>CM059454.1:208082-363698 GCA_030408155.1 Lophura swinhoii | reverse complement strand
CAAATTCTGCAGAATCGACCCCAAACTCAGAGGCTGTGACCTCAAATTCTGCAGAATTGACCCCAAATCCAGGAGCTGTGACCCCAAATTCTGCAGAACCGGCCCCAAACTCAGCGGCTGTGACCCCAAATTCTGCAGAATCAGCCCCAAATTCTGCAGCTGTGACCTCAAATTCTGCAGAACCAGCCCCAAATTCGGCAACTATGACCCCAAATTCTGCAGAATCAGCCCTAAACTCTGCAGCTGTGACCCCAAATTCTGCAGAACCAGCCCCAAACTCAGCAGCTGCGACCCCAAATTCTGCAGAACCGGCCCCAAACTCAGCAGCTGTGACCCCAGATTCTGCAGAATCGGCCCCAAACTCAGAGGCTGTGACCCCAAAATTCAGCACCTGTGACCCCAAACTCAGAGGCTGTGACCCCAAACTCAGGAGCTGTGACCCCAAATTCTGCAGAACCGGCCCCAAACTCAGCGGCTGTGACCCCAAACCCAGGAGCTGTGACCCCAAATTCTGCAGCTATAACCCCAAATTCTGCAGAATCAACCCTAAACTCAGAGGCTGTGACCTCAAATTCTGCAGAATTGACCCCAAACTCAGCATCTGTGACCCCAAATTCTGCAGAACCGGCCCCAAACTCAGCGGCTGTGACCCCAAACGCCCCGTGCCGGGATGGGATGGGACTGGGAGGATGGAGGGGGATGACGGGGGGGTGCATAGGGAGACCCCCCCGGCGCCGCCCCCCCTATAGGGGCGGTGACGTCGGCGCTCCTTCAGACTCTCCAGAAACGGTTAAAAAATAAATAATGGGGTGTTGTCTTGTCGGTTTTTTTTTCCTCTCCCCCCCGCGGGGGCTGCGGGCGCCATCAGAACTCGTCGTGCCGCACCAGCGCCTCCCCGAAGTCGGTGGCCTGGCTGCCCACAAACAGGTCGTACTTGGCCACGATCTCCTCCCGCGTCAGGCGGCCGTCCTGGGGGGCACAGCGCGGATGGGGGGGGCTGGGGGGGCACGGAGGGGGATGGGGGGGGGGCTGGGAGGGGACCTATGGGGAGAGGGAGGGAGGGATCTGTGGGGGGAGGGGGCTGGGGGGGAGGGAGGGGACCCATGGGAGGAGGGAGGGATCTATGGGGAGAGGGAGGGATCCGTGGGGGGAGGGAGAGTTCCATAGGGGTGGGGGCTGGGGGGGGAGGGAGGGGACCTATGGGGGGAGGGAGGGATCTGTGGGGGGAGGGGTTTGGGGGGGAGGGAGGGGACCGATGGGGGGAGGGGGGTTCAGGGCTGGGGGGAGAGGGAGGGGACCTATGGGGGAGGGAGAGATTCATGGGGGGAGGAGTCTGGGGGGAGAGGGAGGGATCCGTGGGGGGAAGGGTCTGGGGGAGAGGGAGGGAGGGATCTGTGGGGGAAGGGGGCTGGGGAGAGATGGAGGGATCCATGGGGAGAGGGAGGGGACCTATGGGGGGAGGGAGAGGTCTGTGGGGGGAGGGAGGGGACCTATGGGGAGAGGGAGGGAACCTATAGGGAGAGGGAGGGATCCATGGGGGGAAGGAGGGATCTGTGGAGGAAGGGGGCTGGGGGCAGGGAGGGACCTATGGGAGGAGGGGGTTCAGGGCTGGGGGGACAGGGAGGGATCTATGGGGAGAGGGAGGGAACCTATAGGGGGAGGGAGGGATCCATGGGGGGAGGAGTCTGGGGGGGAAGGGAGGGGATCGATGGGGGAAGGGAGGGATCCGTAGGGGGAGGGAGAGATCCATGGGGGGAGGGGGCTGGGGGGGCAGGGAGGGGACCTATGGGGGGAGAGAGGGATCTGGGAGGGGAGAGGGCTGGGGAAGAGGGAGGGATCCGTGGGGAGAGGGAGGGGACCTATGGGGAGAGGGAGGGATCCATAGGGGGAGGGAGGGGACCTATGGAGGAGGGGGTTCAGGGCTGGGGGGAGAGGGAGGGATCTATGGGGAGAGGGAGAGATCTATGGGGGGAGGGAGGGGACCTATGGGGAGAGGGAGGGATCCATGGGGGGAGGGGCCTGGGGGGAGAGGGAGGGAGGGATCTGTGGGGGGAGGGATCCATGGGGAGAGGGAGAGATCTATGGGAGGAGAGAGGGATCCATGGGGGGATGGAAGGAAACTATGGGGGGAGGGGGAGGGATCTATGGGGGGGAGGAGGAATCATGGAGAGAAGGATCCATGGGGGGATGGAGGGAACCTACGGGGGGAGGGATCTGTGGGGAGAGGGAGGGATCCATGGGGGGAGGGATATGTGGGGATTGATGGGAGGAGGGAGGGATCCATGGGGAGAGGGAGGGATCCTACAGGGAGAGAGGGGTGTGGGGGCTCCCTAAGGAGGGATGGGTCCCATGGGACAGCGCTATGGGGCGGCTGGATCCCACAGGATGCTGGTTATGGGGTGGCTGGATCCCATAGGGTGTGAGGTTACGGGATGGCTGGATCCCACAGGATGAAGGTTATGGGATGGATGGACCCCACAGGATGAAGGTTATGGGATGGATGGACCCCACAGGATGAAGGTTATGGGATGGATGGA
Source organism: Lophura swinhoii (assembly GCA_030408155.1). Classification (NCBI taxonomy): domain Eukaryota; kingdom Metazoa; phylum Chordata; class Aves; order Galliformes; family Phasianidae; genus Lophura; species Lophura swinhoii. The sequence goes on along the minus strand of CM059454.1, from coordinate 361,161 downwards.
CCCCACAGGATGAAGGTTATGGGATGGCTGGACCCCAATGGACATCAGGTTATGGGATGGCTGGACACCATAGGGTGTGAGGTTATGGAATGGATGGATCTCAATGGACATCAGCTTATGGGATGGCTGGAGCCCACAGGTTGCCGGTTATGGGATGGCTGGACCCCACAGGACATCGGGTTATGGGATGGCTGGACCCCACAGGTTGCTAGTTATGGGATGGCTGGATCCCACAAGATGCAGGTTATGGGATGGCTGGACCCCACAGGTTGCCGGTTATGGGATGGCTGGACCCCACAGGTCATTGATTATGGGATGGCTGGATCCCACAGGTTGCCGGTTATGGGATGGCTGGACCCCACAGGTCATTGATTATGGGATGGCTGGATCCCACAGGTTGCTGGTTATGGGATGGCTGGATCCCACAGGTTGCTGGTTATGGGATGGCTGGATCCCAATGGACATCAGGTTATGGATGGCTGGACCCACAGGATGCAGGTTATGGGATGGATGGATCCCACAAGATGCCGGTCATGGGACGGGTGGACCCCACAGGACATGAGGTTATGGGATGGCTGGACCCCACAAGATGCAGGTTATGGGATGGCCGGACCCCAAGGACATGAGGTTATGGGATGGCTGGATCCCACAGGATGCAGGTTATGGGATGGCCAGAGCCCACAGAATGCAGGTTATGGGATGGCTGGATCCCACAGGATGCAGGTTATGGGATGGCCAGAGCCCACAGAATGCAGGTTATGGGATGGCTGGATCCCACAGGACATGAGGTTATGGGATGGCTGGAGCCCACAGGACATGAGGTTATGGGATGGCTGGATCCCACAGGATGCAGGTTATGGGATGGCTGGATCCCACAGGATGCAGGTTATGGGATGGATGGACCCCACAGGTTGCTGGTTATGGGATGGATGGATCCCACAAGACGAAGGTTATGGGATGGCTGGATCCCACATAATATCAGCTTATGGGATGGCTGGACCCCACAGGACATCGGGTTATGGGATGGATAGATCCCACATAATATCAGGTTATGGGATGGCCGGAGCCCACAGGACATCAGGTTATGGGATGGCTGGACCCCACAGGTCGCTGGTTATAGGATGGCTGGACCCCACAGGATGCAGGTTATGGGATGGCTGGACCCCACAGGTCGCTGGTTATGGGATGGCTGGATCCCACAGGTCGCTGGTTATGGGATGGCTGGATCCCACAGGATGCAGGTTATGGGATGGCCGGAGCCCAAGGACATGAGGTTACGGGGTGGCGCACCTTGTCCTGGTCGGACTCGTAGACGAGGTGCCGGGCTTCGGCCTCGGCGTGGTCGTAGTCGGAGGGCAGGATCCAGTCGCGCGTCTCCTCCTTGTCCATCTTGCCGTCGCGGTTCTTATCGCGGAACTCCACGAACTGCTCCCGCTCCGTCTTCACCCACTCGGGTTCGTCGGCGTCCCCGTCGTGGCTGTACATATCGCCTGGGGGGGGCGGCGCCTCAGGACCCCCGCCCCGCAGCCCGCACGGCCCCCGTCCCCATAGACGCCCTTTGGGGTCGGACGGCGCCGGCCCTCCCCCCCCCGGCTGTAGGATGCAGCTGTTGGCCCATTGCAGCTGCTGCCGGCTGGGCTGAGCCGGGCTACGGATGGGGGGAGGGAAATGGGGGGGGATGGGGCTCTGATTTGGGGTCACGGGGTCCTGGGTTGGGGTTATGGGATCATGGGGAGATGTGGGGCTCTGCTTTGGGGTTATGGGATCGTGCGGGGGTATGGGGCTCTACTTTGGGGTCATGGGGTCCTGGGTTCAGGTAATGGGATCCTGGGGGGGTATGGGGCTCTGATTTGGGGTTATGGGATCAGGGGGGAGTATGGGGCTCTGATTTGGGGTCATGGGATCATGGGTTGGGGTATGGGGATCTGATTTGGGGTTATGGGATCGTGGGTTGGGGTATGGGGCTCTGCTTTGGGGTCATGGGATCGGGGAGGGTATGGGGCTCTGATTTGGGGTCATAGGGTCCTGGGTTGGGGTATGGGGCTCTGATTTGGGGTCATGGAATCCTGGGGGGGAATGGGGCTCTGCTTTGGGATTATGGGATCGGGGGGCTGGGTTGGGGTTATGGGATCATGGGGGAATACGGGGATCTGCTTTGGGGTCATGGGATCCTGGGTTGGGGTTATGGGATCCTGGGGGGGTATGGGGTTCTGATTTGGGATTATGGGATTGGGGGGGGGTATGGGGATCTGATTTGGGGTCATGGGGTCCAGGGTTGGGGTAACGGGATCATGGGGGGGATAGGGGGCTCTGCTTTGGGGTTATGGGATCCTGGGTTCAGGTTATGGGATCATGGGGGCTATGGGGCTCTTATTTGGAATTATGGGATCGGGGGGGGGGACAGGGCTCTGATTTGGGGTTATGGGATCGGGGGGGAATATGGGGCTCTGATTTGGGGTTATGGGATCATGGGGGGATATGGGGCTCTGATTTGGGGTTATGGGATTGGGGGGGGGATGGGGCTCTGATTTGGGGTTATGGGATTGTGGGTTCAGGAAATGGGATCCTGTGGGGATATGGGGCTCTGCTTTGGGGTTATGGGATCATGCGGGGATATGGGGCTCTGCTTTGGGGTTATAGGATCTTGGTTTCAGGTAATGGGATCCTAGGTTGGGGTAATGGGATCCCATGGAGATATGGGGCTCTGATTTGAGGTCATGGAATCCTGGGTTAGGATAACGGGATCCCAGGGCAATATGGGGCTTTGTTTTGGGGTAACGGGATCCTGGGTGGATATGGAATTCTGGTTTGGGATAATGGGATCCCAGGTGAATATGGGATTCTGGTTTGGAATAACAGGATCGTGGGGGATTCGGGACTCTGATTTGGGTAATGGGATCCTGGGGGCATAATATGACTCTGGTTTGGGATCACAGGATCTGGTCTGGGAAGTTGGGATATGGTTTGGGTCACCAGGATCTGCTTTGGGATGCTGGGATCTGGTCTGGGATATTGGGATCTGCTTTGGGATTTACTTTGGGATGCCAGGATCTGCTTTGGGATCTGCTTTGGGATGCCGGGATCTGCTTTGGGACATTGGGATCTGCTTTGGGATCTGTTTTGGGATGCCGGGATCTGCTTTGGGATGCCGGGATCTGCTTTGGGATCTGCTTTGGGATGCCGGGATCTTCTTTGGGATGCCGGGATCTTCTCTGGGATATTGGGATCTGTTGTTTGGGATGCTAGGATCTGCTTTGGGATGCTGGGGTCTGCTTTGGGATGCCAGGATTTGGTTTGGGATATTGGGATCTGCTTTGGGATGCCAGGATCTGCTCTGGGACATTGGGATCTGGTTTGGGATCTGCTTTGGGATGCCAGGATTTGGTTTGGGATATTGGGATCTGCTTTGGGATGCCAGGATCTGCTCTGGGACATTGGGATCTGGTTTGGGATCTGCTTTGGGATGCCAGGATTTGGTTTGGGATATTGGGATCTGCTTTGGGATGCCAGGATCTGCTCTGGGACATTGGGATCTGGTTTGGGATCTGCTTTGGGATGTCAGGATCTGTCTTGGGATGCTGGGATCTGCTTTGGGACATTGGGATCTGCCTTGGGATGCCGGGATCTGGTTTGGGATGCTGGGATTTGGTTTGGGATGCTGGGATCTGGTTTGAGATCTGCTTTGGGATGCCGGGATCTGCTTTGGGATGCCGGGAGCGGGGCTGGGCTCACCGATGTACTCCTCCAGGTCGATGAAGCCGTCGCCGTTCTTATCGATGTCCTCCATCGTCTCCTGTGGGAACGCGGCGCGGCCACGTGGTGCGACTCCGCGAGCGGGGGTGGGGTGTGGGGAGGGGGGCACGGGGAATTGGGTGGGGGCTACGGGCATCTTGGGAACGGGACCCAATGGGAACTGGGGTGGGGATCTGCAGGGATATTGGGAAGGGGATGCAATGGGAAATGGGACCCACTGGGAAGTGGGATGGGGATCTGTAGGGATATTGGGAAGGGGATCCAATGGGAAATGGGACTCAAAGTGGATTGGGGTGGGGATCTATAGGGATATTGGGAAGGGGATCCAATGGGAACAGGGAATGGGGACTCCAAGGGAATTGGGGTGGGGATCTGCAGCGATATTGGGAAGGGGATCCAATGGGAAATGGGACCCACTGGGAATTGGGATGGGGATCTGTAGGGATATTGGGCAGGGGATCCAATGGGAACTGGGAACCACAGGAAACTGGGGATGGGCTCCAGTGGGAACTGGGAACCAATGGGAACTGGAACCCAATGAGGAACTGGGGATGGGGACCCAAAGGGAATTGGGAATGGGAACCCAATGAGAACTGGGGATGGGGACCCAAAGGGAATTGGGAAGGGGATCCAATGGGAACTGGGAACCAATGGGAACTGGGAACCAATGGGAACTGGGAACCAATGGGAACTGGGGAGGGGGACCCACTGGGAACTGCGACCCACTGGAAACTGGGAATGGGAACCCAATGGGAACTGGGAACCAATGGGAACTGGGACCCAATGGGGAACTGGGGATGGGGACCCACTGGGAACTGCGACCCACTGGAAACTGGGAATGGGAACCCAATGGGAACTGGGAACCAATGGGAACTGGGACCCAATGGGGAACTGGGGATGGGGACCCAATGGGAACTGGGACCCACTGGAAACTGGGGACAGGGACCCAATGGGAACTGGAACCAATGGGAACTGGGGACGGGGACCCACTAGGAACTGGAACCAATGGGAACTGGGACCTAAATGGGAACTGGGACCCAATGGGAAACTGGGGACGGGGACCCACTGTGAACTGGAACCCAATGGGAACTGGGGAGCTGTGGGGCCGGGGCCCACCTGCACCACGATGTCCTTCATGTAGTCGTACTCCTCGGGGTGCAGGAAGGCGGTGAACTCCTCCTTGGTGGCCGCCATGTCGCCGTCGCGGTCCGCCATCTTGAAGCGCCGCTCGTCGCGCACCATCATCTGCTTGTAGTTGAAGCCGTCGTCGGGATCGGGGTCGTCTGTGGGGCGGCAGTAATTAACAGCAATTAATTCCTCACCGAGCGCTCCGCCGCTGGGATGAAGGGGGGGGGCCCAGCAGAGCAGCTATGGGGAGGGCTTGGGGGGCGTGGGGAGCCATCGATTAGCACCAGCCTGGTGCTAATTAGGGCTTTAGGAGCTAATTAATAGGAAGGCGCTCCCTTTTACCTAATTCACCATTTCTTCCCCCAAAAGGTGCAGCCCAAGGCCTCTGGGGGGCAGGGGGAGGGGGAACAGCTGAGGTGCACAAAGACGACTTTGGGAAGTCATCAAGTCATCAAGGCAGCGCTAATGAGGATGCTAATTAACGGAAGGGTGCAGGGTTTTCCCCTCCATGCACGTGTCCACCCCACACCAGAAGCCGGGGGGCTGAGTGGGGGCACGGTTGTATGTAACACCCAGCCCTGCCCTTGGGCTCTCCGCTAATGAACGGGGCTCGTTAGCACCCAGAAGCTGAGCTGAGAAGCAAGGGGAGCCCAATCCCTAACCCTAACCCTAACCCTAACCCTAATCCCTAATCCCTAACCCCTAACCCTAATCCTATCTCATAGCCCTAACCCCACATCTAAACCCTAACCCCAACCCCTAACCCTATCCCTAACCCCTAACCCTAATCCTATCTCATAGCCCTAACCCCACATCTAAACCCTAACCCCAACCCCTAACCCTATCCCTAACCCCTAACCCTAATCCTATCTCATAGCCCTAACCCTAACCCCACATCTAAACCCTAATCCCAGCCCCTAACCCTATTCCCTAACCGAAACCCTAACACTCTGACCCCTAACCCCAAATCCAAACCCCAATCTTAACCCAAATCCCTAACCCAAGTCCCATACTCTAACCCCGATCCCTAACACAAATCCTAATAATCTGACCCCTAACCCCTAACTCTAATCCTAACCCCAACCCCAAACTCCGACCCCTAACCCCAACCCCTGAGTGACCCTAACCCCTAAACAAACCCCAAACCCCTCACCACTGATCCTAACCCCTAAGCCAAACCCTAACCTCAACCCCTAACCCCTAACCGAAACCCAAACTCTGACCCTAACCCCAACACGACCCCTAATCAAAACCCAGCCCCTAAACCCTAATCCTGACCCTAACCCCTAACCTCAAACCCTAACCCATAACCCCAACCTGACCCCTAAACCCAGCCCCTAACCCCTAACTCTGACTCCTAACCCCTAACCCATAATCAAAATGCAACTCCCAATCCCTAACCCCAACCCCAAACCCTGACCCCTAACCTTGAGCCCTAACCCTAAACCCCAAACCCCAAACCCTGACCCCTAACCCCAAGCCCCCAACCCTAACCCCTGACTCCTAACCCTGACCCCTAACCCCTAACCCCAAACCCTGAGCCCTAACCTTGAGCCCTAACCCGAAACCCCAAACCCTGACCCCAAACCCTAAACCCCAAACCCTGACCCCTAACCTTGAGCCCTAACCCCAAACCCCAAACCCAACCCCTCACCAAAACCCAACCCCTAACCCCAATCTCGTCTCTCTGGGACGAGAGAGCCGGAGGTCACGGGGTCGTGGGGTCACCGGGTCACGGGGTCACAGGGTCACGAGGTCACGGGGTCACGTACCCAGGACGGAGCCGTAGGTGGCGTTGCGGTACTCGTCCCACGACACGGCGCCGTCGCCATTGAGGTCGTGGCCCTTCCACTGCCGCTCCACGTCCTCGTAAATCCAGCGCTTCTGGGCGAACTTGATCCACTCCTTCAGCTCCTCCACCGTCACGAAGCCGTCCTTGTCGCCGTCGATCTTCACGACGATTTTGCTGCGAGTGAACACAGAGCAAAGCGGCACCGGCTTTACAACGGGGAGCGGCGCGCGGCCACGGCACCGCCCCGCTGCGGGATGCTGGGTCGGGACCTCGGCACCGGGACGGAATGCGGGGACGTCTCACCTCCGGCTCTGCTCTGGGTTCTACTCCTGGCCCTGCTCTGAGCTCCACTCTCGCCTCTACTCTGAGCTCTACTCTTGGCCCTGCTCTTAGCTCTACTCCTAGTTCTACTCTTGGCCCTACTCTTAGCTCAACTCCTGTCCCTACTCTTAGCTCTACTCTTGACTCTACTCTTGACTCTTGGCCCTGCTCTTAGCTCTACACTTGTCTCTACTTTTGACTCTACTCTTAGCTCTGCTCTTTATTCTTGACCCTACTCTTAGCTCTACTCTTGGCCCTACTCTTAGCTCTACTCTTGGCCCTACTCTTAGCACTACTCTTGACTCTTGGCCCTGCTCTGAGCTCTACTTTTGTCTCTACTTTTAGCTCTACTCTTAGCTCTGCTCTTTACTCTTGTCCCTACTCTTAGCTCTACTCTTGATCCTTGTCACTACTCTTAGCTCTACTTTTGCCTCTACTCTTAGCTCTACTCTTGACTCTTGGCCCTGCTCTGAGCTCTACTCTTGACTCTACTTTTGCCTCTACTCTGAGCTCTACTCTTGACTCTTGTCCCTACTCTTAGCTCTACTCTTGTCCCTACTCTTAGCTCTACTCTTGTCCCTACTCTTAGCTCTACTCTTGGCCCTGCTCTTAGCTCTACTCTTGACTCTACTTTTGCCTCTACTCTTAGCTCTACTCTTGACTCTTGGCACTACTCTTAGCTCTACTCATAGTTCTACTCTTGATTCTACTCATAGTTCTACTCCTGCCCCTACTATTGTCTCAACTCTTGACTCCACTCTTGATTCTAGTCCTGGCCCTGTTCCTGGCTCCACTCTTAGTTCTACTCCTGGCTCTACTTTTAGCTCTGCTCTTGGCTCCACTCTTCATTCTCCTCTCAGCTCTGCTCCTTGCTCTACTCCTGGTTCTACCCACTCTTGATCTTACTCTTGGCCCCACTCTTAGCTCTATTCCTGGCACTGCTCCTCGTTCTGCTCCCAGCTCTACATACTCCTGGCTCCACTTTTAGCTCTACTCTTAGCTCTACTCCTACCTCTGGCTCAGCTCTACGTATCCTTGGCTCCATTCAGTTCTCCCAGCTCTACTCTTGCTCCAAGTCACACTCCTGGCTTTAGCTCTGCTCTTTGCTCTGCTCCCATCTCTCCCTGTAGCTTTACACCTGGCACTCCTCTTGGCTCTGCTCTTGGCTTTACTCCTTCTTGGCTCTGCTCTTAGTTCTGCTTTTAGTTTTAGCTCTGCTCTCAGCTCTACTCTTAGCTCTGCTCTTAGTTCTATTCTTGGCTCTACTCCTAGCTCTACTCTTGGCCCTACTCTTAGCTTTACTTGTGGCTCTTCTCTTAGCCCTACTCTTAGCTTTACTCTCAGCTCTACTCCTGGCTCTGCTCTTAGCTCTACTCTTGGCCCTACTCTTAGCTCTACTCTTAGCTTTACTCTCAGCTCTACTCCTGGCTCTGCTTTTAGCTCTACTCTTGGCTCTACTCTTAGCCCTACTCTTAGCTCTACTCTTGGCCCTACCCTCAGCTCTACGCTTAGCTTTACTCTCAGCTCTACTCCTGGCTCTGCTTTTAGCTCTACTCTCGGCTCTACTCTTAGCCCTACTCTTAGCTCTACTCTTGGCCCTACCCTCAGCTCTACGCTTAGCTTTACTCTCAGCTCTACTCCTGGCTCTGCTCTTAGCTCTACTCTTGGCTCTACTCTTGGCCCTACTCTTAGCTCTACTCTTGGCCCTACCCTCAGCTCTACGCTTAGCTTTACTCTCAGCTCTACTCCTGGCTCTGCTCTTAGCTCTACTCCTGGCTCCACTCCTGGCTTTTTCTTCACTCCTTGGCTCTACCCCCGGCTCTGTCCTTCTCTCCCCTCCTGGCTCTCCTCCCATCCCTGCTCTTCCTTTCCTCCTGGCTCCCCTCCCATCCCCTCTCTTTCCTCCTGGCTCCCCTCCCAGCCCTACTCACGCTCTGCCTTTCTCCCTCGGCTCTCCTCGCAGCTCCCCGCACCCCCCTCCCATCGCAGCATTACGCCTCTACCCCCCACCCCCCACCCCACGCTTTGCTCTCATCTCCCCCCTCCCCTCCCCCCGCCCCACACCCCGCCGTATTTTTAGCCCCCCACGCAGCCCCACGGCCGCCGTATTTTTAGCAGCAGCTGCCCAGGAGAAGCCACGGGAGGAATGCGGGACGCGGCTCAGCATTAAGGTGGAGGCGCAGAGTTGTGCCCCGCTCCCCCATCGGCCGCACCGCGCTCCCGACCCGCGGCCGTGGGCCGGGGGGATCTGGGGACGGCCGTGGGGTGCATTGGGATCGGGTGCCGGGTGCTCACGCCTGGGATCCCCCCGACTCCACCGGGAGCCCCTGGGGCCGGGGCCGCCCTTAAGGACCCGCAGCCGCACCAGGAATGCCGCGCCGAGCTGCACCGCGGGACGGCAGCGCCCGGCAGCAGCTGTGGGGCGGCCCCATAGCGCAGGGATGGCGGCGGCCCCAGCCACCAATGCTGGGGGGCCGGGACCAGACCCCAACACCGCCACTGGCCCCAAAGCTGTGAGTGTCCCCAGACCCCAAAGCTGTGAGCGATCCTAAAGCCACAAGTGCTCCCAGACCCCAAAGCTGTGAGTGTCCCCAGACCTCAAAGCTGTGTCCCCAAAACCATGAGTGCCCCCAGATCCCCAAGGCTGTGAGCGATCCCAAAGCCACAAGTGCTCCCAGACCCCAAAGCTGTGTCCCCGAAACCATGAGTGCCTCCAGACCCCAAAGCTGTGAGTGCTCCTAGACCCCAAAGCTGTGAATGTCCCCAGACCCCAAAGCTGAGAGCAATCCCAAAGCCTCAAGTGCTCCCAGACCACAAAGCCATGAGTGTCCCCAGACCCAAAGCTGTGAACGATCCTAAAGCCACAAGTGCTCCCAGACCCCAAAGCTGTGAGTCCCCAGACCCCAAAGCTGAGAGCGATCCCAAAGCCACAAGTGCTCCCAGACCTCAAAGCTGCGAGCGATCCCAAAGCCACAAGTGCTCCCAGACCCCAAAGCTGTGAGAGTCCCCAGATACCAAAGCTGTGAGCGATCCCAAAGCCACAAGTGCTCCAGATCCCAAAGCTGTGAGTGTCCCCAGACCCCAAAGCTGTGAGCAATCCTAAAGCCACAAGTGCTCCCAGATCCCAAAGCCGTGATTGTCCCCAGACCTCAAAGCTGAGAGCGATCCCAAAGCCTCGAGTGTCCCCAGACCCCAAAGCTGTGTCCTCAAAACCATGAGTGCCCCCAGATCCCCAAAGCCACAAGTGCTCCAGATCCCAAAGCTGTGACCGATCCCAAAACCACGAGTGCTCCCCAACCCCAAAGCTGTGTCCCCAGATCCCAAAACTGTGAAAGATCCCAAGGCCACAAATGTCCCCAGACCCAAAAACTGAGCAACTCCAAAGCCTCGAGTGCTCCCAGACCCCAAAGCCGTGAGTGTCCCCAGACTCAAAGCTGCGAGTGATCCCAAAACCATGAATGCTCCCAGATCCCGCAGCTCCCATACCTCAAAACTGTGACCCCAAAACCACAAGTGGTCCCCAGACCCCAAAGCTGTGAGCAAACCCAAACCCATGAGTGCACCCAGACCCCAAAGCTATGAATGTCCCCAGAACCCAAAGCTGTGAGTGCTCCCAGACCCTAAAGCCGTGAGCAACCCCAAAGCCACAAGTGGTTCCCAACTCAAAGTTATGGGCGTCCCCAGACCCCAAAGCTGTGAGTGACCCTAAAACAATGAGTGGTCCCTGACCCCAAAACTGTGAGTGTCCCCAAACCCCAAAGCTGTGAGCAATCCCAGACCCCAAAGCCTTGACAACCCCAAAGCCATGAGTGCTCTCTGACCCCAAAGCTGTGAGTGCTCTCAGACCCTAAAGCTGTGAGCAACCCCAAAGCCACAAGTGGTCCCCAACCAAAAGTTATGGGTGTCCCCAGACCCCAAAGCTGTGAGCAACCCTAAAACTACCAGTGGTCCCATCCCCAACTCATGAGTGTCCCCGGGCCCCAAAGCTGTGAGCAACCCCAAAACCACGAGTGCTCCCCAACCCGAAGTTATGGGTGTCCCCAGACCTGAAAGCTGTGAGCGATCCTAAAACTACCAGTGGTCCCCAACCCCAAAGCTGAGACTGTCCCCAAAGCTGTGAATGTCCCCAGACCCCAAAGCTGTGAGCAACCCCAAAAGCACGAGTGCTCCCCAACCCCAAAGTTGAGTGTCCCCAAAGCTGTGAATGTCCCCAGCCCCCAAAGCCGTGAGCAACCCCAAAACTCTGAGTGCTCCCAGACCCCAAAGCTGTGAATGTCCCCAGATCCCAAAGCTGAGTGACCCCAAAGCTGTGAGCGTCCCCAGACCCCAAAGCTGTGAGCAACCCTAAAACCACGAGTGCTCCCCAGACCCCAAAGTAGTGATGGGTGTCCCCAAACCCCAAAGCTGTGAGTGTCCCCAGACCCCAAAGCTGTGAGCGACCCTAAAACAATGAGTGGTCCCTGACCCCAAAGCTGTGACCAACCCCAAAGTCATGAGTGCTCTCTGACCCCAAAGCCACAAGTGCTCCCAGATCCCAAAGCTGTGAATGTCCCCAGATCCCAAAGATGTGAGCAATCCCAAAACCATGAGTGCACCCAGACCCCAAAGCCATGAGTGTCCCCAGACCCCAAAACTGTGAGTGTCCCCAGACCCCAAAGCCATGAGCGTCCCCAGCGCCCTGACGCCACCAAAACTGGGACATTTCCCAAGAAATTTTCACCACTTTTCCCCCAGCTGCTCCCCGTGCCGACGGGTGTCACAAAAATCTGAGCTGATTCACCAAAATTCCCACATTTTGCACCAAATTAAAAAAAAAAAAAAGCACTTTTTGGGCGGATTCCTGCAGCGCGAGCAAAGAAAATTGCAACCAAAATTCTGACATCCTCCTCACAAAAAGCCCCTCCTGGGACAATTCCTAAGGGCAAACCACCAGCATTACCACATTCTGCACCAAAATTCCAACATTTTCCCCCAAAATTCCCACATTTAAAAGGAAAAAAAATGCAGCTCCCGGGCGGATCCCAGCACTGTAAGCTATGAAAATTCCGACACTGTTGATGGAAATTGTGATAATTTCACCCAAAAAGAACTCCTCCTCAGTGGACTCCTCAGTGCTCACCACCGAAATTAGGATTTTTCATGAAAATTCCCACATTTTTTACCAAAATTCCAACGTTTTCCACAAAAACCCACAGCTCCCAGGTTGATTCGTGGAGCATGAACTATGAAAATTTTAACACTTTTCATGAAAAGTCAAATATTTTCCCCCAAAAAACTTCTCCCCATGGATTACTGAGCGCTCACCGCCAAAATTCAGACGTTTTTGACCAAAATTCCACTATTTTTTACCAAAATTCTGACTTTTTTTTTTAAAAGCCACCACAGTTCCCAGGGGGATCCCAGCAAAATATGGAAATTCCAACACTGCTCATGAAAATCCCGATATTTTCACCCAAAAAGAACTTCTCTGCAGTGGGTTCCTCAGTGCTCGCCACCAAAATTTGTCATTTTCCAACTAAATTCTGACATCATTCCACCAAATTCTGACATTTTCCTCCTAAATTCTGAGATTTTTCCCCCAAATTCTGAGATTGTTTCCCAAAATTCTGACATCTTCCCCCCAAAATTCCAACATTTCTCACCAAAATTCTGACATTTTTCCCTCAAATTCTGAGATTTTTCCCAAAATTCTGACATTTTCCACCAAAACAGACATTTCTCACCAAAATTCCAACATTTCCCCCAAAATGCAACATTTTACCCCAAAATTCCAACATTTTTCACCAACCTATCACAGCTCCCAGGCAGAACTGTGCAATAGAAGCTACGAAAATTGCAACAATTTTCATGAAAATTCCAGTATTTTCACCCAAAAAGAACTTCCGGGGTGCTCAACCCCAAAATTCCAACGTTTCTCACCAAATTCTGACTTTTTCACCAAAATTTTGACAGTTTTCACCAAAATTCCGACACTTTCCACCAAGAAAACCCTCTTGTCAGATTCCCAGGATGGGAGACACCAAAATTGCATTCTCACTAATTAGAGGGTTTGTTTGGGAGTTAATTAGGGGAAACCTAAATGGGATCGTGGGGTCATTAGGGTTGGAAGCAACCTTTAGGACCACCAAGTGCACACAGCCCCACCATGGACACCAACCTGTGACCCTAAATGGGATCTTAGGGTCATTGGGGTCGGAAGCAACCTTTAGGACCACCAAGTGCACACAGCCCCACCATGGACACCTACCTGTGACCCTAAGTGGGATCTTAGGGTCATTAGGGTTGGAAGCAACCTTTAGGACCACCAAGTGCACACAGCCCCACCATGGGCACCAAACTGTGACCCTAAATGGGATCGTGGGGTCACTGGGGTTGGAATCAACCACCAAGGGCACACATCCCCACCATGGACACCAAACTGTGACCCTAAATGGGATCGTGGGGTCATTAGGGTTGGAAGCAACCTTTAGGACCACCAAGTGCACACAGCCCCACCATGGACACCAACCTGTGACCCTAAATGGGATCTTAGGGTCATTGGGGTCGGAAGCAACCTTTAGGACCACCAAGTGCACACAGCCCCACCATGGACACCAACCTGTGACCCTAAGTGGGATCTTAGGGTCATTAGGGTTGGAAGCAACCTTTAGGACCACCAAGTGCACACAGCCCCACCATGGGCACCAAACTGTGACCCTAAATGGGATCGTGGGGTCACTGGGGTTGGAATCAACCACCAAGGGCACACATCCCCACCATGGACACCAAACTGTGACCCTAAATGGGATCGTGGGGTCATTAGGGTTGGAAGCAACCTTTAGGACCACCAAGTGCACACACCCTCACCATGGACATCAAACTGCGACCCTACATGGGATCGTGGGGTCATTGGAGTCGGAAGCAACCTTTAGGACCACCAAGTGCACACAGCCCCACCATGGACACCAACCTGTGACCCTAAATGGGATCTTAGGGTCATTGGAGTCGGAAGCAACCTTTAGGACCACCAAGTGCACACACCCTCACCATGGACATCAAACTGCGACCCTAAATGGGATCATGGGGTCATTAGTGTTGGAAATGACCTTTAGGACCCCAATCCCACAAAACCTACAAACCACATCCCTAAATACAACCATGGAATCATTTGGGTCAGGAAAGATCTTTAGGATCACCAAGCCCACCCACCACCACCATCACTCACCAAACCACTGCCCCTAAATTGGACCAGGGAATCATTAGGGTCGGAAAGGACTGTAGGATCACCAAATCTAACCATCACCTCACCAACAACGTCCCCCATAACAACGTCTTGAAATAGAAAAATTAGCGTGGAAAACGACCTCTTGGATCACCAAGTCCACCTATCCCCACCACGGCCACAAACTGTGACCCTAAATGAGATCATGGGGTCATTAGGGTCGGAAAAGATCTCCAGGACCACCAAGACCCCCCATCACCACCATGGCCACTAACCACATCCCTAAATAGGTTCATGGGATCATTAGGGTTGGGAACAACCTTTAGGATCACCAAATCCAACTGTCACCGCCACAGCTACTGAACCACATCCCTAAAAAGGACCACGGAATCATTAAGGTTGGGAAATTCCTTTAGGACCACCAAGTCCACTCATCACCACCATCACCCACCAAACCACGTCCCTAAATGGGATCAGGGAACCATCAGGGTTGGGAAATCCCTCTGGGACCACCAAGTCCACCCATCACCACCATGGCCACTAACCATGTCCCTCAATAGGATCGTGGAATCATTAGGGTTGGAAATGACCTACAGGATCACCAAACCCAAAAATCATCACCGTGCCTACTAACCCTGTCCCTAAATAGGATCACGGAGCCTTGAGTGTTGGAAAAGATCTTTAGGATCACCAAGTCCACCCATCAACGCATCTCCAACGTCACCCACCAAACCCTGTTCCTAAATGGGATCAGGGAATCATGAGGGTTGGAAAACACCTTCAGGACCACCAAATCAAACCATCACCACCAATCCACGTTCCTCAATAGGGTCGTGGAATCATTAGGGGCAGGAAATCCCTCTGGGATCACCAAATCCACCCACCAGCAACGTCACCCACCAAACCATGGGATCGTGGAACCATTACGGCCGGGAAGGATCTCTACAATCACCAACTCCAACCATCCCACCGTGGCCACTAACCGCGTCCCTAAATAGGATCACGGGATCATTAGGGTCAGAATTTCCTCTAGGATCACCGAATCCAAAAATCATCACCAGGTCCACGGATCCTTAAACAGGCTCAGGGAATAATTAGGGTTGGGAATGACCTCCAAGATCACCAAGTCCCACTACCAACTCCTCACCACTACATCCACTCAACTCATCCCTAAATAGGATCGTGGACTCATTAGAGACAGAAATGACCTATAGGATCACCAAATCCAACCATCACCAACAAACGGTGTCCCTCAATAGGATCATGGAGTCATTAAGGTCCAAAATCCCTCCGGGACCACCAAACTCACCAACTGTGACCCACCAAACCCTGTCCCTAAATAGGATCATGGAATCACGAGGGTAGGAAAACACCTTCAGGACCACCAAACCCACTCATCCCCACCACGGCCATAACCATCACCCCACATAGGTTCAGGGAATCATGAGCATTGGGAAAGTCCTTTAGGATCATCATGTCCAAACATCACCACCGTGGCTGTTAAACACATCCCTCAATAGGGTCATGGGATCATTAGGATCAAGAAATCCCAGATGAACCACCAAATCCATCCAGCACCAATGTCGTCCACCAAACCACGTCCCTAAATGGGATCACGGAACCATCAGGGTGGGGAAATCCCTCTAGAATCACCAAATCCACCCACCACCAGCATCACCCACCAAACCACGTCCCTAAATGGGATCATGGAACCATTAAGGTCAGGAAATCCTTCTGGGATCACCAAGAGCATCCATCCCCACAACAGCCACTGACCAACACCCTAAATAGGCCGTGGAATTATTAGGGTCCAAAATTCATCTGGGACCACCAAGACCATCCACCACCAATGTCACCCACCAAACCACGTCCCTAAATGGGATCATGGAACCTTTAGGGTTGGGAAATCCCTCTGGAACCACCAAATCCATCCACCACCAGCATCATCCATCAAACCACGTCCCTAAATGGGATCATGGAACTAGCAGGGTCAGGAAATCCCCCTGGGACCACCCATCACCCCCACCCCACATCCACCCTCCCCACACCACCACACCACCCCCCATCCTCCCACGATTTCCCCCAATTCCAGCCCCTCCACGGGGCTGAGGAGGGCTCCTTACCCCAATCTCAGTGCTCCCTTACCCCAATCCCAGCACACCCTTACCCCAATCCCAGCACACCCTCACCCCAATCCCAGCACACCCTCACCCCAATCCCAGCACACCCTTACCCAAATCCCAGCACATCCTTCACCCCAATCCCAGCACATCCTTCACCCCAACCTCAGTGCTCCCTTACCCCAATCCCAGCACACCCTCACCCCAATCTCAGTGCTCCCTTCAATCTCAGTGCTCCCTTACCCCAATCCCAGCACTTCCTTACCCCAACTCAGTGCTCCCTTACCCCAATCTCAGTGCTCCTTTCAACCTCAGTGTTCCCCTACCCCAACTCAGCACATCCTTACCCCAACCTCAGTGCTCCCATACCCCAATCCCAGCACACCCTTACCCCAATCACAGTGCTCCCTCACCCCAATTCCAGCACATCCTCACCCCAATCCCAGCACATTTTACCCCAACCTCAGTGCTCCCTTCAATCTCAGTGCATCCTTACCCCAATCCCAGCACACCCTTACCCCAATCTCAGCACACCCTCACCCAAATCCCAGCACACTCTCACCCCAACTCAGCACATCCTTACTCCAACCCAGTGCTCCTTTACCCCAATCCCAGCACACCCTCACCCCAATCCCAGCACACCCTCACCCCAACCTCAGTGCTCCCTTCAATCTCAGTGCATCCTTACCCAAATCCCAGCACACCCTCACCCCAATCCCAGCACACCCTCACCCAAATCCCAGCACACCCTCACCCCAATCCCAGCACACCCTCACCCCAATCCCAGCACACCCTCACCCCAATCCCAGCACTCCCTTACCCCAATCCCAGCACACCCTCACCCCAATCCCAGCACATCCTTACTCCAATCTCAGTGCTCCCTTCAATCTCAGTTCTTCCTTGCCCCAATCCCAGCACACTCTTGCCCCGATCCCAGCACACTCTTGCCCCAATCCCAGCACACTCTTGCCCCAATCCCAGCACACTCTTGCCCCAACTTCAGTGCTCCCTTACCCCAACCTCAGTGCATCCTTACCCCAATCCCAGCACACCCTCACCCCAACCCCAGCACTCCCTTACCCCAGCCTCTCCTTGCTCTCCTCCGGCGTCAGCTGGTCGAAGGTCTTGGCCTCGTCGGCCCCCAGGAAGGCGTCGTGGTCGTAGTCGAAGCTCTGCGCGTCGTCGTGCGCCCTGTCGCTCAGCGGCGCCTCGTGGTGCACGCGCTCCTTCTTCTCCGTGGGTTTGCTGCCCACGCACCCCACGCTGAGCCACAGGAACAGCAGCAGCTCCAGGGTGCTCATGGTGACCGCCGCCGCCTGCGGGGGGGGTGGCGGTGTTAATTAAGGGTGTTAACGAGAGGGGAATGAATGGCTGGCGGAGGAGGGTCGGTGGGATGGAGGGATGCGAGCGGGATGGAGAGGGGTGGGAGGGGGAGGGGGAGGGAGGAAGGGAGGGCAGGAGGAGAAGGAGGGAGGGAAATGAGTGGAGGAGAGAAGGATGGGGGAGAGATGGGGGGAGGGAGAAGGAGGGAGGAGAGGAGAGGGAGGGAGGAGGGAGAGAAGGGGGAGGGAGAAGGGTGGGAGGGAGAAGGAGGGAGATGGAAGGAGGAGAAGAGAGGGAGGGAGAAGGAGGAGGGAGAGAAGGAGAGAGGGAGAAGGGTGGGAGGGAGGGAGAGAAGGGTGGGGGAGCACAAGAGGGAGAAGGGGGGAGGGAGAGAAGGGGAGAGGGAGAGAAGGGGGAGGGAGAGAAGGGGGAGGGAGAGAAGGGGGAGGGAGAGAAGGGGGAGGGAGA
The DNA here is from genome assembly GCA_030408155.1 of Lophura swinhoii. NCBI lineage: Eukaryota > Metazoa > Chordata > Aves > Galliformes > Phasianidae > Lophura > Lophura swinhoii. The sequence goes on along the minus strand of CM059454.1, from coordinate 343,055 downwards.
GAAGGGGGAGGGAGAGAAGGGGGAGGGAGAGAAGGGGGAGGGAGAGAAGGGGGAGGGAGAGAAGGGGGAGGGAGAGAAGGGGGAGGGAGAGAAGGGGGAGGGAGAAAAAGGTGGGAGGGAGAAAAAGGTGGGAGGGAGAAAAAGGTGGGAGGGAGAAAAAGGTGGGAGGGAGAAAAAGGTGGGAGGGAGAAAAAGGTGGGGGAGCACAAGAGGGAGAAGGGGGGAGGGAGAGAAGGGGGGAGGGAGGGAAGGAGGGAGGGAGGGTGAAGGAGGGAGGGAGGGTGAAGGAGGGAGATGGAAGGAGAAGAGAGGGAGGGAGAAGGGGGGGAGAGAAGGAGGGAGGGAGAAGGGTGGGTGGGTGGGTGGGAGAAAAGGGTGAAAGGGAGAAGGTTGGGAGAGCACAAGAGGGAGAAGAAGGGAGAGAGAAGGGTGGAAGGAGAAGGGTGGGAGGGAGGAGGGAAATGGAGGGGGGAGATGGATGGGAGGGGAGGATGGGGGGAGAGAAGGATGGGAGGAGAGATGGGAGGAGAATGGTGGGGAAAGAACAGGAAGGATAGGGATGGGGGAGAGAAGGATGGGGGAGAGAAGGATGGGGGAGAGAAGGATGGGGGAGAGAAGGATGGGGGAGAGAAGGATGGGGGAGAGAAGGATGGGGGAGAGAAGGATGGGGGAGAGAAGGATGGGGGAGAGAGGATGGGGGAGAGAAGATGGGGGAGAGAAGATGGGGGAGAGAGGATGGGGGAGAGAAGATGGGGGAGAGAAGATGGGGGAGAGAAGATGGGGGAGAGAAGGATGGGGGAGAGAAGGATGGGGGAGAGAGGATGGGGGAAGGAGGGATAAGGACAGAGGAAGGAGAGAGAATGATGGCGGAGAGAAGGATGGAGAGAGAAGGAAGGAGGGAGGAGGAAGGAGAGAAGAGTGTTGCGGAGAAGGGTGGAAGGAGAACGGTGGAGGAGGGAGGGAGAAGGGTGAGGAGAGGAGGGCGGGAGGGAGGAAAGGAGGGAGAAGGGCAGAGCGTGAATCTGTACCAACAACCCGCTGCCGTGGCTGAGCACCGCCCGGTGCCCCCAGCCTTCCTGCGCTGCAGATGCGGGGCCGCACCGACCCCCCCGGGGCGGCACCCACAGCCCCTCCCTCGGAGCCGCGCCGGCACCCCGGGGACACGGCGACCCAACCGTCCCGGGGACGGCCAACCAGCACCGGCCCCGTCACAACGGAGGGTCAGCCAAGACAAACAGCGAGGGCAAGGACAGGCGGATGGACGGACGGGCGGACAGCACACGTGGGGTGTCCGGAGGATTTTGGGGTCAATCCCGACATGGCCTGAGTGTGGGATCCATTGGGTCGGCCATTACAGATCCCAACGCACCACGGGTTTGGAATACAGACATTTGCTCTCTGGGGATCCCAACGCATCACGAGTTTGGGATCCATTGGGTTGGCATTAAAGATCCCAAACACTACAGGTTTGGAATACAGGCATTTGCTCTCTGGGGATCCCAACGCACCACGGGTTTGGGATTCATTGGGTTGGCATTAAAGATCCAAAACACCACAGGTTTGGGATCCATTGGGTTGGCCATTCGGGATCCCAATGCACCACGGGTTTGGAACATAGACATTTGCTCACTGGGGATCCCAGCGCATCACGGGTTTGGGATCCATTGGGTTGGCCATTGGGGATCCCAACGCACCACGGATTTGGGATCAATTGGGTTGGCCATTAAGAATCCCAATGCACCACAGGTTTGGAATACAGACATTTGCTCACTGGGGATCCCAACACATCACAGGTTTGGGATCCATTGAGTTGGCTATTAAAGATCCCAACGCATCATGGGTTTGGGATACAGGCATTTGCTCTCTGGGGATCCCAACGCATCATGGGTTTGAGATCCATTGGGTTGGCCATTGGGGATCCCAAACACCACAGGTTTGGGATCCATTGGGTCAGCCATTGGGGATCCCAATGCACCACGGGTTTGGGATCCATTGGGTTGGCCATTGGGGATCCCAACACACCAGGGGTTTGGGATCCATTGAGTTGGCCATTAAAGATCCCAATGCATCACAGGTTTGGGATTCATTGGGTTGGCCATTAAAGATCCCAACACACCACGGGTTTGGAACACAGACATTTGCTCACTGGGGATCCAACACATCACGGATGGTTTGGGATCCATCCGTTGGGTCAGTGGGATCTCAAAGCATCATGAGTTTAGGATACACACATTTGGACTTCAGGAATCCCAAAACACCACGGGTTTGGAATACAGACATTTGGCCACTGGGGATCCACACACACCACAGGTTTGGGATCCATTGGTTTGACCACTGGGGATCCCAATGCACCAGGAGTTGGAGATCCGCCAGTTTGGCCATTGGGGATCCCAACACACCACAGGTTTAGGATCCACTGCTATGGCCATTAGGGAGCCTAACGCACCAGAAGTTTGGGATCACTCAGCACAGTCGTTACAGATGATAATGCATCCCAAGTTTGGGATCTGTTGATTTGGCCATTAGAGATCACAACACAGACCCAGTTTGGGATCCGCTGGTTCATGAGTTGGGTCATCAATGGCCATGAGTTTGGGATGCATCCACTCGGCCACTGGGGATCCCAACACACTGCAAGTTTAGTATCCACCTCCTTGGTCACTGGAGATCCCAACACACTCTGAGTTTGGGATCCGATCACTAGGGATCACAGCTCCACAGCTTTGGGATTTGTCTGAGAGGGATCTCAAGGGTTTGGGGCCCAACCAGCGGCCGGCAGGGATCCCAGCACACCACGACGTGGGATCCCAGCACACCCCGATGTGGGATCCACCCTCTTAAACATTATGGACCCCAATGCGACATGGACCCATCAATCTGGTTACCAGGGATCCCAACACACAGTAAGTTTAGGATCTGGCCATTAGGAATCACAGACCTCCACGAGTTTTGGGACCCAATCATCTGGTCACTGATGATCCCAAATGCACCAGGACTTTGAGATCCACCCATCTGGCCATTATAGATCCCAACACAGCATGGATCCATCCATTTGGTTACTGGCAAACCCAACACACTGCACGTTTGGGATCTGGCCATTAGGGATCCAGGGGCACAAGAAGTTTGGGACTCAACCATCTGGCCAATGGGGGATCCCAATGCTCTGTGACTTTAGGATTCACCCACTCGGCCATTGGGGATCCCAGCACTCTGTGACTTTGGGATCCACCCATTTGGTTACTGGGCATCCAGCACAGCGTGAGTTTGGGATCTGGTCCTTAGGAACCACAGAGCACCACAAGTTTGGGACCCATTGGTTTGGCCACTTTTGGGATCCCCACCATTGGGATCCCAGCACAGCGTGAATTTGAGATCCACCCATTTAGTTACTGGAGATCCCAGCACACCTTCAGTTTGGGATCCAACCATTAGGAATCTCAGAGCACCACAAGTTTGGGACCCATTGGTTTGGCCACTGGGGAGCCCAACACAACCGGAGTTTGGGATCCATCCGTTTGGCCACTGGGGATCCCAATGCAGCATGGATCCATTTGTTTGGTTACTGGGGATCCCTACAGACTTCAAGTTTGGGATCTGGCCATTAGGGATCCTGGGACAAGGACAAATACAAGTTTGGGACTCACTGGTTTGGCCATTGGGGATCCCAACACACTGTGAGTTTGGGATCCATCCATTTGGTTACTGGGCATCCCAGCACACCTCAAGTCTGGGATCTGGCCATTAGGGATCCCAGGTCACCACAAGTGTTAGGACCCATTGGTTTGGCCATTGGGGATCCCAACACACCACGAGTTTGGGATCCATCCTTTTGGTCATTGGAGATCCCAACAGACCTCAAGCTTGGGATCCATCCATTTGGCCACTGGGGATCCCAACACACCAGGAGTTTGGGATCCATTGGATTGGCCATTGGGGATCCCAATGCAGCATGGATCCATTTGTTTAGTTACTGGGGATCCCAGCATACCTCAAGTCTGGGATCTGGCCATTAGGGATCCCAGGTCACAAGTGTTAGGACCCATTGGTTTGGTCATTGGGGATCCTAACACACCACGAGTTTGGGATCCAACCATTACGAATCACAGAGCACCACAAGTTTGGGATCCACCCATTTGGTTACTGGGGATCCCAACACACTGCGAGTTTGGGATCTGGCCGTTAGGGATCCCAGGACACCACAACTGTTGGGACCCACTGGTTTGGCCATGGGGGATTCTACTACCCTGTGATTTGGGATCCATTGATGACCCTGGCACTCCACGATTTGGGATCCACCCACGTGACCACTGATGACCCCATCAACCCGTAATCTGGGATCCGTTGGATTGGCCACTGGGGATCCTTTTCCCCCTGGATTTGGGAACCATTGGGTTGGCCACTGGGGATCCCAACACACCATGAGTTTGGGATCCAACCATTACGAATCACAGAGCACCACAAGTTTGGGATCCACCCATTTGGTTACTGGGGATCCCAACACACTGTGAGTTTGGGATCTGGCCGTTAGGGATCCCAGAACACCACAACTGTTGGGACCCACTGGTTTGGCCATTGGGAATCCTACTACCCCGTGATTTGGGATCCATTGGATTGGCCATTGATGACCCCAGCACCCCATAACTGTTGGCACCCATTGGTTTGGCCATTGATGACCCCGGCACCCCATGATTTGGGATCCACCCATGTGACCACTGATGACCCCAGCACCCCGTAATTTGGGATCCATTGGATTGGCCATTGGGGATCCTACTACCCTGTGATTTGGGATCCATTGGATTGGCCCTTGATGACCCTGTCACCCTTAATTCGGAATCCGTTGTTTTGGCCCTTGATGACCCCAGCACCCCTTAACTTGGGATCCACCCGCGTGACCACTGATGACCCCGGCACCCCGTGACTTTGACCTCCCCCCCCCCCCGCTTTGGCCACGGCTGACCCCGCACCGCACGGCGATATTTCAGCCCCACCCGCGGCTCGTGGCTCAGCCTCACGCGATGGAGCCGCGCCCGGTGGGACCCCACGGACCCCCGACCGACCGACGGACAGACAGACCGACCGACCGACCGACAAACCGACCGACCGACAAACCCAACGACCACCCCCCAGCAGCGCCGCGTGGCTCAGCACGGCGGATCCCCGCGTCCACCGCGCTCAGAACCGTCCCCACATCCGTACCGGCCGTCACCGCCTCCGGGGCTCACGGACCCCACCGGGACCCGCCGGGGACCCCCCTGAGACCCCCACCGGGACCCCCGGGACCGGAACATCGCCGGGCGCGCTCCATCACAGCGGCTGCTACGGCGACAAGGGGCGACAAGGGGCGACAAGGGGCGACAAGGGGCGACAAGGGGCGACAAGGCCCCGCCCCGCAGCGCCCCGGGCAGCGCACCGTCCCTCCGCCCACCCTGTCCCCCCGCCCCTCCCCCCGCCGTTACCCGCCGCTCCGCCGCCGCCGCCGCCGCCGCCCCTCTCCCCGCCGCTCCGCTCCACCGACCGGAAGTAGCGCCGCGCCACGCCGCACGCTCTCACCTCCTCCCGCCCTCCTCCTTCGCTGACCAATCGGAGTGCGGCCACGCCTCTCCGTCTTCCCAACGCGGCGTGCCGATTGGTTCGCCTCGCCGCCCGTCAGAGAGTTGTCCCGCCTCTCTCTCTCCGCCCTCCGTAGCCCCGCCCCCTCTTTCCCCGCCGCGGGCGCTGATTGGCTGCAAAGCGCCACGTCCTCAGGCGCGCGCCGGTTGCTGGCCACGCCCATCCCGGCGCCTCCCCGCACTGCGCGTGCGCAGCGAGGGAGCGGAGGGACGGAGCGGCGGTCACGTGGGTGGGGGGGGCTCGGATGGGGTTTGGGATTGGGGTCGGAGTTCGGATTTGGGGTCAGGGTTGGGATTGGGGTCAGATTTAAGGTTTGGGGTCGGGGTTGGGAAGAGGGTCAGCAATCCAACCCAATTTACCCCCCCACCACCCTAATTAGAACCACAGGGTCATTAAGGTAAGAAGAGAGCTCTGGGGTCCCCAGTCCAACCCAACCCATCCCACCGTGACCCTAATTAGAACCGCAGGGGCATTAAGGTCAGAAGAGAGCTCTGGGATCACCAATCCAACCCCAATACCCCTGCCGAGATGCTAATTAAAACCACAGAGTCGTTACGGTTGGAGAAGACCACGAAGGTCACCAACCCCACCCAGCCTACCCAGACATGACCCTAATTAGAAGCACGGAATCATTAAGGTCAGAAGAGTTCTCTGAGATTTCCCATCCAACCCAACCCAACTCAACCCAACCCAACCCAACCCACCCATCCATGATACTAATTAGAGCCATAGAGTCATTAAGGTCAGAAGACGTTCCCACATCATGGCCATGTTCCTATGGGATCCCATGACATCCCAGCATGGCCATGTTCCTATAGGATCCCATGACATCCCAGCATGACCATGTTCCTATAGGATCACATGACATCCCAGCATGGCCATGTTCCTATGGGATCCCATGACATCCCAGCATGACCATGTTCCTATAGGATCACATGACATCCCAACATGGCCATGTTCCCATGGGATCCCATGACATCCCAACATGGCCATGTTCCTATAGGATCCCATGACATCCCAACACGGACCGTGTTCCCATAGGATCACATGACATCCCAACACGTCCATGTTCCCATGTTCCCACATCATGCTCCCAACACAGACCATGTTTCTGTGTTCCCAGAACATGTTCCCAACACGGAGCGCATTCCCATGTTCCCATATCACATTCCCTACACATGTCCCTGTAGGACCACATCACACCCCTACACATGATCCTGTAGGACCACATCACACCCCTACACGTGTCCCTATAGGACCACATCACATCCCTACGTGTGTTCCTATAGGACCACATCACACGCCAGCACAGTCCCTGTCCATATAGGACCACATCACACCCCTACACATGTCCCTATAGGACCACATCACACTCCAGCACAGTCTGTGTCCCTATAGGACCACATCATGTTCTCAGTATGGCCCATGACCCCACCGTCCCGTGTTCCCATATAGGACCACATTACACTCCTACACGTGTTCCTATAGGGCCACATCACACTCCAGCACATCCCTGTCCCTATAGGACCACATCACACTCCTTACACGTGCTCCTATAGGACCACATCACACCTGTACACGTGTCCCTATAGGACCACATCACACTCCTTACATGTGCTCATATAGGACCACATCACACTCCCTACACGTGTCCCTATAGGACCACATCACACTCCTTACATGTGCTCATATAGGACCACATCACACTCCCTACATGTGTTCCTATAAAACTGCATCACATCCCTACACAGACCCTGCTCCTATAGGACCACATCACACTCCCTACACGTGTCCCTATAGGACCACATCACACTGTCTGTGTTCCTATAGGACCATGTGTCCACATGTTCCTATATGCTCCCAATATGGCCCATGACCCCACCATCCCATGATCCCACATCATATCCCATAACAGTCCCTGAACCTATAGGACTACATCACAGTCCTTTCTGGTGTTCCTACAGGACCACATCACACCCCTACACGTGTCCCTATAGGACCACATCACACTCCCTACATGTGTTCCTGTAGGACCACATCACAACCCTACACGGTCTGTGTTCCTATAGGACCACATCACACTCCAGCACAGTCCCTGTCCCTATATGACCACATCACACCCCTACACATGTTCCTATAGGACCACATCACACCCCTACATGTGTTCCTTTAGGACCGCATCACACTGCAGCACAGTCCCTGTCCATATAGGACCACATCACACACCTACACATGTTTCCCTATAGGACCACACCACACTCCAGCACAGTCTGTGTCCCTATAGGACCACATCATGTTCTCAATATGGCCCATGACCCCACCCTCCCATGTTCCCATATAGGACCACATTACACTCCTACACCTGTCCCTATAGGATCACATCACACTCCTTACACGTGCTCCTACAGGACCACATCACATTCCCTACATGTATTCCTATAGGACCACGTCACACGCCAGCACAGTCCCTGTCCCTATATGACCACATCACACCCCTACACATGTCCCTATAGAACCATATCACAGTCCTACATGTGTTCCTAAAGGACCACATCACACTCCAGCACATTCCCTGTCCCTATAGGACCACGTCACACTCCTGCATGTGTCCCTGTGGAACCACATCACACCCCTATATGTGTCCCTATATGACCAGATCACCCCCCTACACATGTCCCTATAGGACCACACCACACTCCGGCACAGTCTGTGTCCCTATAGGACCACATCATGTTCTCAATATGGCCCATGACCCCACCATCCTGTGTTCCCATATAGGACCACGTCACACCCCTACACATGTTCCTATAGGGCCACATCACACCCCTACATGTGTCCCTATAGGACCACATTACACTCCAGCACAGTCCCTGTCCCTATAGGATCACATCACACTCCTTACACGTGCTCCTATATGACCACATCACACCCCTACACATGTCCCTATAGGACCATATCACAGTCCTACACGTGTTCCTATAGGACCACATCACACTGCAGCACAGTCCCTGTCCATATAGGACCACATCACACCCCTACACATGTCCCTATAGGACCACACCACACTCCAGCACAGTCTGTGTCCCTATAGGACCACATCATGTTCTCAGTATGGCCCATGACCCCACCGTCCCGTGTTCCCATATAGGACCACATTACACTCCTACACATGTTCCTATAGGGCCACATCACACTCCAGCACATCCCTGTCCCTGTAGGACCACATCACACTCCTTACACGTGCTCCTATAGGACCACATCACACCTGTACACGTGTCCCTATAGGACCACATCACACTCCTTACATGTGCTCATATAGGACCACATCACACTCCCTACATGTGTTCCTATAAAACTACATCACATCCCTACACAGACCCTGCTCCTATAGGACCACATCACACTCCCTACACGTGTCCCTATAGGACCACATCACACTCCTTACATGTGCTCATATAGGACCACATCACACTCCCTACATGTGTTCCTATAAAACTACATCACATCCCTACACAGACCCTGCTCCTATAGGACCACATCACACTCCCTACACGTGTCCCTATAGGACCACATCACACTCCCTACACGTGTCCCTATAGGACCACATCACACTGTCTGTGTTCCTATAGGACCATGTGTCCACATGTTCCTATATGCTCCCAATATGGCCCATGACCCCACCATCCCATGATCCCACATCATATCCCATAACAGTCCCTGAACCTATAGGACTACATCACAGTCCTTTCTGGTGTTCCTACAGGACCACATCACACCCCTACACGTGTCCCTATAGGACCACATCACACTGTCTGTGTTCCTATAGGACCATGTGTTCACATGTTCCTGTATGTTCCCAATATGGCCCATGACCCCACCATCCCATGATCCCACATCATATCCCAGAAGAATCCATGTCCCTATAGGACCACATCACAGTCCTTACATATGCCCCTATAGGACCACACCACACTCCAGCACAGACTTTGTTCCTACAGGACCACATCACGTTCCCAATGTGGCCCATGACCCCACCACCCCATGATCCCACATCACATCCCATAACAGTCCCTGTCCCTATAGGACCACATCACAGTCCTTCTGTGTGTTCCTACAGGACCACATCACGTTCCCAATGTGGCCCATGACCCCACCACCCCATGATCCCACATCACATCCCATCACAGTCCATAGGACCACATCACGTTCCCAATATGGCCCATGACCCCAGCATCCCGTGTTCCCACATCACACCCCTGTACGTGTCCCTATAGGACCACATCACACCCCTACTTGTGTTCCTATAAGACTACATCACACCCCTACATGTGTCCCTATAGGACCACATCATGCCCCTATACGGTGTCCCTATAGGACCACACCACACTCCAGCACAGTCTGCGTCCCTATAGGATCACATCACGTTCCCAATATGGCCCATGACCCCATCATCCCGTGTTCCCATATAGGACCACATCACACCCCTACACGTGTCCCTGTAGGACCACATCACAGCCCTACACATGTCCCTGTTCCTATAGGACCACATTACACTCCCTACATGTGTTCCTATAGGATCACACCACACTCCAGTACAGTCTGCGTCCCTATAGGACCACATCACGTTCCCAGTATGGCCCATGACCCCACCCTCCCATGTTCCCATATAGGACCACATCACACCCCTACACATGTCCCTATAGGACCACATCACACCCCTACACAGTCCCTGTTCCTATAGGACCACATCACACCCCTACACATGTCCCTATAGGACCACATCACACCCCTACACAGTCCCTGTTCCTATAGGACCACATCACACCCCTACACATGTCCCTATAGGACCACCTCACACTCCAGCACAGTCCCTGCCCATATAGGATCACCCCACTCTCCCATCTCACCCCATTCCCCCACGTTCCCATTCCATCACGTCACGCTCCCTACACGTCCCCCCTTCCTCCCATCTTCCCCCCCTGCGGTTCCCCACGGGGTCAGCGCACGGACAGACGGACGGACGGACGGACGGACGGACGGCTTATGACTCACACGCGGCCGATGCCCAAATTAGGGCCGCTCCGCCGCCGGACCCCCGGCGCCCCACAACGCCGTCACCGCGCTGTGTCACCCTGTAGGATCGCGGCGGCTGCGGCGGCCAGCTGGCAATGGGGCAGGGAGACGGCCCTATTAAGGGGGGGGGTGTCAGGGGGGGAGTGGGGGTGGGGCAGGGTGTGGGGGGATTGGGTGGGGAGGGGGGCTGTGGGGTGAGGACGGGGGCTGTGGGGTCAGGGAGTGGGGGCGGTGGGGGGGCGGAGGGGAGGGGGAATGGGATGAGGGAGTGAGGACAGTGGGGTGGGGAGGGAATGGGGTGGGGAAGAAGTCAGTGGGGCAGCAGTGGGGGCAGTGGGGTGGGGTGGGGGTCTGTGGGATCAGGGAGTGGGAGCAGTGGGGTGGGGTGGGGTGGGGTGGGGAGGGAGGGAATGGGGCGGGGAAGGGAACAATAGGGTGGGGAAGGAGTCAGTGGGGCAAGGATGGGTCAGTGGGGCAGCAATGGGGTCAGTGGGGTCAGACTGGGGGAAGTGTGTGGGGAGGGAGGGAATGGGATGGGGAAGGGAACAGTGGGGTGGGGAAGGAGTCAGTGGGACAGCAGTGGGGTCAGTGGGGTCAGAGTGGGGGAAGTGGGGTGGGGAGGGGAGCTGTGGGGTGGGGATGGGGTCAGTGGGGTCAGGGAGGGAGGGAATGGGGTGGGGAAGGGAACAGTGGGGTGGGGAGGGAGTTAGTGGGGCAGGGATGGAGTCAGTGGGGTCAGAGTGGGGGCACTGGGTGGGGAGGGGGGCTGTGGGGTGAGGAGGGGGGCAGTGGGGTCAGGGAGTGGGGGCGGTGGGGTGGGGAGGGGAGGGGGAGTGGGATGAGGGAGTGAGAACAGTGGGGTGGGGAAGGAATGGGGTGGGGAAGGAGTCAGTGGGGCAGCAGTGGGGGCAGTGGGGTCAGAATGGGGGCAGTGGGTGGGGAGGGGGGCTGTGGGGTGGGGATGGGGTCAGTGGGGTCAGGGAGTGGGGGCAGTGGGGTGGGGTGGGGATGGAGGGAATGGGATGGGGAAGGGAACAGTAGGGTAGGGAAGGAGTCAGTGGGGCAGGGATGGGGTCAGTGGGGCAGCAGTGGGGTCAGTGGGGTCAGAGTGGAGGCTGTGGGGTGGGGAGGGAGTCAGTGGGGTCAGGGAGTGGGGGCAGTGGGGTGGGGTGGGGAGGGAGGGAATGGGGTGGGGAAAGGAATAGTGGGGTGGGGAGAGAGTCAGTGGGGCAGGGATGGGGTCAGTGGGGCAGCAGTGGGGTCAGTGGGGTGGGGAGGGGGACTGTGGGGTGGGGATGGGGTCAATGGGGTCAGGGAGTGGAGGCGGTGGGGTGGGGAGGAAGGGAATGGGGTGGGGAAGGGAACAGTAGGGTGGGGAAGGGGGCAGTGGGGAAGGGATGGGGTCAGTGGGGTCGGAGTGGGGGCAGTGGATGGGGGGGGAATGGGGTGGGGAAGGGAACAGTGGGGTGGGGAAGGAGTCAGTGGGGCAGGGATGAGGTCAGTGGGATCAGAGTGGGGGCAGTTGGTGGGGAGGGGGGCTGTGGGGTGGGGATGGGATCAGCGGGGTCAGGGAGTGGGGGCAGTGGGGTGGGGTGGGGAGGGAGGGAATGGGGTGGGGAAGGAGTCAGTGGGGCAGGGATGGGGTCATTGGGGCAGGGATGGGGTCAGTGGGGCTGCAATGGGGTCAGTGGGGTCAGAGTGGGTGCTGTGGGGTGGGAAGGGGGGCAATGAGGTGGGGAGGGAGGGAGTGGGGTTGGGAAGGAATCAGTGGGGAGGGGAAGGAGTCAGTGGGGCAGGGATGGGGTCAGTGGTGTGGGGAGGGGGGCTGTGGAGTGGGGATGGGGTCAGTGGGGCAGGGAAGGGGGAAATGGGGTCAGGGAGGGAGGACAGTGGGGTGGGGAGGGGGGATGTGGGGTGGGAAAGGGGTCAGGGAATGGGGAAAGGGGTCAGAGGAACAGGGAATGGGATCAGTGGGGCAGGGAATGGGATCGGTGGGGTGGGAATGGGGTTGGGAATTGGGAATGGGATCAGTGGGGTGGGAATGGGGCCAGGGAATGGGATCAGTGGGGCGGGAATGGGGCCAGGGAATGGGATCAGTGGGGCGGGAATGGGGTTGGGGGATGGGATCAGTGGGGCGGGAATGGGGTTGGGGGATGGGGCATGGGATCCATGGGGCAGGAAAGGGGTCAGTGGGGCGGGAATGGGGTCAAGAATGGGATGAGTGGAGAAAAGGATTGGGAAAATAACGTGGGGGGCTGTATGTGTGGGGCTGTATGTGGGGCTGTTGTGGGGCTGTATGTAGGGCTGTTATGGGGCTGTTGTGGGGCTGTATATGTGGGGCTGTATGTGGGGCTGTTATGGGGCTGTTATGGGGCTGTATGTACGGCTGTATGTAGGGCTGTTATAGGGCTGTTATAGGGCTGTTATGGGGCTGTTATGGGGCTGTATATGTGGGGCTGTATGTGGGGCTGTTGTGGGGCTGTATGTGATGCTGTATGTGGGGCTGTATGTAGGGCTGTTATGGGGCTGTTATGGAGCTGTATGTGGGGCTGTTATGGGGCTGTTATGGGGTTGTATATGTGGGGCTGTATGTAGGGTTGTTGTGGGACTGTTATGGGGCTGTATATGTGGGGCTGTATGTGGAGCTGTATATGTGGGGCTGTATGTGGGGCTGTTATGGGGCTGTTATGAGGCTGTATGTAGGACTGTATGTAGGGCTGTTATGAGGCTGTTGTGGGGCTGTTATAGGGCTGTATATGTGGCTGTATGTAGGGCTGTTATGGGGCTGTTATGGGGCTGTTATGGGGCTGTATGTGGGGCTGTATGTAGGGCTGTATGTGGGGCTGTATGTGGGGCTGTATGTGGGGCTGTTATGGGGCTGTTATGGGGCTGTATGTGGGGCTGTATGTAGGGCTGTATGTGGGGCTGTATGTGGGGCTGTATGTGGGGCTGTTATGGGGCTGTTATGGGGCTGTATGTGGGGCTGTATGTAGGGCTGTATGTGGGGCTGTATGTGGGGCTGTATGTGGGGCTGTTATGGGGCTGTTGTGGGGCTGTATGTGAGGCTGTTATGGGGCTGTTTGTAGGGCTATTATGGGGCTGTTGTGGGGCTGTTATGGGGCTGTATGTGGGGCTGTATGTGGGGCAGAGCACATTGGAACACGTGGGGCGAAGTGCACACGGATGGATTTGGGGCATCGATCCACGGGCTGCTGGCCCCCACGTCCCCCCCATTGTCCCCCCTCACATCTCCTCCCATTACCCCCCCCTTCCCCCCCCCCCCCATCGCCGCTGCCCCCGTCGCTCCGTTGTTCTCCGAGCCGTGAGCGATCATTGACGCATCGCTGCGGTATTTGGGGGGGGGGAAGGGAGGGGGGGGGGAAGCGGAGGGGGAGGGAGAAGGAGGGGGGAGGGGGAGAGAAAGGGAGTGGGAGGGGGGAGGGAGGGGAATGGGGAGAGGGAGGGGAGGGAAGGATGGGGGAGAGGGGAGAGAGATTGAGGGGGGGTGGGAGTGGGGAGAAGTGGGGGGGGGGAGGAGAGGAGGAGGGAGGGGGAGGGGAGAGGAGTGGAGGGGGAGGGGGGGAGGGGCAGAGAGAGGGAGAGGGGAGAAGGGGAAAGTATAGAGGGGAGAGGAAGGAGGGGGGAGAGAGGGGGGAGGGGGAGGAGAGGGGGGGAGAGGGGAGAGGGGAAAATGGGGAGAGGGAGAGGAAAGGGGGGGAGGGGAGAGGGGGAGAATGGGGAGAGGGGGAGGAAAGGGGGGGAGGGGAGAAGGGGAGAATGGGGAGAGGGGGAGGAAAGGGGGGGAGGGGAGAGGGGGAGAATGGGGAGAGGGGGAGGAAAGGGGGGGAGGGGAGAGAGGGGAGAATGGGGAGAGGGAGAGGAAAGGAAGGGGAGGGAGGGAGAGGGGAGAATGGGGAGAGGGAGGGGGGAGAAAAGGGAGAGGGAGATGAGAGAGAGTAGGAGGAGAGATGGGGAGGGGAGGGGAGAAAGGGGGGGGAAGGAGGGGAGGGAGGGGAGGGGGAGGGCAGCTCCATGGGATGCTTTATTGCAGGTTGGGAGCAGAAGCAACGATGCCACCTGGAGCTGAGAGCCCCAAATGCAGCCATCCACCCTACGTGGACCACACAGACACCCCCACCCACCGGCCCCACTGCTGGCCCCATCGGTGACCCCGTTCATGGCCCCATTGGTGACCCCATTGGTAGTCCCATTCATGGCCCCATTGGTGACCCCATTCATGGCCCCATTGGTGACCCCATAGCTGGCCCCATTGGTGACCCCGTTCATGGCCCCATTGCTGGCCCCATTGGTAGTCCCATTCATGGCCCCATTGGTACTCCCATTCATGACCCTATTGGTGACCCTGTTTATGGCCCCATTGGTGACCCCATTGCTGGCCCCATTGGTAGTCCCATTGGTGACCCCATTCATGACCCCATTGGAGACCCTGTTCATGGTCCCATTGGTGCCCCATTATTGGCTCCAACGCCGACCCCATTGGTATTGTTGCAACTACCAGTATCACAATCCAAATCTGACCCCTAACTCTGACCCCAACCCCTGACCCAGATCTCCAACCTCTGACCCTAATCCTGCCCCCTAACCCCTGACCCCTAACCTCTAACCCTGCCCTCTAACCCTAACTCCTTACCCCTAATCCTGACCCTAAGCCCCGATCCTGACCCTAACCCCAACCCTTGCCTTTAACTGTAACCCCTAACCCTCTCCCCCAACCCCCAACCCTGACCCCAACCCATAACCCTGACCCCAGCCCCAAACCCTTCCCCTGTCCCTAACCCCAAATCCCAAACCCTACTCCCCCATCCCAACCCCTCCCCCCAATTCTGCCCCAAAACCTCACCCCTCACCCCTCACCCCAAGAAGATCCCGATCCCATTCCCCAAACCCCCCAAAGCCACCAAAAAACCCAAACCTCCCCACCCCAAACTCCCCATAGCATCCCTGCCCCCCCCAGCACAGCAGCTGACCCCGGCCCCACAGCGGCTCTTTGTCTGCTCCTCCCCAGCTGTCGTGTTCCATCACAGCCCCCCCCATCCCCCCCCTCCCCACCGCCCTTTGGGATTTGGGGCCAAACCGGGGGGGTTTGGGGCCGTGGGGCCAACAGTGGGGACGGCCCCATATCTCAAAATGCGGCTCAGGGTGTTGGAAATGGGAACCCCCCCCCCCTTCCCCCCAACACAGCCTGGAGTGTTCACAGCTCACAGAGATTTGGGGCTGGGGGGAAGAGGGTTGGGGGGCAGGGTTAGGGTTAGGGGTCAGAGGTTAAGGTTAGGGGGCAGAGGTCAGGGTTAGTGGGCAGTGTTGGGGGCAGTGTTAGGGTTGGGGGTTAGGGGGCAGGGTTGGGGGTCAGGGTTAAGAGTCGGGGGTTTGGGGGCAGGTTTGGGGGTCAGGGTTAGGGGACAGGGTTGAAGTTAGGGGTCAGAGTTAGGGTTAGGGGTTGGGGTTAAGGGGTGGGGGTCAGGGTTAGAGGGCAGAGTTGGGAGATGGGGTTAAGGGATGGGGGTTAGGGAGCGGGGTTGGGGGCAGGGGATTAGGGGTCAGGGTTAGGGGTTAGGGGTTAAGGGTTGGGGTCAGGAGTCAGGTTTGGGGGTCAGGGTTAAGGGTTGGAGGTTTGGGGGCAGGGTTAGGGGTCAGGGTTAGGGGACAGAGTTGAAGTTAGAGGTCAGAGTTAGGGTTAGGGGTTGGGGTTAAGGGGCAGGGGTCAGGGCTAGGGGTGAGGGGCAGGGTTTGGGGCCAGGATAAGGGGTTGGGGGTTAAGGGGAAGGGTTAGGGGTAGGGATGGGGGTTAGGGTTGAGGGTCAGGAGTCAGGGTTAGGGGTCAGGTTTAAGGATTGGGGGTTAGGGGCAGGGAGATAGGGAGATAGGGATCAGGGTTAAGGGTTGGGGGTTAGAGGGCAGGGTTGGGGGGCAGAGTTGGGGGATGGGGTTAAGGGGTGGGGGTTAGGGGGCGGGGTTGGGGGCAGGGGATTAGGGGTCAGGGTTAGGGGTTAGGGGTTAAGGGTTGTGGGTCAGGAGTCAGGTTTGGGAGTCAGGGTTAAGGGTTGGGAGTTTGGGGGCAGGGTTAGGGGTCAGGGTTAGGGGACAGAGTTGGAGGTAGGGGTCAGAGTTAGGGTTAGGGGTTGGGGTTAAGGGGTGGGGGTCAGGGTTAGAGGGCAGAGTTGGGGATGGGGTTAAGGGGTGGGGGTTGGGGGGTGGGGTTGGGGGCAGGGGATTAGGGGTCAGGGTTAGGGGTTAGGGGTTAAGGGTGGGGTCAGGAGTCAGGTTTGGGGGTCAGGTTTAAGGATTGGGAGTTTGGGGGCAGGGTTAGGGGTCAGGGTTAGGGGACAGGGTTGGAGTTAGGGGTCAGAGTTAGAGTTAGGTGTTAAGGGTTGGGGGTCAGGGTTAAGGACTGGGAGTCAGCGGAAGGGTTAGAGGGCAGGGTTGGGGGTCAGGAAAAGGGGTTGGGGGTTAAGGAGCAGGGTTAGCGGTAGGGTTGGGAGTTAGGGTTGAGGGTCAGGAGTCAGGGTTAGGGGTCAGGTTTAAGGATTGGGAGTTAGGGGCAGGGAGATAGGGGTCAGAGTTAAGGGTTGGGGGTTAGAGGGCAGGGTTGGGGGGCAGGGTTAAGGGTTAGGGGTCAGAGTTAGGGTTAGGGGTTGGGGTTAAGGGGTGGGGGTCAGGGTCAGAGGGCAGAGTTGGGGATGGGGTTAAGGGGTGGGGGGTTAGGGGTCAGGGTTAGGGGGCAGGGTTAAGGGGTGAGGGTTAGGGGGCTAGTGTGTGAAAACAAAGTGCCACGAATGTGACAGAACAGTGCAAAGAAAGTGGCACAAGTGTCATTTGTGCAACAATAGTGCCCCCGCAGCGCGATCAGTGACACAGCAGCACCACGTGTGCAACAGCAGTGCAAAGTGTGACACAGCACTGCAACGTGACACAGCAGTGCAACGTGACACAGCAGTGCAACGTGACACAGCAGTGCAACGTGTGACACAGCAGTGCAAAGTGACACAGCAGTGCAACGTGTGACACAGCAGTGCAACGTGACACAACAGTGCAATGTGACACAGCAGTGCAACGTGTGACACAGCAGTGCAATGTGACACAGCTGTGCAATGTGACACAGCAGTGCAACGTGTGACACAGCAGTGCAACGTGACACAGCAGTGCAACGTGTGACACAGCAGTGCAATGTGACACAGCAGTGCAATGTGACACAGCAGTGCAACGTGTGACACAGCAGTGCAACGTGACACAGCAGTGCAATGTGACACAGCAGTGCAACGTGACACAGCAGTGCAATGTGTGACACAGCAGTGCAACGTGACACAGCAGTGCAAAGTGACACAGCAGTGCAACGTGACACAGCAGTGCAACATGTGACACAGCAGTGCAATGTGACACAGCAGTGCAATGTGACACAGCAGTGCAATGTGTGACACAGCAGTGCAATGTGACACAGCAGTGCATTGTGACACAGCAGTGCAAAGTGACACAGCAGTGCAACGTGACACAGCAGTGCAACGTGACACAGCAGTGCAAAGTGACACAGCAGTGCAACGTGACACAGCAGTGCAACGTGACACAGCAGTGCAATGTGTGACACAGCAGTGCAATGTGACACAGCAGTGCAACGTGTGACACAGCAGTGCAATGTGTGACACAGCAGTGCAATGTGACACAGCAGTGCAACGTGACACAGCAGTGCAACGTGTGACACAGCAGTGCAATGTGTGACACAGCAGTGCAACGTGACACAGCAGTGCAAAGTGACACAGCAGTGCAATGTGACACAGCAGTGCAACGTGACACAGCAGTGCAATGTGACACAGGAGTGCAACGTGACACAGCAGTGCAATGTGTGACACAGCAGTGCAACGTGACACAGCAGTGCAACGTGACACAGCAGTGCAACGTGACACAGCAGTGCAACATGTGACACAGCAGTGCAATGTGACACAGCAGTGCAACGTGACACAGCAGTGCAATGTGACACAGCAGTGCAACGTGACACAGCAGTGCAATGTGACACAGCAGTGCAATGTGACACAGCAGTGCAATGTGACACAGCAGTGCAATGTGACACAGCAGTGCAATGTGAAACAGCAGTGCAATGTGTGACACAGCAGTGCAATGTGACACAGCAGTGCAACGTGACACAGCAGTGCAACGTGTGACACAGCAGTGCAATGTGTGACACAGCAGTGCAATGTGACACAGCAGTGCAATGTGTGACACAGCAGTGCAACGTGACACAGCAGTGCAATGTGACACAGCAGTGCAATGTGACACAGCAGTGCAATGTGTGACACAGCAGTGCAATGTGACACAGCAGTGCAACGTGACACAGCAGTGCAAAGTGACACAGCAGTGCAATGTGACACAGCAGTGCAACGTGACACAGCAGTGCAATGTGTGACACAGCAGTGCAACGTGTGACACAGCAGTGCAATGTGACACAGCAGTGCAACGTGTGACACAGCAGTGCAACGTGACACAGCAGTGCAACGTGTGACACAGCAGTGCAATGTGACACAGCAGTGCAATGTGACACAGCAGTGCAACGTGTGACACAGCAGTGCAACGTGACACAGCAGTGCAATGTGACACAGCAGTGCAACGTGACACAGCAGTGCAATGTGTGACACAGCAGTGCAACGTGACACAGCAGTGCAAAGTGACACAGCAGTGCAACGTGACACAGCAGTGCAACATGTGACACAGCAGTGCAATGTGACACAGCAGTGCAATGTGACACAGCAGTGCAATGTGTGACACAGCAGTGCAATGTGACACAGCAGTGCATTGTGACACAGCAGTGCAAAGTGACACAGCAGTGCAACGTGACACAGCAGTGCAACGTGACACAGCAGTGCAAAGTGACACAGCAGTGCAACGTGACACAGCAGTGCAACGTGACACAGCAGTGCAATGTGTGACACAGCAGTGCAATGTGACACAGCAGTGCAACGTGTGACACAGCAGTGCAATGTGTGACACAGCAGTGCAATGTGACACAGCAGTGCAACGTGACACAGCAGTGCAACGTGTGACACAGCAGTGCAATGTGTGACACAGCAGTGCAACGTGACACAGCAGTGCAAAGTGACACAGCAGTGCAATGTGACACAGCAGTGCAACGTGACACAGCAGTGCAATGTGACACAGGAGTGCAACGTGACACAGCAGTGCAATGTGTGACACAGCAGTGCAACGTGACACAGCAGTGCAACGTGACACAGCAGTGCAACGTGACACAGCAGTGCAACATGTGACACAGCAGTGCAATGTGACACAGCAGTGCAAAGTGACACAGCAGTGCAATGTGACACAGCAGTGCAACGTGACACAGCAGTGCAATGTGACACAGCAGTGCAATGTGACACAGCAGTGCAATGTGTGACACAGCAGTGCAATGTGACACAGCAGTGCAATGTGACACAGCAGTGCAATGTGTGACACAGCAGTGCAATGTGACACAGCAGTGCAACGTGACACAGCAGTGCAACGTGTGACACAGCAGTGCAATGTGTGACACAGCAGTGCAATGTGACACAGCAGTGCAATGTGTGACACAGCAGTGCAACGTGACACAGCAGTGCAATGTGACACAGCAGTGCAATGTGACACAGCAGTGCAATGTGTGACACAGCAGTGCAATGTGACACAGCAGTGCAACGTGACACAGCAGTGCAAAGTGACACAGCAGTGCAATGTGACACAGCAGTGCAACGTGACACAGCAGTGCAATGTGTGACACAGCAGTGCAACGTGTGACACAGCAGTGCAATGTGACACAGCAGTGCAACGTGTGACACAGCAGTGCAACGTGACACAGCAGTGCAACGTGACACAGCAGTGCAACATGTGACACAGCAGTGCAATGTGACACAGCAGTGCAAAGTGACACAGCAGTGCAATGTGACACAGCAGTGCAACGTGACACAGCAGTGCAATGTGACACAGCAGTGCAATGTGACACAGCAGTGCAATGTGTGACACAGCAGTGCAATGTGACACAGCAGTGCAACCTGTGACACAGCAGTGCAATGTGACACAGCAGTGCAACGTGTGACACAGCAGTGCAATGTGTGACACAGCAGTGCAACGTGACACAGCAGTGCAAAGTGACACAGCAGTGCAATGTGACACAGCAGTGCAATGTGACACAGCAGTGCAATGTGTGACACAGCAGTGCAACGTGACACAGCAGTGCAATGTGACACAGCAGTGCAATGTGACACAGCAGTGCAATGTGTGACACAGCAGTGCAATGTGACACAGCAGTGCAACGTGACACAGCAGTGCAATGTGTGACACAGCAGTGCAATGTGTGACACAGCAGTGCAATGTGACACAGCAGTGCAACGTGTGACACAGCAGTGCAACGTGACACAGCAGTGCAACGTGTGACACAGCAGTGCAATGTGACACAGCAGTGCAATGTGACACAGCAGTGCAACGTGTGACACAGCAGTGCAACGTGACACAGCAGTGCAATGTGACACAGCAGTGCAACGTGACACAGCAGTGCAATGTGTGACACAGCAGTGCAACGTGACACAGCAGTGCAAAGTGACACAGCAGTGCAATGTGACACAGCAGTGCAATGTGTGACACAGCAGTGCAATGTGACACAGCAGTGCAACGTGTGACACAGCAGTGCAACGTGACACAGCAGTGCAATGTGACACAGCAGTGCAATGTGACACAGCAGTGCATTGTGACACAGCAGTGCAAAGTGACACAGCAGTGCAACGTGACACAGCAGTGCAACGTGACACAGCAGTGCAAAGTGACACAGCAGTGCAACGTGACACAGCAGTGCAATGTGTGACACAGCAGTGCAATGTGACACAGCAGTGCAACGTGTGACACAGCAGTGCAATGTGTGACACAGCAGTGCAATGTGACACAGCAGTGCAACGTGACACAGCAGTGCAACGTGTGACACAGCAGTGCAATGTGTGACACAGCAGTGCAACGTGACACAGCAGTGCAAAGTGACACAGCAGTGCAATGTGACACAGCAGTGCAACGTGACACAGCAGTGCAATGTGACACAGCAGTGCAACGTGACACAGTAGTGCAATGTGACACAGCAGTGCAACGTGACACAGCAGTGCAACGTGTGACACAGCAGTGCAACGTGACACAGCAGTGCAATGTGACACAGCAGTGCAATGTGTGACACAGCAGTGCAATGTGACACAGCAGTGCAACCTGTGACACAGCAGTGCAATGTGACACAGCAGTGCAACGTGTGACACAGCAGTGCAATGTGTGACACAGCAGTGCAATGTGACACAGCAGTGCAATGTGTGACACAGCAGTGCAACGTGACACAGCAGTGCAATGTGACACAGCAGTGCAATGTGACACAGCAGTGCAATGTGTGACACAGCAGTGCAATGTGACACAGCAGTGCAACGTGACACAGCAGTGCAAAGTGACACAGCAGTGCAATGTGACACAGCAGTGCAACGTGACACAGCAGTGCAATGTGTGACACAGCAGTGCAATGTGTGACACAGCAGTGCAATGTGACACAGCAGTGCAACGTGTGACACAGCAGTGCAATGTGTGACACAGCAGTGCAATGTGACACAGCAGTGCAATGTGTGACACAGCAGTGCAATGTGACACAGCAGTGCAACGTGACACAGCAGTGCAACGTGTGACACAGCAGTGCAATGTGTGACACAGCTGTGCAATGTGACACAGCAGTGCAATGTGTGACACAGCAGTGCAACGTGACACAGCAGTGCAACGTGACACAGCAGTGCAATGTGTGACACAGCAGTGCAACGTGACACAGCAGTGCAAAGTGACACAGCAGTGCAACGTGACACAGCAGTGCAACATGTGACACAGCAGTGCAATGTGACACAGCAGTGCAATGTGACACAGCAGTGCAATGTGTGACACAGCAGTGCAATGTGACACAGCAGTGCAACGTGTGACACAGCAGTGCAATGTGTGACACAGCTGTGCAATGTGACACAGCAGTGCAATGTGTGACACAGCAGTGCAACGTGACACAGCAGTGCAACGTGACACAGCAGTGCAATGTGAGACACAGCAGTGCAACGTGACACAGCAGTGCAAAGTGACACAGCAGTGCAATGTGTGACACAGCTGTGCAATGTGACACAGCAGTGCAACGTGTGACACAGCAGTGCAATGTGTGACACAGCAGTGCAATGTGACACAGCAGTGCAATGTGACACAGGAGTGCAATGTGTGACACAGCAGTGCAACGTGACACAGCAGTGCAAAGTGACACAGCAGTGCAATGTGACACAGCTGTGCAATGTGACACAGCAGTGCAACGTGACACAGCAGTGCAATGTGACACAGCAGTGCAACGTGTGACACAGCAGTGCAACGTGTGACACAGCAGTGCAACGTGACACAGCAGTGCAATGTGACACAGCAGTGCAACGTGACACAGCAGTGCAATGTGTGACACAGCAGTGCAACGTGACACAGCAGTGCAATGTGACACAGCAGTGCAATGTGACACAGCAGTGCAACGTGACACAGCAGTGCAACATGTGACACAGCAGTGCAATGTGACACAGCAGTGCAATGTGACACAGCAGTGCAATGTGTGACACAGCAGTGCAATGTGACACAGCAGTGCAACGTGACACAGCAGTGCAAAGTGACACAGCAGTGCAACGTGACACAGCAGTGCAAAGTGACACAGCAGTGCAATGTGACACAGCAGTGCAACGTGACACAGCAGTGCAATGTGTGACACAGCAGTGCAATGTGACACAGCAGTGCAATGTGTGACACAGCAGTGCAACGTGACACAGCAGTGCAATGTGTGACACAGCAGTGCAATGTGACACAGCAGTGCAACGTGTGACACAGCAGTGCAATGTGTGACACAGCAGTGCAATGTGACACAGCAGTGCAACGTGACACAGCAGTGCAACGTGTGACACAGCAGTGCAATGTGTGACACAGCAGTGCAACGTGACACAGCAGTGCAACGTGTGACACAGCAGTGCAACGTGACACAGCAGTGCAATGTGTGACACAGCAGTGCAATGTGTGACACAGCAGTGCAACGTGTGACACAGCAGTGCAATGTGACACAGCAGTGCAATGTGACACAGCAGTGCAACATGTGACACAGCAGTGCAATGTGACACAGCAGTGCAATGTGTGACACAGCAGTGCAAAGTGACACAGCAGTGCAATGTGACACAGCAGTGCAATGTGACACAGCAGTGCAACGTGTGACACAGCAGTGCAATGTGTGACACAGCAGTGCAACGTGTGACACAGCAGTGCAATGTGTGACACAGCAGTGCAATGTGACACAGCAGTGCAACATGTGACACAGCAGTGCAATGTGACACAGCAGTGCAATGTGTGACACAGCAGTGCAATGTGACACAGCAGTGCAATGTGACACAGCAGTGCAACGTGACACAGCAGTGCAATGTGTGACACAGCAGTGCAACGTGACACAACAGTGCAATGTGACACAGCAGTGCAACGTGTGACACAGCAGTGCAATGTGACACAGCTGTGCAATGTGACACAAGTGTGCAACGTGACACAGCAGTGCAATGTGTGACACAGCAGTGCAACGTGACACAACAGTGCAATGTGACACAGCAGTGCAACGTGTGACACAGCAGTGCAATGTGACACAGCTGTGCAATGTGACACAAGTGTGCAACGTGACACAGCAGTGCAATGTGACACAGCAGTGCAATGTGACACAGGAGTGCAATGTGACACAGCAGTGCAACGTGTGACACAACAGTGCAATGTGACACAGCAGTGCAACGTGTGACACAGCAGTGCAATGTGACACAGCTGTGCAATGTGACACAAGTGTGCAACGTGACACAGCAGTGCAATGTGACACAGCAGTGCAATGTGACACAGCAGTGCAATGTGTGACACAGCAGAGCAATGTGACACAGCAGTGCAATGTGTGACACAGCAGTGCAATGTGACACAAGTGTGCAACGTGACACAGCAGTGCAACGTGACACAGCAGTGCAATGTGACACAGCAGTGCAATGTGTGACACAGCAGTGCAATGTGACACAGCAGTGCAACGTGTGACACAGCAGTGCAACGTGACACAGCAGTGCAACGTGTGACACAGCAGTGCAATGTGTGACACAGCAGTGCAATGTGACACAGCAGTGCAACGTGTGACACAGCAGTGCAACGTGACACAGCAGTGCAATGTGACACAGCAGTGCAACGTGACACAGCAGTGCAAAGTGACACAGCAGTGCAATGTGACACAGCAGTGCAACGTGACACAGCAGTGCAATGTGACACAGCAGTGCAACGTGTGACACAGCAGTGCAACGTGTGACACAGCAGTGCAATGTGACACAGCAGTGCAACGTGTGACACAGCAGTGCAATGTGTGACACAGCAGTGCAATGTGACACAGCAGTGCAACGTGACACAGCAGTGCAACGTGTGACACAGCAGTGCAATGTGACACAGCAGTGCAACGTGACACAGCAGTGCAAAGTGACACAGCAGTGCAACGTGACACAGCAGTGCAACATGTGACACAGCAGTGCAATGTGACACAGCAGTGCAAAGTGACACAGCAGTGCAATGTGACACAGCAGTGCAACGTGACACAGCAGTGCAATGTGACACAGCAGTGCAAGGTGACACAGCAGTGCAATGTGTGACACAGCAGTGCAATGTGACACAGCAGTGCAATGTGACACAGCAGTGCAACGTGACACAGCAGTGCAATGTGACACAGCAGTGCAACGTGTGACACAGCAGTGCAAAGTGACACAGCAGTGCAACGTGTGACACAGCAGTGCAATGTGTGACACAGCAGTGCAATGTGTGACACAGCTGTGCAATGTGTGACACAGCAGTGCAACGTGTGACACAGCAGTGCAATGTGTGACACAGCAGTGCAACGTGTGACACAGCAGTGCAACGTGTGACACAGCTGTGCAATGTGTGACACAGCAGTGCAACGTGTGACACAGCAGTGCAACGTGTGACACAGCAGTGCAACGTGACACAGCAGTGCAACGTGTGACACAGCAGTGCAATGTGTGACACAGCTGTGCAATGTGACACAGCAGTGCAATGTGTGACACAGCAGTGCAATGTGACACAGCTGTGCAACGTGACACAGCAGTGCAATGTGTGACACAGCAGTGCAACGTGACACAGCAGTGCAACATGTGACACAGCAGTGCAATGTGACACAGCAGTGCAATGTGACACAGCAGTGCAATGTGTGACACAGCAGTGCAATGTGACACAGCAGTGCAACATGACACAGCAGTGCAAAGTGACACAGCAGTGCAACGTGACACAGCAGTGCAAAGTGACACAGCAGTGCAATGTGACACAGCAGTGCAACGTGACACAGCAGTGCAATGTGTGACACAGCAGTGCAATGTGACACAGCAGTGCAACGTGTGACACAGCAGTGCAATGTGTGACACAGCAGTGCAATGTGACACAGCAGTGCAACGTGACACAGCAGTGCAACGTGTGACACAGCAGTGCAATGTGACACAGCAGTGCAACGTGACACAGCAGTGCAATGTGTGACACAGCAGTGCAACGTGTGACACAGCAGTGCAATGTGACACAGCAGTGCAATGTGACACAGCAGTGCAACATGTGACACAGCAGTGCAATGTGACACAGCAGTGCAATGTGTGACACAGCAGTGCAAAGTGACACAGCAGTGCAATGTGACACAGCAGTGCAATGTGACACAGCAGTGCAACGTGTGACACAGCAGTGCAATGTGTGACACAGCAGTGCAACGTGTGACACAGCAGTGCAATGTGTGACACAGCAGTGCAATGTGACACAGCAGTGCAACATGTGACACAGCAGTGCAATGTGACACAGCAGTGCAATGTGTGACACAGCAGTGCAATGTGACACAGCAGTGCAAAGTGACACAGCAGTGCAACGTGACACAGCAGTGCAACGTGACACAGCAGTGCAATGTGACACAGCAGTGCAATGTGTGACACAGCAGTGCAACATGACACAACAGTGCAATGTGACACAGCAGTGCAACGTGTGACACAGCAGTGCAATGTGACACAGCTGTGCAATGTGACACAAGTGTGCAACGTGACACAGCAGTGCAATGTGTGACACAGCACTGCAACGTGACACAACAGTGCAATGTGACACAGCAGTGCAACGTGTGACACAGCAGTGCAATGTGACACAGCAGTGCAATGTGACACAGCAGTGCAATGTGTGACACAGCAGTGCAATGTGACACAGCAGAGCAATGTGTGACACAGCAGTGCAATGTGACACAGCAGTGCAATGTGTGACACAGCAGTGCAACGTGACACAACAGTGCAATGTGACACAGCAGTGCAAGGTGTGACACAGCAGTGCAATGTGACACAGCTGTGCAATGTGACACAAGTGTGCAACGTGACACAGCAGTGCAATGTGTGACACAGCAGTGCAACGTGACACAACAGTGCAATGTGACACAGCAGTGCAACGTGTGACACAGCTGTGCAATGTGACACAAGTGTGCAACGTGACACAGCAGTGCAACGTGACACAGCTGTGCAATGTGACACAAGTGTGCAACGTGACACAGCAGTGCAATGTGTGACACAAGTGTGCAGTGTGTGACACAGCAGTGCAATGTGACACAGCAGTGCAATGTGACACAGCAGTGCAATGTGACACAGCAGTGCAATGTTTGACACAGCAGTGCAACGTGACACAGCAGTGCAATGTGACACAGCAGTGCATTGTGACACAGCAGTGCAACGTGACACAGCAGTGCAAAGTGACACAGCAGTGCAATGTGTGACACAGCAGTGCAATGTGACACAGCAGTGCAAAGTGACACAGCAGTGCAACGTGTGACACAGCAGTGCAATGTGACACAGCAGTGCAATGTGACACAGGAGTGCAATGTGACACAGCAGTGCAACGTGACACAGCAGTGCAATGTGACACAGCAGTGCAACGTGACACAGCAGTGCAACGTGTGACACAGCAGTGCAACGTGACACAGCAGTGCAATGTGACACAGCAGTGCAACGTGACACAGCAGTGCAACGTGTGACACAGCAGTGCAATGTGTGACACAGCTGTGCAATGTGACACAGCAGTGCAACGTGTGACACAGCAGTGCAACGTGACACAGCAGTGCAATGTGTGACACAGCAGTGCAATGTGACACAGCAGTGCAAAGTGACACAGCAGTGCAACGTGTGACACAGCAGTGCAACGTGTGACACAGCAGTGCAATGTGACACAGCAGTGCAACGTGTGACACAGCAGTGCAATGTGTGACACAGCAGTGCAATGTGACACAGCAGTGCAATGTGTGACACAGCAGTGCAACGTGACACAGCAGTGCAATGTGACACAGCAGTGCAACGTGACACAGCAGTGCAATGTGACACAGCAGTGCAACGTGACACAGCAGTGCAATGTGACACAGCAGTGCAATGTGACACAGCAGTGCAACGTGACACAGCAGTGCAACGTGACACAGCAGTGCAATGTGACACAGCAGTGCAACGTGACACAGCAGTGCAACGTGTGACACAGCAGTGCAATGTGTGACACAGCTGTGCAATGTGACACAAGTGTGCAACGTGACACAGCAGTGCAATGTGTGACACAGCAGTGCAACGTGACACAACAGTGCAATGTGACACAGCAGTGCAACGTGTGACACAGCAGTGCAATGTGACACAGCTGTGCAATGTGACACAAGTGTTCAACGTGACACAGCAGTGCAATGTGTGACACAGCAGTGCAACGTGACACAACAGTGCAATGTGACACAGCAGTGCAACGTGTGACACTGCAGTGCAATGTGACACAGCTGTGCAATGTGACACAAGTGTGCAACGTGACACAGCAGTGCAATGTGTGACACAAGTGTGCAGTGTGTGACACAGCAGTGCAATGTGACACAGCAGTGCAATGTGACACAGCAGTGCAATGTGTGACACAGCAGTGCAACGTGACACAGCAGTGCAATGTGACACAGCAGTGCAATGTGTGACACAGCAGTGCAACGTGTGACACAGCAGTGCAAAGTGACACAGCAGTGCAATGTGTGACACAGCAGTGCAACGTGACACAGCAGTGCAATGTGACACAGCAGTGCAACGTGACACAGCAGTGCAATGTGACACAGCAGTGCAATGTGACACAGCAGTGCAAGGTGTGACACAGCAGTGCAACGTGACACAGCAGTGCAATGTGACACAGCAGTGCAATGTGACATAGCAGTGCAACGTGACACAGCAGTGCAAAGTGACACAGCAGTGCAATGTGACACAGCAGTGCAATGTGACACAGCAGTGCAACGTGTGACACAGCAGTGCAATGTGACACAGCAGTGCAACGTGACACAGCAGTGCAACGTGACACAGCAGTGCAACGTGACACAGCAGTGCAATGTGTGACACAGCAGTGCAAAGTGACACAGCAGTGCAATGTGACACAGCAGTGCAATGTGACACAGCAGTGCAATGTGTGACACAGCAGTGCAAAGTGACACAGCAGTGCAATGTGACACAGCAGTGCAATGTGTGACACAGCAGTGCAACGTGACACAGCAGTGCAACGTGTGACACAGCAGTGCAACGTGACACAGCAGTGCAACGTGTGACACAGCAGTGCAATGTGACACAGCAGTGCAATGTGTGACACAGCAGTGCAACGTGACACAGCAGTGCAATGTGACACAGCAGTGCAATGTGACACAGCAGTGCAAAGTGACACAGCAGTGCAAAGTGACACAGCAGTGCAATGTGACACAGCAGTGCAATGTGTGACACAGCAGTGCAACGTGACACAGCAGTGCAACGTGTGACACAGCAGTGCAATGTGACAGAGCAGTGCAATGTGTGACACAGCAGTGCAACGTGACACAGCAGTGCAAAGTGACACAGCAGTGCAACGTGACACAGCAGTGCAACGTGACACAGCAGTGCAAAGTGACACAGCAGTGCAATGTGACACAGCAGTGCAACGTGACACAGCAGTGCAACGTGTGACACAGCAGTGCAACGTGTGACACAGCAGTGCAACGTGACACAGCAGTGCAATGTGACACAGCAGTGCAACGTGACACAGCAGTGCAAAGTGACACAGCAGTGCAATGTGACACAGCAGTGCAACGTGACACAGCAGTGCAATGTGTGACACAGCAGTGCAATGTGACACAGCAGTGCAATGTGTGACACAGCAGTGCAATGTGACACAGCAGTGCAACATGTGACACAGCAGTGCAAAGTGACACAGCAGTGCAATGTGTGACACAGCAGTGCAATGTGACACAGCAGTGCAATGTGTGACACAGCAGTGCAATGTGACACAGCAGTGCAATGTGTGACACAGCAGTGCAATGTGACACAGCAGTGCAATGTGACACAGCAGTGCAAAGTGACACAGCAGTGCAACGTGACACAGCAGTGCAACGTGACACAGCAGTGCAATGTGTGACACAGCAGTGCAATGTGACACAGCAGTGCAACATGTGACACAGCAGTGCAAAGTGACACAGCAGTGCAACGTGACACAGCAGTGCAACGTGACACAGCAGTGCAATGTGTGACACAGCAGTGCAATGTGACACAGCAGTGCAATGTGTGACACAGCAGTGCAATGTGACACAGCAGTGCAATGTGACACAGCAGTGCAAAGTGACACAGCAGTGCAATGTGACACAGCAGTGCAATGTGACACAGCAGTGCAACGTGACACAGCAGTGCAATGTGTGACACAGCAGTGCAATGTGACACAGCAGTGCAAAGTGACACAGCAGTGCAACGTGACACAGCAGTGCAACGTGACACAGCAGTGCAAAGTGACACAGCAGTGCAATGTGACACAGCAGTGCAACGTGACACAGCAGTGCAATGTGTGACACAGCAGTGCAATGTGACACAGCAGTGCAATGTGTGACACAGCAGTGCAATGTGACACAGCAGTGCAACATGTGACACAGCAGTGCAATGTGACACAGCAGTGCAATGTGACACAGCAGTGCAACCTGTGACACAGCAGTGCAATGTGACACAGCAGTGCAACGTGTGACACAGCAGTGCAATGTGTGACACAGCAGTGCAACGTGACACAGCAGTGCAAAGTGACACAGCAGTGCAATGTGACACAGCAGTGCAATGTGACACAGCAGTGCAATGTGTGACACAGCAGTGCAACGTGACACAGCAGTGCAATGTGACACAGCAGTGCAATGTGACACAGCAGTGCAATGTGTGACACAGCAGTGCAATGTGACACAGCAGTGCAACGTGACACAGCAGTGCAATGTGTGACACAGCAGTGCAATGTGTGACACAGCAGTGCAATGTGACACAGCAGTGCAACGTGTGACACAGCAGTGCAACGTGACACAGCAGTGCAACGTGTGACACAGCAGTGCAATGTGACACAGCAGTGCAATGTGACACAGCAGTGCAACGTGTGACACAGCAGTGCAACGTGACACAGCAGTGCAATGTGACACAGCAGTGCAACGTGACACAGCAGTGCAATGTGTGACACAGCAGTGCAACGTGACACAGCAGTGCAAAGTGACACAGCAGTGCAATGTGACACAGCAGTGCAATGTGTGACACAGCAGTGCAATGTGACACAGCAGTGCAACGTGTGACACAGCAGTGCAACGTGACACAGCAGTGCAATGTGACACAGCAGTGCAATGTGACACAGCAGTGCATTGTGACACAGCAGTGCAAAGTGACACAGCAGTGCAACGTGACACAGCAGTGCAACGTGACACAGCAGTGCAAAGTGACACAGCAGTGCAACGTGACACAGCAGTGCAATGTGTGACACAGCAGTGCAATGTGACACAGCAGTGCAACGTGTGACACAGCAGTGCAATGTGTGACACAGCAGTGCAATGTGACACAGCAGTGCAACGTGACACAGCAGTGCAACGTGTGACACAGCAGTGCAATGTGTGACACAGCAGTGCAACGTGACACAGCAGTGCAAAGTGACACAGCAGTGCAATGTGACACAGCAGTGCAACGTGACACAGCAGTGCAATGTGACACAGCAGTGCAACGTGACACAGTAGTGCAATGTGACACAGTAGTGCAACGTGACACAGCAGTGCAACGTGTGACACAGCAGTGCAACGTGACACAGCAGTGCAATGTGACACAGCAGTGCAATGTGTGACACAGCAGTGCAATGTGACACAGCAGTGCAACCTGTGACACAGCAGTGCAATGTGACACAGCAGTGCAACGTGTGACACAGCAGTGCAATGTGTGACACAGCAGTGCAATGTGACACAGCAGTGCAATGTGTGACACAGCAGTGCAACGTGACACAGCAGTGCAATGTGACACAGCAGTGCAATGTGACACAGCAGTGCAATGTGTGACACAGCAGTGCAATGTGACACAGCAGTGCAACGTGACACAGCAGTGCAAAGTGACACAGCAGTGCAATGTGACACAGCAGTGCAACGTGACACAGCAGTGCAATGTGTGACACAGCAGTGCAATGTGTGACACAGCAGTGCAATGTGACACAGCAGTGCAACGTGTGACACAGCAGTGCAATGTGTGACACAGCAGTGCAAAGTGACACAGCAGTGCAATGTGACACAGCAGTGCAACGTGACACAGCAGTGCAATGTGTGACACAGCAGTGCAATGTGTGACACAGCAGTGCAATGTGACACAGCAGTGCAACGTGTGACACAGCAGTGCAATGTGACACAGCAGTGCAATGTGTGACACAGCAGTGCAATGTGACACAGCAGTGCAACGTGACACAGCAGTGCAACGTGTGACACAGCAGTGCAATGTGTGACACAGCTGTGCAATGTGACACAGCAGTGCAATGTGTGACACAGCAGTGCAACGTGACACAGCAGTGCAACGTGACACAGCAGTGCAATGTGTGACACAGCAGTGCAACGTGACACAGCAGTGCAAAGTGACACAGCAGTGCAACGTGACACAGCAGTGCAACATGTGACACAGCAGTGCAATGTGACACAGCAGTGCAATGTGACACAGCAGTGCAATGTGTGACACAGCAGTGCAATGTGACACAGCAGTGCAACGTGTGACACAGCAGTGCAATGTGTGACACAGCTGTGCAATGTGACACAGCAGTGCAATGTGTGACACAGCAGTGCAACGTGACACAGCAGTGCAACGTGACACAGCAGTGCAATGTGAGACACAGCAGTGCAACGTGACACAGCAGTGCAAAGTGACACAGCAGTGCAATGTGTGACACAGCTGTGCAATGTGACACAGCAGTGCAACGTGTGACACAGCAGTGCAATGTGTGACACAGCAGTGCAATGTGACACAGCAGTGCAATGTGACACAGGAGTGCAATGTGTGACACAGCAGTGCAACGTGACACAGCAGTGCAAAGTGACACAGCAGTGCAATGTGACACAGCTGTGCAATGTGACACAGCAGTGCAACGTGACACAGCAGTGCAATGTGACACAGCAGTGCAACGTGTGACACAGCAGTGCAACGTGTGACACAGCAGTGCAACGTGACACAGCAGTGCAATGTGACACAGCAGTGCAACGTGACACAGCAGTGCAATGTGTGACACAGCAGTGCAACGTGACACAGCAGTGCAATGTGACACAGCAGTGCAATGTGACACAGCAGTGCAACGTGACACAGCAGTGCAACATGTGACACAGCAGTGCAATGTGACACAGCAGTGCAATGTGACACAGCAGTGCAATGTGTGACACAGCAGTGCAATGTGACACAGCAGTGCAACGTGACACAGCAGTGCAAAGTGACACAGCAGTGCAACGTGACACAGCAGTGCAAAGTGACACAGCAGTGCAATGTGACACAGCAGTGCAACGTGACACAGCAGTGCAATGTGTGACACAGCAGTGCAATGTGACACAGCAGTGCAATGTGTGACACAGCAGTGCAACGTGACACAGCAGTGCAATGTGTGACACAGCAGTGCAATGTGACACAGCAGTGCAACGTGTGACACAGCAGTGCAATGTGTGACACAGCAGTGCAATGTGACACAGCAGTGCAACGTGACACAGCAGTGCAACGTGTGACACAGCAGTGCAATGTGTGACACAGCAGTGCAACGTGACACAGCAGTGCAACGTGTGACACAGCAGTGCAACGTGACACAGCAGTGCAATGTGTGACACAGCAGTGCAATGTGTGACACAGCAGTGCAACGTGTGACACAGCAGTGCAATGTGACACAGCAGTGCAATGTGACACAGCAGTGCAACATGTGACACAGCAGTGCAATGTGACACAGCAGTGCAATGTGTGACACAGCAGTGCAAAGTGACACAGCAGTGCAATGTGACACAGCAGTGCAATGTGACACAGCAGTGCAACGTGTGACACAGCAGTGCAATGTGTGACACAGCAGTGCAACGTGTGACACAGCAGTGCAATGTGTGACACAGCAGTGCAATGTGACACAGCAGTGCAACATGTGACACAGCAGTGCAATGTGACACAGCAGTGCAATGTGTGACACAGCAGTGCAATGTGACACAGCAGTGCAATGTGACACAGCAGTGCAACGTGACACAGCAGTGCAATGTGTGACACAGCAGTGCAACGTGACACAACAGTGCAATGTGACACAGCAGTGCAACGTGTGACACAGCAGTGCAATGTGACACAGCTGTGCAATGTGACACAAGTGTGCAACGTGACACAGCAGTGCAATGTGTGACACAGCAGTGCAACGTGACACAACAGTGCAATGTGACACAGCAGTGCAACGTGTGACACAGCAGTGCAATGTGACACAGCTGTGCAATGTGACACAAGTGTGCAACGTGACACAGCAGTGCAATGTGACACAGCAGTGCAATGTGACACAGGAGTGCAATGTGACACAGCAGTGCAACGTGTGACACAACAGTGCAATGTGACACAGCAGTGCAACGTGTGACACAGCAGTGCAATGTGACACAGCTGTGCAATGTGACACAAGTGTGCAACGTGACACAGCAGTGCAATGTGACACAGCAGTGCAATGTGACACAGCAGTGCAATGTGTGACACAGCAGAGCAATGTGACACAGCAGTGCAATGTGTGACACAGCAGTGCAATGTGACACAAGTGTGCAACGTGACACAGCAGTGCAACGTGACACAGCAGTGCAATGTGACACAGCAGTGCAATGTGTGACACAGCAGTGCAATGTGACACAGCAGTGCAACGTGTGACACAGCAGTGCAACGTGACACAGCAGTGCAACGTGTGACACAGCAGTGCAATGTGTGACACAGCAGTGCAATGTGACACAGCAGTGCAACGTGTGACACAGCAGTGCAACGTGACACAGCAGTGCAATGTGACACAGCAGTGCAACGTGACACAGCAGTGCAAAGTGACACAGCAGTGCAATGTGACACAGCAGTGCAACGTGACACAGCAGTGCAATGTGACACAGCAGTGCAACGTGTGACACAGCAGTGCAACGTGTGACACAGCAGTGCAATGTGACACAGCAGTGCAACGTGTGACACAGCAGTGCAATGTGTGACACAGCAGTGCAATGTGACACAGCAGTGCAACGTGACACAGCAGTGCAACGTGTGACACAGCAGTGCAATGTGACACAGCAGTGCAATGTGACACAGCAGTGCAACGTGACACAGCAGTGCAAAGTGACACAGCAGTGCAACGTGACACAGCAGTGCAACATGTGACACAGCAGTGCAATGTGACACAGCAGTGCAAAGTGACACAGCAGTGCAA
Source organism: Lophura swinhoii (assembly GCA_030408155.1). Lineage (NCBI taxonomy): Eukaryota > Metazoa > Chordata > Aves > Galliformes > Phasianidae > Lophura > Lophura swinhoii. The sequence continues at coordinate 307,598 of CM059454.1, read as the reverse complement.
TGTGACACAGCAGTGCAACGTGACACAGCAGTGCAATGTGACACAGCAGTGCAATGTGACACAGCAGTGCAATGTGTGACACAGCAGTGCAATGTGACACAGCAGTGCAATGTGACACAGCAGTGCAACGTGACACAGCAGTGCAATGTGACACAGCAGTGCAACGTGTGAGACAGCAGTGCAAAGTGTGACACAGCAGTGCAATGTGACACAGCAGTGCAATGTGTGACACAGCAGTGCAACGTGACACAGCAGTGCAATGTGACACAGCAGTGCAATGTGACACAGCAGTGCAATGTGTGACACAGCAGTGCAATGTGACACAGCAGTGCAACGTGACACAGCAGTGCAAAGTGACACAGCAGTGCAATGTGACACAGCAGTGCAACGTGACACAGCAGTGCAATGTGTGACACAGCAGTGCAATGTGTGACACAGCAGTGCAATGTGACACAGCAGTGCAACGTGTGACACAGCAGTGCAATGTGTGACACAGCAGTGCAATGTGTGACACAGCTGTGCAATGTGTGACACAGCAGTGCAACGTGTGACACAGCAGTGCAATGTGTGACACAGCAGTGCAACGTGTGACACAGCAGTGCAACGTGTGACACAGCTGTGCAATGTGTGACACAGCAGTGCAACGTGTGACACAGCAGTGCAACGTGTGACACAGCAGTGCAACGTGACACAGCAGTGCAACGTGTGACACAGCAGTGCAATGTGTGACACAGCAGTGCAATGTGACACAGCAGTGCAACGTGTGACACAGCAGTGCAATGTGACACAGCAGTGCAATGTGACACAGCAGTGCAATGTGTGACACAGCAGTGCAATGTGACACAGCTGTGCAACGTGACACAGCAGTGCAATGTGTGACACAGCAGTGCAACGTGACACAGCAGTGCAACATGTGACACAGCAGTGCAATGTGACACAGCAGTGCAATGTGACACAGCAGTGCAATGTGACACAGCAGTGCAATGTGACACAGCAGTGCAACGTGACACAGCAGTGCAATGTGTGACACAGCAGTGCAATGTGACACAGCAGTGCAACGTGTGACACAGCAGTGCAATGTGTGACACAGCAGTGCAATGTGACACAGCAGTGCAACGTGACACAGCAGTGCAACGTGTGACACAGCAGTGCAATGTGACACAGCAGTGCAACGTGACACAGCAGTGCAATGTGTGACACAGCAGTGCAACGTGTGACACAGCAGTGCAATGTGACACAGCAGTGCAATGTGACACAGCAGTGCAACGTGTGACACAGCAGTGCAATGTGACACAGCAGTGCAATGTGTGACACAGCAGTGCAAAGTGACACAGCAGTGCAATGTGACACAGCAGTGCAATGTGACACAGCAGTGCAACGTGTGACACAGCAGTGCAATGTGTGACACAGCAGTGCAACGTGTGACACAGCAGTGCAATGTGTGACACAGCAGTGCAATGTGACACAGCAGTGCAACATGTGACACAGCAGTGCAACGTGACACAGCAGTGCAATGTGACACAGCAGTGCAATGTGACACAGCAGTGCAATGTGACACAGCAGTGCAATGTGTGACACAGCAGTGCAATGTGACACAGCAGTGCAAAGTGACACAGCAGTGCAACGTGACACAGCAGTGCAACGTGACACAGCAGTGCAATGTGACACAGCAGTGCAATGTGTGACACAGCAGTGCAACATGACACAACAGTGCAATGTGACACAGCAGTGCAACGTGTGACACAGCAGTGCAATGTGACACAGCTGTGCAATGTGACACAAGTGTGCAACGTGACACAGCAGTGCAATGTGTGACACAGCACTGCAACGTGACACAACAGTGCAATGTGACACAGCAGTGCAACGTGTGACACAGCAGTGCAATGTGACACAGCAGTGCAATGTGACACAGCAGTGCAATGTGTGACACAGCAGTGCAATGTGACACAGCAGAGCAATGTGTGACACAGCAGTGCAATGTGACACAGCAGTGCAATGTGTGACACAGCAGTGCAACGTGACACAACAGTGCAATGTGACACAGCAGTGCAAGGTGTGACACAGCAGTGCAATGTGACACAGCTGTGCAATGTGACACAAGTGTGCAACGTGACACAGCAGTGCAATGTGTGACACAGCAGTGCAACGTGACACAACAGTGCAATGTGACACAGCAGTGCAACGTGTGACACAGCTGTGCAATGTGACACAAGTGTGCAACGTGACACAGCAGTGCAACGTGACACAGCTGTGCAATGTGACACAAGTGTGCAACGTGACACAGCAGTGCAATGTGTGACACAAGTGTGCAGTGTGTGACACAGCAGTGCAATGTGACACAGCAGTGCAATGTGACACAGCAGTGCAATGTGACACAGCAGTGCAATGTTTGACACAGCAGTGCAACGTGACACAGCAGTGCAATGTGACACAGCAGTGCATTGTGACACAGCAGTGCAACGTGACACAGCAGTGCAAAGTGACACAGCAGTGCAATGTGTGACACAGCAGTGCAATGTGACACAGCAGTGCAAAGTGACACAGCAGTGCAACGTGTGACACAGCAGTGCAATGTGACACAGCAGTGCAATGTGACACAGGAGTGCAATGTGACACAGCAGTGCAACGTGACACAGCAGTGCAATGTGACACAGCAGTGCAACGTGACACAGCAGTGCAACGTGTGACACAGCAGTGCAACGTGACACAGCAGTGCAATGTGACACAGCAGTGCAACGTGACACAGCAGTGCAACGTGTGACACAGCAGTGCAATGTGTGACACAGCTGTGCAATGTGACACAGCAGTGCAACGTGTGACACAGCAGTGCAACGTGACACAGCAGTGCAATGTGTGACACAGCAGTGCAATGTGACACAGCAGTGCAAAGTGACACAGCAGTGCAACGTGTGACACAGCAGTGCAACGTGTGACACAGCAGTGCAATGTGACACAGCAGTGCAACGTGTGACACAGCAGTGCAATGTGTGACACAGCAGTGCAATGTGACACAGCAGTGCAATGTGTGACACAGCAGTGCAACGTGACACAGCAGTGCAATGTGACACAGCAGTGCAACGTGACACAGCAGTGCAATGTGACACAGCAGTGCAACGTGACACAGCAGTGCAACGTGACACAGCAGTGCAACGTGACACAGCAGTGCAATGTGACACAGCAGTGCAACGTGACACAGCAGTGCAACGTGTGACACAGCAGTGCAATGTGTGACACAGCTGTGCAATGTGACACAAGTGTGCAACGTGACACAGCAGTGCAATGTGTGACACAGCAGTGCAACGTGACACAACAGTGCAATGTGACACAGCAGTGCAACGTGTGACACTGCAGTGCAATGTGACACAGCTGTGCAATGTGACACAAGTGTGCAACGTGACACAGCAGTGCAATGTGTGACACAAGTGTGCAGTGTGTGACACAGCAGTGCAATGTGTCACAGCAGTGCAATGTGACACAGCAGTGCAATGTGTGACACAGCAGTGCAACGTGACACAGCAGTGCAATGTGACACAGCAGTGCAATGTGTGACACAGCAGTGCAACGTGTGACACAGCAGTGCAAAGTGACACAGCAGTGCAATGTGTGACACAGCAGTGCAACGTGACACAGCAGTGCAATGTGACACAGCAGTGCAACGTGACACAGCAGTGCAATGTGACACAGCAGTGCAATGTGACACAGCAGTGCAATGTGTGACACAGCAGTGCAACGTGACACAGCAGTGCAATGTGACACAGCAGTGCAACGTGACACAGCAGTGCAATGTGACACAGCAGTGCAACGTGACACAGCAGTGCAATGTGTGACACAGCAGTGCAACGTGACACAGCAGTGCAATGTGACACAGCAGTGCAATGTGACACAGCAGTGCAACGTGACACAGCAGTGCAATGTGACACAGCAGTGCAAAGTGACACAGCAGTGCAAAGTGACACAGCAGTGCAATGTGACACAGCAGTGCAATGTGTGACACAGCAGTGCAACGTGACACAGCAGTGCAACGTGTGACACAGCAGTGCAATGTGACAGAGCAGTGCAATGTGTGACACAGCAGTGCAACGTGACACAGCAGTGCAAAGTGACACAGCAGTGCAACGTGACACAGCAGTGCAACGTGACACAGCAGTGCAAAGTGACACAGCAGTGCAATGTGACACAGCAGTGCAACGTGACACAGCAGTGCAACGTGTGACACAGCAGTGCAACGTGTGACACAGCAGTGCAACGTGACACAGCAGTGCAATGTGACACAGCAGTGCAACGTGACACAGCAGTGCAAAGTGACACAGCAGTGCAACGTGACACAGCAGTGCAAAGTGACACAGCAGTGCAATGTGACACAGCAGTGCAACGTGACACAGCAGTGCAATGTGTGACACAGCAGTGCAATGTGACACAGCAGTGCAATGTGTGACACAGCAGTGCAATGTGACACAGCAGTGCAACATGTGACACAGCAGTGCAAAGTGACACAGCAGTGCAATGTGTGACACAGCAGTGCAATGTGACACAGCAGTGCAATGTGTGACACAGCAGTGCAATGTGACACAGCAGTGCAATGTGTGACACAGCAGTGCAATGTGACACAGCAGTGCAATGTGACACAGCAGTGCAAAGTGACACAGCAGTGCAACGTGACACAGCAGTGCAACGTGACACAGCAGTGCAATGTGTGACACAGCAGTGCAATGTGACACAGCAGTGCAACATGTGACACAGCAGTGCAAAGTGACACAGCAGTGCAACGTGACACAGCAGTGCAACGTGACACAGCAGTGCAATGTGTGACACAGCAGTGCAATGTGACACAGCAGTGCAATGTGTGACACAGCAGTGCAATGTGACACAGCAGTGCAATGTGACACAGCAGTGCAAAGTGACACAGCAGTGCAATGTGACACAGCAGTGCAATGTGACACAGCAGTGCAACGTGACACAGCAGTGCAATGTGTGACACAGCAGTGCAATGTGACACAGCAGTGCAAAGTGACACAGCAGTGCAACGTGACACAGCAGTGCAACGTGACACAGCAGTGCAAAGTGACACAGCAGTGCAATGTGACACAGCAGTGCAACGTGACACAGCAGTGCAATGTGTGACACAGCAGTGCAATGTGACACAGCAGTGCAATGTGTGACACAGCAGTGCAATGTGACACAGCAGTGCAACATGTGACACAGCAGTGCAATGTGACACAGCAGTGCAATGTGTGACACAGCAGTGCAAAGTGACACAGCAGTGCAATGTGACACAGCAGTGCAATGTGACACAGCAGTGCAACGTGTGACACAGCAGTGCAATGTGTGACACAGCAGTGCAACGTGTGACACAGCAGTGCAATGTGTGACACAGCAGTGCAATGTGACACAGCAGTGCAACATGTGACACAGCAGTGCAATGTGACACAGCAGTGCAATGTGTGACACAGCAGTGCAAAGTGACACAGCAATGCAATGTGACACAGCAGTGCAACGTGACACAGCAGTGCAACGTGTGACACAGCAGTGCAATGTGTGACACAGCTGTGCAATGTGACACAGCAGTGCAACGTGTGACACAGCAGTGCAATGTGACACAGCAGTGCAATGTGACACAGGAGTGCAATGTGACACAGCAGTGCAACGTGACACAGCAGTGCAATGTGACACAGCAGTGCAACGTGACACAGCAGTGCAACGTGTGACACAGCAGTGCAATGTGACACAGCAGTGCAATGTGTGACACAGCAGTGCAACGTGACACAGCAGTGCAACATGTGACACAGCAGTGCAATGTGACACAGCAGTGCAATGTGACACAGCAGTGCAATGTGTGACACAGCAGTGCAAAGTGACACAGCAATGCAATGTGACACAGCAGTGCAACGTGACACAGCAGTGCAATGTGACACAGCAGTGCAATGTGTGACACAGCAGTGCAATGTGTGACACAGCTGTGCAATGTGACACAGCAGTGCAATGTGACACAGCAGTGCAACGTGACACAGCAGTGCAATGTGACACAGCAGTGCAACGTGTGACACAGCAGTGCAATGTGACACAGCAGTGCAACGTGTGACACAGCAGTGCAATGTGTGACACAGCAGTGCAATGTGACACAGCAGTGCAACGTGACACAGGAGTGCAATGTGACACAGCAGTGCAACGTGACACAGCAGTGCAACGTGACACAGCAGTGCAATGTGACACAGCAGTGCAACGTGTGACACAGCAGTGCAATGTGACACAGCAGTGCAACGTGACACAGCAGTGCAACGTGACACAGCAGTGCAATGTGACACAGCAGTGCAATGTGTGACACAGCAGTGCAACGTGTGACACAGCAGTGCAACGTGTGACACAGCAGTGCAATGTGACACAGCAGTGCAACATGTGACACAGCAGTGCAACATGTGACACAGCAGTGCAATGTGTGACACAGCAGTGCAATGTGTGACACAGCAGTGCAAAGTGACACAGCAGTGCAATGTGACACAGCAGTGCAACGTGACACAGCAGTGCAACGTGACACAGCAGTGCAACGTGTGACACAGCAGTGCAACGTGTGACACAGCTGTGCAATGTGTGACACAGCAGTGCAATGTGTGACACAGCAGTGCAAAGTGACACAGCAGTGCAACGTGACACAGCAGTGCAATGTGACACAGCAGTGCAATGTGTGACACAGCAGTGCAATGTGTGACACAGCTGTGCAATGTGACACAAGTGTGCAACGTGACACAGCAGTGCAATGTGTGACACAGCAGTGCAACGTGACACAACAGTGCAATGTGACACAGCAGTGCAACGTGTGACACAGCAGTGCAATGTGACACAGCTGTGCAATGTGACACAAGTGTGCAACGTGACACAGCAGTGCAATGTGTGACACAGCAGTGCAACGTGACACAACAGTGCAATGTGACACAGCAGTGCAACGTGTGACACAGCAGTGCAATGTGACACAGCTGTGCAATGTGACACAAGTGTGCAACGTGACACAGCAGTGCAATGTGTGACACAAGTGTGCAGTGTGTGACACAGCAGTGCAATGTGACACAGCAGTGCAATGTGACACAGCAGTGCAATGTGTGACACAGCAGTGCAACGTGACACAGCAGTGCAATGTGACACAGCAGTGCAATGTGACACAGCAGTGCAACGTGACACAGCAGTGCAAAGTGACACAGCAGTGCAATGTGTGACACAGCAGTGCAACGTGACACAGCAGTGCAATGTGACACAGCAGTGCAACGTGACACAGCAGTGCAATGTGACACAGGAGTGCAACGTGACACAGGAGTGCAACGTGACACAGCAGTGCAATGTGACACAGCAGTGCAACGTGACACAGCAGTGCAACGTGACACAGCAGTGCAACGTGACACAGCAGTGCAATGTGTGACACAGCAGTGCAAAGTGACACAGCAGTGCAATGTGACACAGCAGTGCAATGTGACACAGCAGTGCAATGTGTGACACAGCAGTGCAAAGTGACACAGCAGTGCAATGTGACACAGCAGTGCAATGTGTGACACAGCAGTGCAACGTGACACAGCAGTGCAACGTGTGACACAGCAGTGCAACGTGACACAGCAGTGCAATGTGTGACACAGCAGTGCAACGTGACACAGCAGTGCAATGTGACACAGCAGTGCAATGTGTGACACAGCAGTGCAACGTGACACAGCAGTGCAAAGTGACACAGCAGTGCAACGTGACACAGCAGTGCAACGTGACACAGCAGTGCAAAGTGACACAGCAGTGCAATGTGACACAGCAGTGCAACGTGACACAGCAGTGCAACGTGTGACACAGCAGTGCAATGTGACACAGCAGTGCAATGTGTGACACAGCAGTGCAACGTGACACAGCAGTGCAACGTGTGACACAGCAGTGCAACGTGTGACACAGCAGTGCAACGTGACACAGCAGTGCAATGTGACACAGCAGTGCAACGTGACACAGCAGTGCAAAGTGACACAGCAGTGCAACGTGACACAGCAGTGCAAAGTGACACAGCAGTGCAATGTGACACAGCAGTGCAACGTGACACAGCAGTGCAATGTGTGACACAGCAGTGCAATGTGTGACACAGCAGTGCAACGTGTGACACAGCAGTGCAATGTGACACAGCAGTGCAATGTGACACAGCAGTGCAACGTGTGACACAGCAGTGCAATGTGACACAGCAGTGCAAAGTGACACAGCAGTGCAATGTGACACAGCAGTGCAACGTGTGACACAGCAGTGCAATGTGTGACACAGCAGTGCAATGTGACACAGCAGTGCAATGTGTGACACAGCAGTGCAACGTGACACAGCAGTGCAATGTGACACAGCAGTGCAATGTGACACAGCAGTGCAATGTGACACAGCAGTGCAACGTGACACAGCAGTGCAATGTGTGACACAGCAGTGCAATGTGACACAGCAGTGCAAAGTGACACAGCAGTGCAACGTGACACAGCAGTGCAAAGTGACACAGCAGTGCAATGTGACACAGCAGTGCAACGTGACACAGCAGTGCAATGTGTGACACAGCAGTGCAATGTGACACAGCAGTGCAATGTGTGACACAGCAGTGCAATGTGACACAGCAGTGCAACATGTGACACAGCAGTGCAATGTGACACAGCAGTGCAATGTGTGACACAGCAGTGCAAAGTGACACAGCAGTGCAATGTGACACAGCAGTGCAATGTGACACAGCAGTGCAACGTGTGACACAGCAGTGCAATGTGTGACACAGCAGTGCAACGTGTGACACAGCAGTGCAATGTGTGACACAGCAGTGCAATGTGACACAGCAGTGCAACATGTGACACAGCAGTGCAATGTGACACAGCAGTGCAATGTGTGACACAGCAGTGCAAAGTGACACAGCAATGCAATGTGACACAGCAGTGCAACGTGACACAGCAGTGCAACGTGTGACACAGCAGTGCAATGTGTGACACAGCAGTGCAATGTGACACAGCAGTGCAATGTGACACAGGAGTGCAATGTGACACAGCAGTGCAACGTGACACAGCAGTGCAATGTGACACAGCAGTGCAACGTGACACAGCAGTGCAACGTGTGACACAGCAGTGCAATGTGACACAGCAGTGCAATGTGTGACACAGCAGTGCAACGTGACACAGCAGTGCAACGTGTGACACAGCAGTGCAATGTGTGACACAGCAGTGCAATGTGACACAGCAGTGCAACATGTGACACAGCAGTGCAATGTGACACAGCAGTGCAATGTGACACAGCAGTGCAATGTGTGACACAGCAGTGCAACGTGTGACACAGCAGTGCAATGTGTGACACAGCAGTGCAATGTGACACAGCAGTGCAACATGTGACACAGCAGTGCAATGTGACACAGCAGTGCAATGTGTGACACAGCAGTGCAAAGTGACACAGCAGTGCAATGTGACACAGCAGTGCAATGTGACACAGCAGTGCAACGTGACACAGCAATGCAACGTGACACAGCAGTGCAATGTGACACAGGAGTGCAATGTGACACAGCAGTGCAACATGTGACACAGCAGTGCAATGTGACACAGCAGTGCAACATGTGACACAGCAGTGCAATGTGACACAGCAGTGCAACGTGTGACACAGCAGTGCAATGTGTGACACAGCAGTGCAATGTGACACAGCAGTGCAACGTGTGACACAGCAGTGCAATGTGTGACACAGCAGTGCAATGTGACACAGCAGTGCAACGTGACACAGCAGTGCAATGTGACACAGCAGTGCAACGTGACACAGCAGTGCAACGTGTGACACAGCAGTGCAATGTGACACAGCAGTGCAATGTGACACAGCAGTGCAATGTGACACAGCTGTGCAATGTGACACAAGTGTGCAACGTGACACAGCAGTGCAATGTGTGACACAGCTGTGCAACGTGACACAGCAGTGCAATGTGACACAGCAGTGCAACGTGACACAGCAGTGCAACGTGTGACACAGCAGTGCAATGTGACACAGCAGTGCAACGTGTGACACAGCAGTGCAATGTGACACAGCTGTGCAATGTGACACAAGTGTGCAACGTGACACAGCAGTGCAATGTGTGACACAAGTGTGCAGTGTGTGACACAGCAGTGCAATGTGACACAGCAGTGCAATGTGACACAGCAGTGCAATGTGTGACACAGCAGTGCAACGTGACACAGCAGTGCAATGTGACACAGCAGTGCAACGTGACACAGCAGTGCAAAGTGACACAGCAGTGCAATGTGTGACACAGCAGTGCAATGTGACACAGCAGTGCAACGTGACACAGCAGTGCAAAGTGACACAGCAGTGCAATGTGTGACACAGCAGTGCAACGTGACACAGCAGTGCAATGTGACACAGCAGTGCAACGTGACACAGCAGTGCAACGTGACACAGGAGTGCAACGTGACACAGGAGTGCAACGTGACACAGCAGTGCAATGTGACACAGCAGTGCAACGTGACACAGCAGTGCAACGTGACACAGCAGTGCAACGTGACACAGCAGTGCAATGTGTGACACAGCAGTGCAATGTGACACAGCAGTGCAATGTGACACAGCAGTGCAATGTGTGACACAGCAGTGCAAAGTGACACAGCAGTGCAATGTGACACAGCAGTGCAATGTGTGACACAGCAGTGCAACGTGACACAGCAGTGCAAAGTGACACAGCAGTGCAATGTGACACAGCAGTGCAACGTGACACAGCAGTGCAACGTGTGACACAGCAGTGCAATGTGACACAGCAGTGCAACGTGACACAGCAGTGCAACGTGTGACACAGCAGTGCAATGTGACACAGCAGTGCAATGTGTGACACAGCAGTGCAACGTGACACAGCAGTGCAAAGTGACACAGCAGTGCAACGTGACACAGCAGTGCAAAGTGACACAGCAGTGCAACGTGTGACACAGCAGTGCAATGTGACACAGCAGTGCAATGTGTGACACAGCAGTGCAAAGTGACACAGCAGTGCAATGTGACACAGCAGTGCAACGTGTGACACAGCAGTGCAATGTGTGACACAGCAGTGCAATGTGACACAGCAGTGCAATGTGACACAGCAGTGCAACGTGACACAGCAGTGCAATGTGTGACACAGCAGTGCAATGTGACACAGCAGTGCAAAGTGACACAGCAGTGCAACGTGACACAGCAGTGCAACGTGACACAGCAGTGCAAAGTGACACAGCAGTGCAATGTGACACAGCAGTGCAACGTGACACAGCAGTGCAATGTGTGACACAGCAGTGCAATGTGACACAGCAGTGCAATGTGTGACACAGCAGTGCAATGTGACACAGCAGTGCAATGTGTGACACAGCAGTGCAAAGTGACACAGCAGTGCAATGTGACACAGCAGTGCAATGTGACACAGCAGTGCAACGTGTGACACAGCAGTGCAATGTGTGACACAGCAGTGCAATGTGACACAGCAGTGCAAAGTGACACAGCAGTGCAACGTGACACAGCAGTGCAACGTGACACAGCAGTGCAAAGTGACACAGCAGTGCAATGTGACACAGCAGTGCAACGTGACACAGCAGTGCAATGTGTGACACAGCAGTGCAATGTGACACAGCAGTGCAATGTGTGACACAGCAGTGCAATGTGACACAGCAGTGCAATGTGTGACACAGCAGTGCAAAGTGACACAGCAGTGCAATGTGACACAGCAGTGCAATGTGACACAGCAGTGCAACGTGTGACACAGCAGTGCAATGTGTGACACAGCAGTGCAATGTGACACAGCAGTGCAAAGTGACACAGCAGTGCAACGTGACACAGCAGTGCAACGTGACACAGCAGTGCAAAGTGACACAGCAGTGCAATGTGACACAGCAGTGCAACGTGACACAGCAGTGCAATGTGTGACACAGCAGTGCAATGTGACACAGCAGTGCAATGTGTGACACAGCAGTGCAATGTGACACAGCAGTGCAATGTGTGACACAGCAGTGCAAAGTGACACAGCAGTGCAATGTGACACAGCAGTGCAATGTGACACAGCAGTGCAACGTGTGACACAGCAGTGCAATGTGTGACACAGCAGTGCAACGTGTGACACAGCAGTGCAATGTGTGACACAGCAGTGCAATGTGACACAGCAGTGCAACATGTGACACAGCAGTGCAATGTGACACAGCAGTGCAATGTGTGACACAGCAGTGCAAAGTGACACAGCAATGCAATGTGACACAGCAGTGCAACGTGACACAGCAGTGCAACGTGTGACACAGCAGTGCAATGTGTGACACAGCTGTGCAATGTGACACAGCAGTGCAACGTGTGACACAGCAGTGCAATGTGTGACACAGCAGTGCAATGTGACACAGCAGTGCAATGTGACACAGGAGTGCAATGTGACACAGCAGTGCAACGTGACACAGCAGTGCAATGTGACACAGCAGTGCAACGTGACACAGCAGTGCAACGTGTGACACAGCAGTGCAATGTGTGACACAGCAGTGCAATGTGTGACACAGCAGTGCAATGTGACACAGCAGTGCAATGTGACACAGCAGTGCAATGTGACACAGGAGTGCAATGTGACACAGCAGTGCAACGTGACACAGCAGTGCAATGTGACACAGCAGTGCAACGTGACACAGCAGTGCAACGTGTGACACAGCAGTGCAATGTGACACAGCAGTGCAATGTGTGACACAGCAGTGCAACGTGACACAGCAGTGCAACGTGTGACACAGCAGTGCAATGTGTGACACAGCAGTGCAATGTGACACAGCAGTGCAATGTGTGACACAGCAGTGCAAAGTGACACAGCAATGCAATGTGACACAGCAGTGCAACGTGACACAGCAGTGCAACGTGTGACACAGCAGTGCAATGTGTGACACAGCTGTGCAATGTGACACAGCAGTGCAACGTGTGACACAGCAGTGCAATGTGTGACACAGCAGTGCAATGTGACACAGCAGTGCAATGTGACACAGGAGTGCAATGTGACACAGCAGTGCAACGTGACACAGCAGTGCAATGTGACACAGCAGTGCAACGTGACACAGCAGTGCAACGTGTGACACAGCAGTGCAATGTGTGACACAGCAGTGCAATGTGACACAGCAGTGCAAAGTGACACAGCAGTGCAACGTGACACAGCAGTGCAAAGTGACACAGCAGTGCAATGTGACACAGCAGTGCAACGTGACACAGCAGTGCAATGTGTGACACAGCAGTGCAATGTGACACAGCAGTGCAATGTGTGACACAGCAGTGCAATGTGACACAGCAGTGCAACATGTGACACAGCAGTGCAATGTGACACAGCAGTGCAATGTGTGACACAGCAGTGCAAAGTGACACAGCAGTGCAATGTGACACAGCAGTGCAATGTGACACAGCAGTGCAACGTGTGACACAGCAGTGCAATGTGTGACACAGCAGTGCAACGTGTGACACAGCAGTGCAATGTGTGACACAGCAGTGCAATGTGACACAGCAGTGCAACATGTGACACAGCAGTGCAATGTGACACAGCAGTGCAATGTGTGACACAGCAGTGCAAAGTGACACAGCAATGCAATGTGACACAGCAGTGCAACGTGACACAGCAGTGCAACGTGTGACACAGCAGTGCAATGTGTGACACAGCAGTGCAATGTGACACAGCAGTGCAATGTGACACAGGAGTGCAATGTGACACAGCAGTGCAACGTGACACAGCAGTGCAATGTGACACAGCAGTGCAACGTGACACAGCAGTGCAACGTGTGACACAGCAGTGCAATGTGACACAGCAGTGCAATGTGTGACACAGCAGTGCAACGTGACACAGCAGTGCAACGTGTGACACAGCAGTGCAATGTGTGACACAGCAGTGCAATGTGACACAGCAGTGCAACATGTGACACAGCAGTGCAATGTGACACAGCAGTGCAATGTGACACAGCAGTGCAATGTGTGACACAGCAGTGCAACGTGTGACACAGCAGTGCAATGTGTGACACAGCAGTGCAATGTGACACAGCAGTGCAACATGTGACACAGCAGTGCAATGTGACACAGCAGTGCAATGTGTGACACAGCAGTGCAAAGTGACACAGCAGTGCAATGTGACACAGCAGTGCAATGTGACACAGCAGTGCAACGTGACACAGCAATGCAACGTGACACAGCAGTGCAATGTGACACAGGAGTGCAATGTGACACAGCAGTGCAACATGTGACACAGCAGTGCAATGTGACACAGCAGTGCAACATGTGACACAGCAGTGCAATGTGACACAGCAGTGCAACGTGTGACACAGCAGTGCAATGTGTGACACAGCAGTGCAATGTGACACAGCAGTGCAACGTGTGACACAGCAGTGCAATGTGTGACACAGCAGTGCAATGTGACACAGCAGTGCAACGTGACACAGCAGTGCAATGTGACACAGCAGTGCAACGTGACACAGCAGTGCAACGTGTGACACAGCAGTGCAATGTGACACAGCAGTGCAATGTGACACAGCAGTGCAATGTGACACAGCTGTGCAATGTGACACAAGTGTGCAACGTGACACAGCAGTGCAATGTGTGACACAGCTGTGCAACGTGACACAGCAGTGCAATGTGACACAGCAGTGCAACGTGACACAGCAGTGCAACGTGTGACACAGCAGTGCAATGTGACACAGCAGTGCAACGTGTGACACAGCAGTGCAATGTGACACAGCTGTGCAATGTGACACAAGTGTGCAACGTGACACAGCAGTGCAATGTGTGACACAAGTGTGCAGTGTGTGACACAGCAGTGCAATGTGACACAGCAGTGCAATGTGACACAGCAGTGCAATGTGTGACACAGCAGTGCAACGTGACACAGCAGTGCAATGTGACACAGCAGTGCAACGTGACACAGCAGTGCAAAGTGACACAGCAGTGCAATGTGTGACACAGCAGTGCAATGTGACACAGCAGTGCAACGTGACACAGCAGTGCAAAGTGACACAGCAGTGCAATGTGTGACACAGCAGTGCAACGTGACACAGCAGTGCAATGTGACACAGCAGTGCAACGTGACACAGCAGTGCAACGTGACACAGGAGTGCAACGTGACACAGGAGTGCAACGTGACACAGCAGTGCAATGTGACACAGCAGTGCAACGTGACACAGCAGTGCAACGTGACACAGCAGTGCAACGTGACACAGCAGTGCAATGTGTGACACAGCAGTGCAATGTGACACAGCAGTGCAATGTGACACAGCAGTGCAATGTGTGACACAGCAGTGCAAAGTGACACAGCAGTGCAATGTGACACAGCAGTGCAATGTGTGACACAGCAGTGCAACGTGACACAGCAGTGCAAAGTGACACAGCAGTGCAATGTGACACAGCAGTGCAACGTGACACAGCAGTGCAACGTGTGACACAGCAGTGCAATGTGACACAGCAGTGCAACGTGACACAGCAGTGCAACGTGTGACACAGCAGTGCAATGTGACACAGCAGTGCAATGTGTGACACAGCAGTGCAACGTGACACAGCAGTGCAAAGTGACACAGCAGTGCAACGTGACACAGCAGTGCAAAGTGACACAGCAGTGCAACGTGTGACACAGCAGTGCAATGTGACACAGCAGTGCAATGTGTGACACAGCAGTGCAAAGTGACACAGCAGTGCAATGTGACACAGCAGTGCAACGTGTGACACAGCAGTGCAATGTGTGACACAGCAGTGCAATGTGACACAGCAGTGCAATGTGACACAGCAGTGCAACGTGACACAGCAGTGCAATGTGTGACACAGCAGTGCAATGTGACACAGCAGTGCAAAGTGACACAGCAGTGCAACGTGACACAGCAGTGCAACGTGACACAGCAGTGCAAAGTGACACAGCAGTGCAATGTGACACAGCAGTGCAACGTGACACAGCAGTGCAATGTGTGACACAGCAGTGCAATGTGACACAGCAGTGCAATGTGTGACACAGCAGTGCAATGTGACACAGCAGTGCAATGTGTGACACAGCAGTGCAAAGTGACACAGCAGTGCAATGTGACACAGCAGTGCAATGTGACACAGCAGTGCAACGTGTGACACAGCAGTGCAATGTGTGACACAGCAGTGCAATGTGACACAGCAGTGCAAAGTGACACAGCAGTGCAACGTGACACAGCAGTGCAACGTGACACAGCAGTGCAAAGTGACACAGCAGTGCAATGTGACACAGCAGTGCAACGTGACACAGCAGTGCAATGTGTGACACAGCAGTGCAATGTGACACAGCAGTGCAATGTGTGACACAGCAGTGCAATGTGACACAGCAGTGCAATGTGTGACACAGCAGTGCAAAGTGACACAGCAGTGCAATGTGACACAGCAGTGCAATGTGACACAGCAGTGCAACGTGTGACACAGCAGTGCAATGTGTGACACAGCAGTGCAATGTGACACAGCAGTGCAAAGTGACACAGCAGTGCAACGTGACACAGCAGTGCAACGTGACACAGCAGTGCAAAGTGACACAGCAGTGCAATGTGACACAGCAGTGCAACGTGACACAGCAGTGCAATGTGTGACACAGCAGTGCAATGTGACACAGCAGTGCAATGTGTGACACAGCAGTGCAATGTGACACAGCAGTGCAATGTGTGACACAGCAGTGCAAAGTGACACAGCAGTGCAATGTGACACAGCAGTGCAATGTGACACAGCAGTGCAACGTGTGACACAGCAGTGCAATGTGTGACACAGCAGTGCAACGTGTGACACAGCAGTGCAATGTGTGACACAGCAGTGCAATGTGACACAGCAGTGCAACATGTGACACAGCAGTGCAATGTGACACAGCAGTGCAACATGTGACACAGCAGTGCAATGTGACACAGCAGTGCAATGTGTGACACAGCAGTGCAAAGTGACACAGCAATGCAATGTGACACAGCAGTGCAACGTGACACAGCAGTGCAACGTGTGACACAGCAGTGCAATGTGTGACACAGCTGTGCAATGTGACACAGCAGTGCAACGTGTGACACAGCAGTGCAATGTGTGACACAGCAGTGCAATGTGACACAGCAGTGCAATGTGACACAGGAGTGCAATGTGACACAGCAGTGCAACGTGACACAGCAGTGCAATGTGACACAGCAGTGCAACGTGACACAGCAGTGCAACGTGTGACACAGCAGTGCAATGTGTGACACAGCAGTGCAACGTGACACAGCAGTGCAACGTGTGACACAGCAGTGCAATGTGTGACACAGCAGTGCAATGTGACACAGCAGTGCAATGTGACACAGCAGTGCAATGTGACACAGGAGTGCAATGTGACACAGCAGTGCAACGTGACACAGCAGTGCAATGTGACACAGCAGTGCAACGTGACACAGCAGTGCAACGTGTGACACAGCAGTGCAATGTGACACAGCAGTGCAATGTGTGACACAGCAGTGCAACGTGACACAGCAGTGCAACGTGTGACACAGCAGTGCAATGTGTGACACAGCAGTGCAATGTGACACAGCAGTGCAACATGTGACACAGCAGTGCAATGTGACACAGCAGTGCAATGTGACACAGCAGTGCAAAGTGTGACACAGCAGTGCAATGTGACACAGCAGTGCAACGTGTGACACAGCAGTGCAATGTGTGACACAGCAGTGCAATGTGACACAGCAGTGCAACATGTGACACAGCAGTGCAATGTGACACAGCAGTGCAATGTGTGACACAGCAGTGCAAAGTGACACAGCAGTGCAATGTGACACAGCAGTGCAATGTGACACAGCAGTGCAACGTGACACAGCAGTGCAACGTGACACAGCAGTGCAACGTGTGACACAGCAGTGCAATGTGTGACACAGCTGTGCAATGTGACACAGCAGTGCAACGTGTGACACAGCAGTGCAATGTGTGACACAGCAGTGCAATGTGACACAGCAGTGCAACGTGACACAGCAGTGCAATGTGACACAGCAGTGCAACGTGACACAGCAGTGCAACGTGTGACACAGCAGTGCAATGTGACACAGCAGTGCAATGTGTGACACAGCAGTGCAA
Organism: Lophura swinhoii; assembly: GCA_030408155.1. Lineage (NCBI taxonomy): Eukaryota > Metazoa > Chordata > Aves > Galliformes > Phasianidae > Lophura > Lophura swinhoii. The sequence continues at coordinate 289,586 of CM059454.1, read as the reverse complement.
TGTGACACAGCAGTGCAATGTGACACAGCAGTGCAATGTGACACAGCTGTGCAATGTGACACAAGTGTGCAACGTGACACAGCAGTGCAATGTGTGACACAGCAGTGCAACGTGACACAGCAGTGCAATGTGACACAGCAGTGCAACGTGACACAGCAGTGCAACGTGTGACACAGCAGTGCAATGTGACACAGCAGTGCAACGTGTGACACAGCAGTGCAATGTGACACAGCTGTGCAATGTGACACAAGTGTGCAACGTGACACAGCAGTGCAATGTGTGACACAAGTGTGCAGTGTGTGACACAGCAGTGCAATGTGACACAGCAGTGCAATGTGACACAGCAGTGCAATGTGTGACACAGCAGTGCAACGTGACACAGCAGTGCAATGTGACACAGCAGTGCAATGTGACACAGCAGTGCAACGTGACACAGCAGTGCAAAGTGACACAGCAGTGCAATGTGTGACACAGCAGTGCAACGTGACACAGCAGTGCAATGTGACACAGCAGTGCAACGTGACACAGCAGTGCAATGTGACACAGCAGTGCAACGTGACACAGCAGTGCAATGTGACACAGCAGTGCAATGTGACACAGCAGTGCAATGTGACACAGCAGTGCAACGTGACACAGCAGTGCAAAGTGACACAGCAGTGCAACGTGACACAGCAGTGCAATGTGACACAGCAGTGCAACGTGACACAGCAGTGCAACGTGTGACACAGCAGTGCAATGTGACACAGCAGTGCAATGTGTGACACAGCAGTGCAACGTGACACAGCAGTGCAACGTGTGACACAGCAGTGCAATGTGTGACACAGCAGTGCAATGTGACACAGCAGTGCAACATGTGACACAGCAGTGCAATGTGACACAGCAGTGCAATGTGTGACACAGCAGTGCAAAGTGACACAGCAGTGCAATGTGACACAGCAGTGCAACGTGACACAGCAGTGCAACGTGACACAGCAGTGCAACGTGACACAGCAGTGCAATGTGACACAGCAGTGCAACATGTGACACAGCAGTGCAATGTGACACAGCAGTGCAACATGTGACACAGCAGTGCAATGTGACACAGCAGTGCAACGTGTGACACAGCAGTGCAATGTGTGACACAGCTGTGCAATGTGACACAGCAGTGCAACGTGTGACACAGCAGTGCAATGTGTGACACAGCAGTGCAATGTGACACAGCAGTGCAACGTGACACAGCAGTGCAATGTGACACAGCAGTGCAACGTGACACAGCAGTGCAACGTGTGACACAGCAGTGCAATGTGACACAGCAGTGCAATGTGTGACACAGCAGTGCAATGTGACACAGCAGTGCAATGTGACACAGCAGTGCAATGTGACACAGCTGTGCAATGTGACACAAGTGTGCAACGTGACACAGCAGTGCAATGTGTGACACAGCAGTGCAACGTGACACAGCAGTGCAATGTGACACAGCAGTGCAACGTGACACAGCAGTGCAACGTGTGACACAGCAGTGCAATGTGACACAGCAGTGCAATGTGACACAGCAGTGCAACGTGACACAGCAGTGCAACGTGTGACACAGCAGTGCAATGTGACACAGGAGTGCAATGTGACACAGCAGTGCAACGTGTGACACAGCAGTGCAACGTGACACAGCAGTGCAATGTGACACAGCAGTGCAACGTGTGACACAGCAGTGCAATGTGACACAGCTGTGCAATGTGACACAAGTGTGCAACGTGACACAGCAGTGCAATGTGTGACACAAGTGTGCAGTGTGTGACACAGCAGTGCAATGTGACACAGCAGTGCAATGTGACACAGCAGTGCAATGTGTGACACAGCAGTGCAACGTGACACAGCAGTGCAATGTGACACAGCAGTGCAACGTGACACAGCAGTGCAAAGTGACACAGCAGTGCAATGTGTGACACAGCAGTGCAACGTGACACAGCAGTGCAATGTGACACAGCAGTGCAACGTGACACAGCAGTGCAATGTGACACAGCAGTGCAATGTGTGACACAGCAGTGCAACGTGACACAGCAGTGCAATGTGACACAGCAGTGCAACGTGACACAGCAGTGCAAAGTGACACAGCAGTGCAATGTGTGACACAGCAGTGCAACGTGACACAGCAGTGCAATGTGACACAGCAGTGCAACGTGACACAGCAGTGCAACGTGACACAGCAGTGCAATGTGACACAGGAGTGCAACGTGACACAGGAGTGCAACGTGACACAGCAGTGCAATGTGACACAGCAGTGCAACGTGACACAGCAGTGCAACGTGACACAGCAGTGCAACGTGACACAGCAGTGCAATGTGTGACACAGCAGTGCAAAGTGACACAGCAGTGCAATGTGACACAGCAGTGCAATGTGACACAGCAGTGCAATGTGTGACACAGCAGTGCAATGTGACACAGCAGTGCAACATGTGACACAGCAGTGCAATGTGACACAGCAGTGCAATGTGTGACACAGCAGTGCAACGTGACACAGCAGTGCAACGTGACACAGCAGTGCAATGTGACACAGCAGTGCAAAGTGACACAGCAGTGCAATGTGACACAGCAGTGCAACGTGACACAGCAGTGCAACGTGACACAGCAGTGCAAAGTGACACAGCAGTGCAATGTGACACAGCAGTGCAACGTGACACAGCAGTGCAACGTGTGACACAGCAGTGCAATGTGACACAGCAGTGCAATGTGTGACACAGCAGTGCAACGTGACACAGCAGTGCAAAGTGACACAGCAGTGCAACGTGACACAGCAGTGCAAAGTGACACAGCAGTGCAATGTGACACAGCAGTGCAACGTGACACAGCAGTGCAACGTGTGACACAGCAGTGCAATGTGACACAGCAGTGCAATGTGTGACACAGCAGTGCAACGTGACACAGCAGTGCAACGTGTGACACAGCAGTGCAACGTGTGACACAGCAGTGCAACGTGACACAGCAGTGCAAAGTGACACAGCAGTGCAACGTGACACAGCAGTGCAAAGTGACACAGCAGTGCAATGTGACACAGCAGTGCAACGTGACACAGCAGTGCAATGTGTGACACAGCAGTGCAATGTGACACAGCAGTGCAACGTGACACAGCAGTGCAATGTGTGACACAGCAGTGCAATGTGACACAGCAGTGCAACGTGTGACACAGCAGTGCAATGTGACACAGCAGTGCAATGTGACACAGCAGTGCAATGTGACACAGCAGTGCAACGTGTGACACAGCAGTGCAATGTGTGACACAGCAGTGCAATGTGACACAGCAGTGCAATGTGTGACACAGCAGTGCAACGTGACACAGCAGTGCAATGTGACACAGCAGTGCAATGTGACACAGCAGTGCAATGTGACACAGCAGTGCAACGTGACACAGCAGTGCAATGTGTGACACAGCAGTGCAATGTGACACAGCAGTGCAAAGTGACACAGCAGTGCAACGTGACACAGCAGTGCAACGTGACACAGCAGTGCAAAGTGACACAGCAGTGCAATGTGACACAGCAGTGCAACGTGACACAGCAGTGCAATGTGTGACACAGCAGTGCAATGTGACACAGCAGTGCAATGTGTGACACAGCAGTGCAATGTGACACAGCAGTGCAATGTGTGACACAGCAGTGCAATGTGACACAGCAGTGCAACGTGTGACACAGCAGTGCAATGTGTGACACAGCAGTGCAACGTGTGACACAGCAGTGCAATGTGTGACACAGCAGTGCAATGTGACACAGCAGTGCAACATGTGACACAGCAGTGCAATGTGACACAGCAGTGTAATGTGTGACACAGCAGTGCAAAGTGACACAGCAATGCAACGTGTGACACAGCAGTGCAATGTGTGACACAGCTGTGCAATGTGACACAGCAGTGCAACGTGTGACACAGCAGTGCAATGTGTGACACAGCAGTGCAATGTGACACAGCAGTGCAATGTGACACAGGAGTGCAATGTGACACAGCAGTGCAACGTGACACAGCAGTGCAATGTGACACAGCAGTGCAACGTGACACAGCAGTGCAACGTGACACAGCAGTGCAACGTGTGACACAGCAGTGCAATGTGTGACACAGCTGTGCAATGTGACACAGCAGTGCAACGTGTGACACAGCAGTGCAATGTGTGACACAGCAGTGCAATGTGACACAGCAGTGCAACGTGACACAGCAGTGCAATGTGACACAGCAGTGCAACGTGACACAGCAGTGCAACGTGTGACACAGCAGTGCAATGTGACACAGCAGTGCAATGTGTGACACAGCAGTGCAATGTGACACAGCAGTGCAATGTGACACAGCAGTGCAATGTGACACAGCTGTGCAATGTGACACAAGTGTGCAACGTGACACAGCAGTGCAATGTGTGACACAGCAGTGCAACGTGACACAGCAGTGCAATGTGACACAGCAGTGCAACGTGACACAGCAGTGCAACGTGTGACACAGCAGTGCAATGTGACACAGCAGTGCAACGTGTGACACAGCAGTGCAATGTGACACAGCTGTGCAATGTGACACAAGTGTGCAACGTGACACAGCAGTGCAATGTGTGACACAAGTGTGCAGTGTGTGACACAGCAGTGCAATGTGACACAGCAGTGCAATGTGACACAGCAGTGCAATGTGTGACACAGCAGTGCAACGTGACACAGCAGTGCAATGTGACACAGCAGTGCAATGTGACACAGCAGTGCAACGTGACACAGCAGTGCAAAGTGACACAGCAGTGCAATGTGTGACACAGCAGTGCAACGTGACACAGCAGTGCAATGTGACACAGCAGTGCAACGTGACACAGCAGTGCAATGTGACACAGGAGTGCAACGTGACACAGCAGTGCAACGTGACACAGCAGTGCAACGTGACACAGCAGTGCAATGTGTGACACAGCAGTGCAAAGTGACACAGCAGTGCAATGTGACACAGCAGTGCAATGTGACACAGCAGTGCAATGTGTGACACAGCAGTGCAAAGTGACACAGCAGTGCAACGTGACACAGCAGTGCAATGTGTGACACAGCAGTGCAACGTGACACAGCAGTGCAAAGTGACACAGCAGTGCAACGTGACACAGCAGTGCAACGTGACACAGCAGTGCAAAGTGACACAGCAGTGCAATGTGACACAGCAGTGCAACGTGACACAGCAGTGCAACGTGTGACACAGCAGTGCAATGTGACACAGCAGTGCAATGTGTGACACAGCAGTGCAACGTGACACAGCAGTGCAAAGTGACACAGCAGTGCAACGTGACACAGCAGTGCAACGTGACACAGCAGTGCAAAGTGACACAGCAGTGCAATGTGACACAGCAGTGCAACGTGACACAGCAGTGCAACGTGTGACACAGCAGTGCAATGTGACACAGCAGTGCAATGTGTGACACAGCAGTGCAACGTGACACAGCAGTGCAACGTGTGACACAGCAGTGCAACGTGACACAGCAGTGCAATGTGACACAGCAGTGCAACGTGACACAGCAGTGCAAAGTGACACAGCAGTGCAACGTGACACAGCAGTGCAAAGTGACACAGCAGTGCAATGTGACACAGCAGTGCAACGTGACACAGCAGTGCAATGTGTGACACAGCAGTGCAATGTGACACAGCAGTGCAACGTGTGACACAGCAGTGCAATGTGACACAGCAGTGCAATGTGACACAGCAGTGCAATGTGACACAGCAGTGCAACGTGTGACACAGCAGTGCAATGTGTGACACAGCAGTGCAATGTGACACAGCAGTGCAATGTGTGACACAGCAGTGCAACGTGACACAGCAGTGCAATGTGACACAGCAGTGCAATGTGACACAGCAGTGCAATGTGACACAGCAGTGCAACGTGACACAGCAGTGCAATGTGTGACACAGCAGTGCAATGTGACACAGCAGTGCAAAGTGACACAGCAGTGCAACGTGACACAGCAGTGCAACGTGACACAGCAGTGCAAAGTGACACAGCAGTGCAATGTGACACAGCAGTGCAACGTGACACAGCAGTGCAATGTGTGACACAGCAGTGCAATGTGACACAGCAGTGCAATGTGTGACACAGCAGTGCAATGTGACACAGCAGTGCAATGTGTGACACAGCAGTGCAAAGTGACACAGCAGTGCAATGTGACACAGCAGTGCAATGTGACACAGCAGTGCAACGTGTGACACAGCAGTGCAATGTGTGACACAGCAGTGCAACGTGTGACACAGCAGTGCAATGTGACACAGCAGTGCAATGTGACACAGCAGTGCAACATGTGACACAGCAGTGCAATGTGACACAGCAGTGCAATGTGTGACACAGCAGTGCAAAGTGACACAGCAGTGCAATGTGTGACACAGCAGTGCAATGTGTGACACAGCAATGCAATGTGACACAGCAGTGCAACGTGACACAGCAGTGCAATGTGTGACACAGCAGTGCAACGTGACACAGCAGTGCAATGTGTGACACAGCAATGCAATGTGACACAGCAGTGCAACGTGACACAGCAGTGCAACGTGTGACACAGCAGTGCAATGTGTGACACAGCTGTGCAATGTGACACAGCAGTGCAACGTGTGACACAGCAGTGCAATGTGTGACACAGCAGTGCAATGTGACACAGCAGTGCAATGTGACACAGGAGTGCAATGTGACACAGCAGTGCAATGTGACACAGCAGTGCAATGTGACACAGCAGTGCAACGTGACACAGCAGTGCAACGTGTGACACAGCAGTGCAATGTGACACAGCAGTGCAATGTGTGACACAGCAGTGCAACGTGACACAGCAGTGCAACGTGTGACACAGCAGTGCAATGTGTGACACAGCAGTGCAATGTGACACAGCAGTGCAACATGTGACACAGCAGTGCAATGTGACACAGCAGTGCAATGTGACACAGCAGTGCAACGTGACACAGCAGTGCAATGTGTGACACAGCAGTGCAATGTGACACAGCAGTGCAACGTGTGACACAGCAGTGCAATGTGTGACACAGCAGTGCAATGTGACACAGCAGTGCAACATGTGACACAGCAGTGCAATGTGACACAGCAGTGCAATGTGTGACACAGCAGTGCAAAGTGACACAGCAGTGCAATGTGACACAGCAGTGCAATGTGACACAGCAGTGCAACGTGACACAGCAGTGCAACGTGACACAGCAGTGCAACGTGTGACACAGCAGTGCAATGTGTGACACAGCTGTGCAATGTGACACAGCAGTGCAACGTGTGACACAGCAGTGCAATGTGTGACACAGCAGTGCAATGTGACACAGCAGTGCAACGTGACACAGCAGTGCAATGTGACACAGCAGTGCAACGTGACACAGCAGTGCAACGTGTGACACAGCAGTGCAATGTGACACAGCAGTGCAACGTGACACAGCAGTGCAATGTGACACAGCAGTGCAACGTGACACAGCAGTGCAACGTGTGACACAGCAGTGCAATGTGACACAGCAGTGCAACGTGTGACACAGCAGTGCAATGTGACACAGCTGTGCAATGTGACACAAGTGTGCAACGTGACACAGCAGTGCAATGTGTGACACAAGTGTGCAGTGTGTGACACAGCAGTGCAATGTGACACAGCAGTGCAATGTGACACAGCAGTGCAATGTGTGACACAGCAGTGCAACGTGACACAGCAGTGCAATGTGACACAGCAGTGCAACGTGACACAGCAGTGCAATGTGACACAGGAGTGCAACGTGACACAGGAGTGCAACGTGACACAGCAGTGCAATGTGACACAGCAGTGCAACGTGACACAGCAGTGCAACGTGACACAGCAGTGCAATGTGTGACACAGCAGTGCAAAGTGACACAGCAGTGCAATGTGACACAGCAGTGCAATGTGACACAGCAGTGCAATGTGTGACACAGCAGTGCAAAGTGACACAGCAGTGCAATGTGACACAGCAGTGCAATGTGTGACACAGCAGTGCAACGTGACACAGCAGTGCAACGTGTGACACAGCAGTGCAACGTGACACAGCAGTGCAATGTGTGACACAGCAGTGCAACGTGACACAGCAGTGCAATGTGACACAGCAGTGCAATGTGTGACACAGCAGTGCAACGTGACACAGCAGTGCAAAGTGACACAGCAGTGCAACGTGACACAGCAGTGCAACGTGACACAGCAGTGCAAAGTGACACAGCAGTGCAATGTGACACAGCAGTGCAATGTGACACAGCAGTGCAACGTGTGACACAGCAGTGCAACGTGTGACACAGCAGTGCAATGTGTGACACAGCAGTGCAACGTGTGACACAGCAGTGCAATGTGTGACACAGCAGTGCAATGTGACACAGCAGTGCAACATGTGACACAGCAGTGCAATGTGACACAGCAGTGCAATGTGTGACACAGCAGTGCAAAGTGACACAGCAATGCAATGTGACACAGCAGTGCAACGTGACACAGCAGTGCAACGTGTGACACAGCAGTGCAATGTGTGACACAGCTGTGCAATGTGACACAGCAGTGCAACGTGTGACACAGCAGTGCAATGTGTGACACAGCTGTGCAATGTGACACAGCAGTGCAACGTGTGACACAGCAGTGCAATGTGTGACACAGCAGTGCAATGTGACACAGCAGTGCAACGTGACACAGCAGTGCAATGTGACACAGCAGTGCAACGTGACACAGCAGTGCAACGTGTGACACAGCAGTGCAATGTGACACAGCAGTGCAACGTGACACAGCAGTGCAATGTGACACAGCAGTGCAACGTGACACAGCAGTGCAACGTGTGACACAGCAGTGCAATGTGACACAGCAGTGCAACGTGTGACACAGCAGTGCAATGTGACACAGCTGTGCAATGTGACACAAGTGTGCAACGTGACACAGCAGTGCAATGTGTGACACAAGTGTGCAGTGTGTGACACAGCAGTGCAATGTGACACAGCAGTGCAATGTGACACAGCAGTGCAATGTGTGACACAGCAGTGCAACGTGACACAGCAGTGCAATGTGACACAGCAGTGCAACGTGACACAGCAGTGCAATGTGACACAGGAGTGCAACGTGACACAGGAGTGCAACGTGACACAGCAGTGCAATGTGACACAGCAGTGCAACGTGACACAGCAGTGCAACGTGACACAGCAGTGCAATGTGTGACACAGCAGTGCAAAGTGACACAGCAGTGCAATGTGACACAGCAGTGCAATGTGACACAGCAGTGCAATGTGTGACACAGCAGTGCAAAGTGACACAGCAGTGCAATGTGACACAGCAGTGCAATGTGTGACACAGCAGTGCAACGTGACACAGCAGTGCAACGTGTGACACAGCAGTGCAACGTGACACAGCAGTGCAATGTGTGACACAGCAGTGCAACGTGACACAGCAGTGCAATGTGACACAGCAGTGCAATGTGTGACACAGCAGTGCAACGTCACACAGCAGTGCAAAGTGACACAGCAGTGCAACGTGACACAGCAGTGCAACGTGACACAGCAGTGCAAAGTGACACAGCAGTGCAATGTGACACAGCAGTGCAATGTGACACAGCAGTGCAACGTGTGACACAGCAGTGCAACGTGACACAGCAGTGCAATGTGACACAGCAGTGCAACGTGACACAGCAGTGCAAAGTGACACAGCAGTGCAACGTGACACAGCAGTGCAAAGTGACACAGCAGTGCAATGTGACACAGCAGTGCAACGTGACACAGCAGTGCAACGTGTGACACAGCAGTGCAATGTGTGACACAGCAGTGCAATGTGACACAGCAGTGCAACGTGACACAGCAGTGCAATGTGTGACACAGCAGTGCAATGTGACACAGCAGTGCAACGTGACACAGCAGTGCAACGTGACACAGCAGTGCAACGTGACACAGGAGTGCAACGTGACACAGCAGTGCAACGTGACACAGCAGTGCAATGTGTGACACAGCAGTGCAAAGTGACACAGCAGTGCAATGTGACACAGCAGTGCAATGTGACACAGCAGTGCAATGTGTGACACAGCAGTGCAAAGTGACACAGCAGTGCAATGTGACACAGCAGTGCAATGTGTGACACAGCAGTGCAACGTGACACAGCAGTGCAACGTGTGACACAGCAGTGCAACGTGACACAGCAGTGCAATGTGTGACACAGCAGTGCAACGTGACACAGCAGTGCAATGTGACACAGCAGTGCAATGTGTGACACAGCAGTGCAACGTGACACAGCAGTGCAAAGTGACACAGCAGTGCAACGTGACACAGCAGTGCAACGTGACACAGCAGTGCAAAGTGACACAGCAGTGCAATGTGACACAGCAGTGCAACGTGACACAGCAGTGCAACGTGTGACACAGCAGTGCAATGTGACACAGCAGTGCAATGTGTGACACAGCAGTGCAACGTGACACAGCAGTGCAACGTGTGACACAGCAGTGCAACGTGTGACACAGCAGTGCAACGTGACACAGCAGTGCAATGTGACACAGCAGTGCAACGTGACACAGCAGTGCAAAGTGACACAGCAGTGCAACGTGACACAGCAGTGCAAAGTGACACAGCAGTGCAATGTGACACAGCAGTGCAACGTGACACAGCAGTGCAATGTGTGACACAGCAGTGCAATGTGACACAGCAGTGCAACGTGTGACACAGCAGTGCAATGTGACACAGCAGTGCAATGTGACACAGCAGTGCAATGTGACACAGCAGTGCAATGTGACACAGCAGTGCAACGTGTGACACAGCAGTGCAATGTGTGACACAGCAGTGCAATGTGACACAGCAGTGCAACGTGTGACACAGCAGTGCAATGTGACACAGCAGTGCAATGTGACACAGCAGTGCAATGTGACACAGCAGTGCAACGTGACACAGCAGTGCAATGTGTGACACAGCAGTGCAATGTGACCCAGCAGTGCAATGTGTGACACAGCAGTGCAACGTGACACAGCAGTGCAATGTGACACAGCAGTGCAATGTGACACAGCAGTGCAATGTGACACAGCAGTGCAACGTGACACAGCAGTGCAATGTGTGACACAGCAGTGCAATGTGACACAGCAGTGCAAAGTGACACAGCAGTGCAACGTGACACAGCAGTGCAACGTGACACAGCAGTGCAATGTGTGACACAGCAGTGCAATGTGTGACACAGCAGTGCAACGTGACACAGCAGTGCAATGTGTGACACAGCAGTGCAACGTGACACAACAGTGCAATGTGTGACACAGCAGTGCAATGTGACACAGCAGTGCAATGTGTGACACAGCAGTGCAACGTGACACAACAGTGCAATGTGACACAGCAGTGCAACGTGTGACACAGCAGTGCAATGTGACACAGCTGTGCAATGTGACACAGCAGTGCAACGTGTGACACAGCAGTGCAAGGTGTGACACAACAGTGCAATGTGACACAGCAGTGCAAAGTGACACAGCAGTGCAACGTGACACAGCAGTGCAACGTGTGACACAGCAGTGCAATGTGACACAGCAGTGCAACGTGTGACACAGCAGTGCAATGTGTGACACAGCAGTGCAATGTGACACAGCAGTGCAACATGACACAGCAGTGCAACGTGTGACACAGCAGTGCAATGTGTGACACAGCTGTGCAATGTGACACAGCAGTGCAACGTGTGACACAGCAGTGCAACGTGACACAGCAGTGCAATGTGACACAGCAGTGCAATGTGACACAGCAGTGCAACGTGTGACACAGGAGTGCAATGTGACACAGCAGTGCAAAGTGACACAGCAGTGCAACGTGACACAGCAGTGCAACGTGTGACACAGCAGTGCAATGTGACACAGCAGTGCAACGTGTGACACAGCAGTGCAACGTGACACAGCAGTGCAACGTGTGACACAGCAGTGCAATGTGTGACACAACAGTGCAATGTGACACAGCAGTGCAAAGTGACACAGCAGTGCAACGTGACACAGCAGTGCAATGTGTGACACAGCAGTGCAACGTGACACAGCAGTGCAATGTGACACAGCAGTGCAACGTGACACAGCAGTGCAACGTGTGACACAGCAGTGCAACGTGACACAGCAGTTCAACGTGACACAGCAGTGCAACGTGTGACACAGCAGTGCAACGTGTGACACAGCAGTGCAATGTGTGACACAACAGTGCAATGTGTGACACAGCAGTGCAACGTGACACAGCAGTGCAACGTGTGACACAGCAGTGCAATGTGACACAGCAGTGCAATGTGACACAGCAGTGCAACGTGACACAGCAGTGCAACGTGTGACACAGCAGTGCAATGTGTGACACAACAGTGCAATGTGTGACACAGCAGTGCAATGTGACACAGCAGTGCAATGTGTGACACAGCAGTGCAACGTGACACAACAGTGCAATGTGACACAGCAGTGCAACGTGTGACACAGCAGTGCAAGGTGTGACACAACAGTGCAATGTGACACAGCAGTGCAAAGTGACACAGCAGTGCAACGTGACACAGCAGTGCAACGTGTGACACAGCAGTGCAATGTGACACAGCAGTGCAACGTGTAACACAGCAGTGCAATGTGTGACACAGCAGTGCAATGTGACACAGCAGTGCAACGTGACACAGCAGTGCAACATGACACAGCAGTGCAACGTGTGACACAGCAGTGCAATGTGTGACACAGCAGTGCAATGTGACACAGCAGTGCAATGTGACACAGCAGTGCAACGTGACACAGCAGTGCAACGTGTGACACAGCAGTGCAATGTGTGACACAGCAGTGCAATGTGACACAACAGTGCAATGTGACACAGCAGTGCAACATGACACAGCAGTGCAACGTGTGACACAGCAGTGCAATGTGACACAGCAGTGCAAAGTGACACAGCAGTGCAACGTGACACAGCAGTGCAACGTGTGACACAGCAGTGCAATGTGACACAGCAGTGCAACGTGTAACACAGCAGTGCAATGTGACACAGCAGTGCAAAGTGACACAGCAGTGCAACGTGACACAGCAGTGCAATGTGACACAGCAGTGCAATGTGACACAGCAGTGCAACGTGACACAGCAGTGCAACGTGTGACACAGCAGTGCAATGTGACACAGCAGTGCAACGTGTAACACAGCAGTGCAATGTGTGACACAGCAGTGCAATGTGACACAGCAGTGCAACGTGACACAGCAGTGCAACATGACACAGCAGTGCAACGTGTGACACAGCAGTGCAATGTGTGACACAGCAGTGCAATGTGACACAGCAGTGCAATGTGACACAGCAGTGCAACGTGACACAGCAGTGCAACGTGTGACACAGCAGTGCAATGTGTGACACAGCAGTGCAATGTGACACAACAGTGCAATGTGACACAGCAGTGCAACATGACACAGCAGTGCAACGTGTGACACAGCAGTGCAATGTGACACAGCAGTGCAAAGTGACACAGCAGTGCAACGTGACACAGCAGTGCAACGTGTGACACAGCAGTGCAATGTGACACAGCAGTGCAACGTGTAACACAGCAGTGCAATGTGTGACACAGCAGTGCAATGTGACACAGCAGTGCAACGTGACACAGCAGTGCAACATGACACAGCAGTGCAACGTGTGACACAGCAGTGCAATGTGTGACACAGCAGTGCAATGTGACACAGCAGTGCAATGTGACACAGCAGTGCAACGTGACACAGCAGTGCAACGTGTGACACAGCAGTGCAATGTGTGACACAGCAGTGCAATGTGACACAACAGTGCAATGTGACACAGCAGTGCAACATGACACAGCAGTGCAACGTGTGACACAGCAGTGCAATGTGACACAGCAGTGCAATGTGACACAGCAGTGCAACGTGACACAGCAGTGCAATGTGACACAGCAGTGCAACATGACACAGCAGTGCAACGTGTGACACAGCAGTGCAATGTGTGACACAGCAGTGCAATGTGTGACACAGCAGTGCAACGTGACACAACAGTGCAATGTGACACAGCAGTGCAACGTGTGACACAGCAGTGCAAGGTGTGACACAACAGTGCAATGTGACACAGCAGTGCAATGTGTGACACAGCAGTGCAACGTGACACAGCAGTGCAATGTGACACAGCAGTGCAACGTGACACAGCAGTGCAACGTGACACAGCAGTGCAACGTGTGACACAGCAGTGCAACGTGACACAGCAGTGCAATGTGACACAGCAGTGCAATGTGACACAGGAGTGCAATGTGACACAGCAGTGCAAAGTGACACAGCAGTGCAACGTGACACAGCAGTGCAACGTGTGACACAGCAGTGCAATGTGACACAGCAGTGCAACGTGTGACACAGCAGTGCAATGTGTGACACAGCAGTGCAATGTGTGACACAGCAGTGCAATGTGTGACACAGCAGTGCAACGTGACACAGCAGTGCAATGTGACACAGCAGTGCAACATGACACAGCAGTGCAACGTGTGACACAGCAGTGCAATGTGACACAGCTGTGCAATGTGACACAGCAGTGCAACGTGTGACACAGCAGTGCAACGTGACACAGCAGTGCAACGTGTGACACAGCAGTGCAATGTGTGACACAACAGTGCAATGTGACACAGCAGTGCAAAGTGACACAGCAGTGCAACGTGACACAGCAGTGCAATGTGTGACACAGCAGTGCAACGTGACACAGCAGTGCAATGTGACACAGCAGTGCAATGTGACACAGCAGTGCAACGTGACACAGCAGTGCAACGTGACACAGCAGTGCAATGTGACACAGCAGTGCAACGTGACACAGCAGTGCAACGTGACACAGCAGTGCAATGTGTGACACAGCAGTGCAATGTGACACAGCAGTGCAACGTGTGACACAGCAGTGCAACGTGACACAGCAGTGCAACGTGTGACACAGCAGTGCAACGTGACACAGCAGTGCAAAGTGACACAGCAGTGCAACGTGTGACACAGCAGTGCAATGTGTGACACAGCAGTGCAATGTGACACAACAGTGCAATGTGACACAGCAGTGCAACGTGACACAGCAGTGCAATGTGTGACACAGCAGTGCAATGTGACACAGCAGTGCAACGTGACACAGCAGTGCAACGTGACACAGCAGTGCAATGTGACACAGCAGTGCAATGTGACACAGCAGCGCAACGTGTGACACAGCAGTGCAATGTGACACAGGAGTGCAACGTGACACAGCAGTGCAACGTGACACAGCAGTGCAATGTGTGACACAGCAGTGCAACGTGACACAGCAGTGCAACGTGACACAGCAGTGCAACGTGACACAGCAGTGCAATGTGTGACACAGCAGTGCAATGTGACACAGCAGTGCAATGTGTGACACAGCAGTGCAACGTGACACAGCAGTGCAACGTGACACAGCAGTGCAATGTGACACAGCAGTGCAACGTGACACAGCAGTGCAACGTGACACAGCAGTGCAATGTGACACAGCAGTGCAACGTGACACAGCAGTGCAATGTGACACAGCAGTGCAACGTGACACAGCAGTGCAACGTGTGACACAGCAGTGCAACGTGACACAGCAGTGCAATGTGTGACACAGCAGTGCAACGTGACACAGCAGTGCAAAGTGTGACACAGCAGTGCAATGTGACACAGCAGTGCAACGTGTGACACAGCAGTGCAATGTGTGACACAGCAGTGCAACGTGACACTGCAGTGCAATGTGACACAGCAGTGCAACGTGACACAGCTGTGCAATGTGACACAGCAGTGCAACGTGTGACACAGCAGTGCAAAGTGTGACACAGCAGTGCAATGTGACACAGCAGTGCAACGTGTGACACAGCAGTGCAATGTGTGACACAGCAGTGCAACGTGACACAGCAGTGCAATGTGACACAGCAGTGCAACGTGACACAGCAGTGCAACGTGACACAGCAGTGCAACGTGTGACACAGCAGTGCAACGTGACACAGCAGTGCAATGTGTGACACAGCAGTGCAACGTGACACAGCAGTGCAATGTGACACAGCAGTGCAACGTGACACAGCAGTGCAAAGTGACACAGCAGTGCAATGTGACACAGCAGTGCAACGTGACACAGCAGTGCAATGTGACACAGCAGTGCAATGTGTGACACAGCAGTGCAATGTGACACAGCAGTGCAACGTGACACAGCAGTGCAACGTGTGACACAGCAGTGCAACGTGACACAGCAGTGCAATGTGTGACACAGCTGTGCAATGTGACACAGCAGTGCAATGTGTGACACAGCAGTGCAACGTGACACAACAGTGCAATGTGTGACACAGCAGTGCAATGTGACACAGCAGTGCAATGTGTGACACAGCAGTGCAACGTGACACAACAGTGCAATGTGACACAGCAGTGCAACGTGTGACACAGCAGTGCAAGGTGTGACACAACAGTGCAATGTGACACAGCAGTGCAAAGTGACACAGCAGTGCAACGTGACACAGCAGTGCAACGTGTGACACAGCAGTGCAATGTGTGACACAGCTGTGCAATGTGACACAGCAGTGCAACGTGTGACACAGCAGTGCAACGTGACACAGCAGTGCAATGTGACACAGCAGTGCAATGTGACACAGGAGTGCAATGTGACACAGCAGTGCAAAGTGACACAGCAGTGCAACGTGACACAGCAGTGCAACGTGTGACACAGCAGTGCAATGTGACACAGCAGTGCAACGTGTGACACAGCAGTGCAATGTGTGACACAGCAGTGCAATGTGACACAGCAGTGCAACATGACACAGCAGTGCAACGTGTGACACAGCAGTGCAACGTGTGACACAGCTGTGCAATGTGACACAGCAGTGCAACGTGTGACACAGCAGTGCAACGTGACACAGCAGTGCAACGTGTGACACAGCAGTGCAATGTGTGACACAACAGTGCAATGTGACACAGCAGTGCAAAGTGACACAGCAGTGCAACGTGACACAGCAGTGCAATGTGTGACACAGCAGTGCAACGTGACACAGCAGTGCAATGTGACACAGCAGTGTCACATTGTCAATGTGTGACACAGCAGTGCAAAGTGACACAGCAGTGCAATGTGACACAGCAGTGCAACGTGTGACACAGCAGTGCAACGTGACACAGCAGTGCAAAGTGACACAGCAGTGCAACGTGTGACACAGCAGTGCAATGTGTGACACAGCAGTGCAATGTGACACAGCAGTGCAATGTGTGACACAAGTGTGCAACGTGTGACACAGCAATGCAACGTGACACAGCAGTGCAACGTGACACAGCAGTGCAACGTGACACAGCAGTGCAACGTGTGACAGAGCAGTGCAACGTGTGACACAGCAGTGCAATGTGTGACACAGCAGTGCAACGTGACACAGCAGTGCAATGTGTGACACAGCAGTGCAAAGTGACACAGCAGTGCAATGTGACACAGCAGTGCAACGTGTGACACAGCAGTGCAACGTGACACAGCAGTGCAAAGTGACACAGCAGTGCAATGTGACACAGCAGTGCAATGTGTGACACAGCAGTGCAACGTGACACAGCAGTGCAATGTGACACAGCAGTGCAATGTGACACAGCAGTGCAATGTGTGACACAGCAGTGCAACGTGACACAGCAGTGCAACGTGACACAGCAGTGCAATGTGTGACACAGCAGTGCAACGTGACACAGCAGTGCAATGTGACACAGCAGTGCAACGTGACACAGCAGTGCAATGTGACACAGCAGTGCAATGTGTGACACAGCAGTGCAACGTGTGACACAGCAGTGCAATGTGACACAGCAGTGCAAAGTGACACAGCAGTGCAACGTGACACAGCAGTGCAACGTGACACAGCAGTGCAATGTGACACAGCAGTGCAATGTGTGACACAGCAGTGCAATGTGACACAGCAGTGCAATGTGTGACACAGCAGTGCAATGTGACACAGCAGTGCAATGTGTGACACAGCAGTGCAACGTGTGACACAGCAGTGCAATGTGTGACACAGCAGTGCAACGTGACACAGCAGTGCAATGTGTGACACAGCAGTGCAACGTGACACAGCAGTGCAAAGTGTGACACAGCAGTGCAATGTGACACAGCAGTGCAATGTGTGACACAGCAGTGCAACGTGACACAGCAGTGCAACGTGTGACACAGCTGTGCAATGTGACACAGCAGTGCAACGTGTGACACAGCAGTGCAACGTGACACAGCAGTGCAACGTGACACAGCAGTGCAATGTGTGACACAGCAGTGCAATGTGACACAGGAGTGCAATGTGACACAGCAGTGCAAAGTGACACAGCAGTGCAACGTGACACAGCAGTGCAACGTGTGACACAGCAGTGCAATGTGACACAGCAGTGCAATGTGACACAGCAGTGCAACGTGACACAGCAGTGCAACGTGTGACACAGCAGTGCAACGTGACACAGCAGTTCAACGTGACACAGCAGTGCAACGTGTGACACAGCAGTGCAATGTGTGACACAGCAGTGCAATGTGACACAGCAGTGCAACGTGACACAGCAGTGCAACGTGACACAGCAGTGCAACGTGTGACACAGCAGTGCAATGTGTGACACAACAGTGCAATGTGACACAGCAGTGCAAAGTGACACAGCAGTGCAATGTGACACAGCAGTGCAACGTGACACAGCAGTGCAACGTGACACAGCAGTGCAACGTGTGACACAGCAGTGCAATGTGTGACACAGCAGTGCAACGTGACACAGCAGTGCAACGTGACACAGCAGTGCAATGTGTGACACAGCAGTGCAACGTGACACAGCAGTGCAAAGTGACACAGCAGTGCAACGTGACACAGCAGTGCAATGTGTGACACAGCAGTGCAATGTGACACAGCAGTGCAACGTGACACAGCAGTGCAACGTGACACAGCAGTGCAATGTGTGACACAGCAGTGCAATGTGACACAGCAGTGCAACGTGTGACACAGCAGTGCAACGTGACACAGCAGTGCAACGTGTGACACAGCAGTGCAACGTGACACAGCAGTGCAAAGTGACACAGCAGTGCAACGTGTGACACAGCAGTGCAATGTGTGACACAGCAGTGCAATGTGACACAGCAGTGCAATGTGTGACACAAGTGTGCAGTGTGTGACACAGCAGTGCAACGTGACACAGCAGTGCAACGTGACACAGCAGTGCAACGTGTGACACAGCAGTGCAACGTGTGACACAGCAGTGCAATGTGTGACACAGCAGTGCAACGTGACACAGCAGTGCAATGTGTGACACAGCAGTGCAAAGTGACACAGCAGTGCAATGTGACACAGCAGTGCAACGTGTGACACAGCAGTGCAACGTGACACAGCAGTGCAAAGTGACACAGCAGTGCAACGTGTGACACAGCAGTGCAATGTGTGACACAGCAGTGCAATGTGACACAGCAGTGCAATGTGTGACACAAGTGTGCAACGTGTGACACAGCAATGCAACGTGACACAGCAGTGCAACGTGACACAGCAGTGCAACGTGACACAGCAGTGCAACGTGTGACACAGCAGTGCAACGTGTGACACAGCAGTGCAATGTGTGACACAGCAGTGCAACGTGACACAGCAGTGCAATGTGTGACACAGCAGTGCAAAGTGACACAGCAGTGCAATGTGACACAGCAGTGCAACGTGTGACACAGCAGTGCAACGTGACACAGCAGTGCAAAGTGACACAGCAGTGCAATGTGACACAGCAGTGCAATGTGTGACACAGCAGTGCAACGTGACACAGCAGTGCAATGTGACACAGCAGTGCAATGTGACACAGCAGTGCAATGTGTGACACAGCAGTGCAACGTGACACAGCAGTGCAATGTGACACAGCAGTGCAACGTGACACAGCAGTGCAACGTGACACAGCAGTGCAATGTGTGACACAGCAGTGCAACGTGACACAGCAGTGCAATGTGACACAGCAGTGCAACGTGACACAGCAGTGCAACGTGACACAGCAGTGCAATGTGACACAGCAGTGCAATGTGTGACACAGCAGTGCAAAGTGACACAGCAGTGCAATGTGTGACACAGCAGTGCAACGTGTGACACAGCAGTGCAATGTGACACAGCAGTGCAAAGTGACACAGCAGTGCAACGTGACACAGCAGTGCAATGTGACACAGCAGTGCAATGTGTGACACAGCAGTGCAATGTGACACAGCAGTGCAATGTGTGACACAGCAGTGCAATGTGACACAGCAGTGCAATGTGTGACACAGCAGTGCAACGTGTGACACAGCAGTGCAATGTGTGACACAGCAGTGCAACGTGACACAGCAGTGCAATGTGTGACACAGCAGTGCAATGTGACACAGCAGTGCAACGTGTGACACAGCAGTGCAATGTGTGACACAGCAGTGCAATGTGACACAGCAGTGCAACGTGACACAGCAGTGCAATGTGACACAGCAGTGCAATGTGACACAGCAGTGCAACGTGTGACACAGCAGTGCAATGTGACACAGCAGTGCAACGTGACACAGCAGTGCAACGTGACACAGCAGTGCAATGTGACACAGCAGTGCAACGTGTGACACAGCAGTGCAACGTGACACAGCAGTGCAACGTGTGACACAGCAGTGCAACGTGACACAGCAGTGCAACGTGACACAGCAGTGCAACGTGACACAGCAGTGCAACGTGTGACACAGCAGTGCAACGTGACACAGCAGTGCAACGTGACACAGCAGTGCAATGTGTGACACAGCAGTGCAACGTGACACAGCAGTGCAATGTGACACAGCAGTGCAACGTGACACAGCAGTGCAAAGTGACACAGCAGTGCAATGTGACACAGCAGTGCAACGTGTGACACAGCAGTGCAATGTGACACAGCAGTGCAACGTGTGACACAGCAGTGCAATGTGTGACACAGCAGTGCAACGTGACACAGCAGTGCAACGTGTGACACAGCAGTGCAATGTGACACAGCAGTGCAACGTGACACAGCAGTGCAACGTGACACAGCAGTGCAATGTGTGACACAGCAGTGCAACGTGACACAGCAGTGCAATGTGTGACACAGCAGTGCAATGTGACACAGCAGTGCAACGTGACACAGCAGTGCAATGTGTGACACAGCAGTGCAATGTGACACAGCAGTGCAATGTGTGACACAGCAGTGCAACGTGACACAGCAGTGCAATGTGACACAGCAGTGCAACGTGTGACACAGCAGTGCAATGTGACACAGCAGTGCAACGTGACACAGCAGTGCAACGTGACACAGCAGTGCAATGTGACACAGCAGTGCAATGTGACACAGCAGTGCAACGTGTGACACAGCAGTGCAATGTGACACAGGAGTGCAACGTGACACAGCAGTGCAATGTGACACAGCAGTGCAACGTGACACAGCAGTGCAACGTGACACAGCAGTGCAATGTGACACAGCAGTGCAACGTGTGACACAGCAGTGCAACGTGACACAGCAGTGCAACGTGTGACACAGCAGTGCAACGTGACACAGCAGTGCAACGTGACACAGCAGTGCAACGTGTGACACAGCAGTGCAACGTGTGACACAGCTGTGCAACGTGACACAGCAGTGCAACGTGACACAGCAGTGCAATGTGTGACACAGCAGTGCAACGTGTGACACAGCAGTGCAACGTGACACAGCAGTGCAATGTGTGACACAGCAGTGCAATGTGTGACACAGCAGTGCAATGTGACACAGCAGTGCAACGTGACACAGCAGTGCAACGTGACACAGCAGTGCAATGTGTGACACAGCAGTGCAATGTGACACAGCAGTGCAATGTGACACAGCAGTGCAAAGTGACACAGCAGTGCAATGTGACACAGCAGTGCAACGTGACACAGCAGTGCAATGTGACACAGCAGTGCAACGTGTGACACAGCAGTGCAACGTGTGACACAGCAGTGCAATGTGACACAGCAGTGCAACGTGACACAGCAGTGCAACGTGTGACACAGCAGTGCAACGTGACACAGCAGTGCAATGTGTGACACAGCTGTGCAATGTGACACAGCAGTGCAACGTGACACAGCAGTGCAACGTGACACAGCAGTGCAATGTGTGACACAGCAGTGCAATGTGACACAGCAGTGCAACGTGACACAGCAGTGCAACGTGACACAGCAGTGCAATGTGACACAGCAGTGCAATGTGTGACACAGCAGTGCAATGTGACACAGCAGTGCAACGTGTGACACAGCAGTGCAACGTGACACAGCAGTGCAACGTGTGACACAGCAGTGCAACGTGACACAGCAGTGCAAAGTGACACAGCAGTGCAACGTGTGACACAGCAGTGCAATGTGTGACACAGCAGTGCAACTGTGACACAACAGTGCAATGTGACACAGCAGTGCAACGTGACACAGCAGTGCAATGTGTGACACAGCAGTGCAACGTGACACAGCAGTGCAACGTGACACAGCAGTGCAATGTGACACAGCAGTGCAATGTGACACAGCAGTGCAACGTGTGACACAGCAGTGCAATGTGACACAGGAGTGCAACGTGACACAGCAGTGCAACGTGACACAGCAGTGCAATGTGTGACACAGCAGTGCAATGTGACACAGCAGTGCAATGTGTGACACAGCAGTGCAACGTGACACAGCAGTGCAACGTGACACAGCAGTGCAACGTGTGACACAGCAGTGCAATGTGTGACACAGCTGTGCAATGTGACACAGCAGTGCAACGTGTGACACAGCAGTGCAAAGTGTGACACAGCAGTGCAACGTGACACAGCAGTGCAACGTGTGACACAGCAGTGCAACGTGACACAGCAGTGCAATGTGTGACACAGCAGTGCAACGTGACACAGCAGTGCAATGTGTGACACAGCAGTGCAACGTGACACAGCAGTGCAATGTGACACAGCAGTGCAACGTGACACAGCAGTGCAAAGTGACACAGCAGTGCAAAGTGACACAGCAGTGCAATGTGTGACACAGCAGTGCAATGTGACACAGCAGTGCAATGTGTGACACAGCAGTGCAACGTGACACAGCAGTGCAACGTGTGACACAGCAGTGCAACGTGACACAGCAGTGCAACGTGACACAGCAGTGCAACGTGACACAGCAGTGCAATGTGTGACACAGCAGTGCAATGTGACACAGCAGTGCAACGTGACACAGCAGTGCAACGTGTGACACAGCAGTGCAACGTGACACAGCAGTGCAATGTGTGACACAGCTGTGCAATGTGACACAGCAGTGCAATGTGTGACACAGCAGTGCAACGTGACACAGCAGTGCAACGTGACACAGCAGTGCAATGTGACACAGCAGTGCAACGTGACACAGCAGTGCAAAGTGACACAGCAGTGCAAAGTGACACAGCAGTGCAATGTGTGACACAGCAGTGCAACGTGACACAGCAGTGCAACGTGACACAGCAGTGCAATGTGACACAGCAGTGCAACGTGACACAGCAGTGCAAAGTGACACAGCAGTGCAAAGTGACACAGCAGTGCAATGTGTGACACAGCAGTGCAATGTGACACAGCAGTGCAATGTGTGACACAGCAGTGCAACGTGACACAGCAGTGCAATGTGACACAGCAGTGCAACGTGTGACACAGCAGTGCAATGTGTGACACAGCAGTGCAATGTGACACAGCAGTGCAACGTGACACAGCAGTGCAATGTGACACAGCAGTGCAATGTGACACAGCAGTGCAACGTGTGACACAGCAGTGCAATGTGACACAGGAGTGCAACGTGACACAGCAGTGCAATGTGACACAGCAGTGCAACGTGACACAGCAGTGCAACGTGACACAGCAGTGCAATGTGACACAGCAGTGCAATGTGTGACACAGCAGTGCAACGTGACACAGCAGTGCAACGTGTGACACAGCAGTGCACTGTGTGACACAGCAGTGCAACGTGACACAGCAGTGCAACGTGACACAGCAGTGCAACGTGTGACACAGCAGTGCAACGTGACACAGCAGTGCAACGTGACACAGCAGTGCAATGTGACACAGCAGTGCAACGTGACACAGCAGTGCAATGTGACACAGCAGTGCAATGTGTGACACAGCAGTGCAATGTGACACAGCAGTGCAATGTGTGACACAGCAGTGCAACGTGACACAGCAGTGCAACGTGACACAGCAGTGCAATGTGACACAGCAGTGCAACGTGACACAGCAGTGCAAAGTGACACAGCAGTGCAATGTGACACAGCAGTGCAACGTGTGACACAGCAGTGCAATGTGACACAGCAGTGCAACGTGACACAGCAGTGCAATGTGACACAGCAGTGCAATGTGTGACACAGCAGTGCAACGTGACACAGCAGTGCAACGTGACACAGCAGTGCAACGTGTGACACAGCAGTGCAATGTGTGACACAGCTGTGCAATGTGACACAGCAGTGCAACGTGTGACACAGCAGTGCAAAGTGTGACACAGCAGTGCAATGTGACACAGCAGTGCAACGTGTGACACAGCAGTGCAATGTGTGACACAGCAGTGCAACGTGACACAGCAGTGCAACGTGACACAGCAGTGCAACGTGTGACACAGCAGTGCAATGTGACACAGCAGTGCAACGTGACACAGCAGTGCAACGTGACACAGCAGTGCAATGTGTGACACAGCAGTGCAACGTGACACAGCAGTGCAACGTGTGACACAGCAGTGCAACGTGACACAGCAGTGCAACGTGACACAGCAGTGCAATGTGTGACACAGCAGTGCAATGTGACACAGCAGTGCAACGTGACACAGCAGTGCAATGTGTGACACAGCAGTGCAACGTGACACAGCAGTGCAACGTGTGACACAGCAGTGCAACGTGACACAGCAGTGCAATGTGACACAGCAGTGCAATGTGTGACACAGCAGTGCAATGTGACACAGCAGTGCAACGTGACACAGCAGTGCAACGTGACACAGCAGTGCAACGTGTGACACAGCAGTGCAATGTGACACAGCAGTGCAACGTGACACAGCAGTGCAATGTGTGACACAGCAGTGCAACGTGACACAGCAGTGCAATGTGTGACACAGCAGTGCAACGTGACACAGCAGTGCAACGTGTGACACAGCAGTGCAATGTGTGACACAGCTGTGCAATGTGACACAGCAGTGCAACGTGTGACACAGCAGTGCAAAGTGTGACACAGCAGTGCAATGTGACACAGCAGTGCAACGTGTGACACAGCAGTGCAATGTGTGACACAGCAGTGCAACGTGACACAGCAGTGCAACGTGACACAGCAGTGCAATGTGACACAGCAGTGCAACGTGACACAGCAGTGCAATGTGTGACACAGCTGTGCAATGTGACACAGCAGTGCAACGTGTGACACAGCAGTGCAAAGTGTGACACAGCAGTGCAATGTGACACAGCAGTGCAACGTGACACAGCAGTGCAACGTGTGACACAGCAGTGCAACGTGACACAGCAGTGCAATGTGTGACACAGCAGTGCAATGTGACACAGCAGTGCAACGTGACACAGCAGTGCAATGTGTGACACAGCAGTGCAACGTGACACAGCAGTGCAATGTGACACAGCAGTGCAATGTGACACAGCAGTGCAATGTGACACAGCAGTGCAATGTGACACAGCAGTGCAACGTGTGACACAGCAGTGCAATGTGACACAGGAGTGCAACGTGACACAGCAGTGCAACGTGACACAGCAGTGCAATGTGTGACACAGCAGTGCAATGTGACACAGCAGTGCAATGTGTGACACAGCAGTGCAACGTGACACAGCAGTGCAACGTGACACAGCAGTGCAACGTGTGACACAGCAGTGCAATGTGTGACACAGCTGTGCAATGTGACACAGCAGTGCAACGTGTGACACAGCAGTGCAAAGTGTGACACAGCAGTGCAATGTGACACAGCAGTGCAACGTGTGACACAGCAGTGCAATGTGTGACACAGCAGTGCAACGTGACACAGCAGTGCAATGTGACACAGCAGTGCAACGTGACACAGCAGTGCAACGTGACACAGCAGTGCAATGTGTGACACAGCAGTGCAACGTGACACAGCAGTGCAACGTGACACAGCAGTGCAATGTGTGACACAGCAGTGCAATGTGACACAGCAGTGCAACGTGTGACACAGCAGTGCAACGTGTGACACAGCAGTGCAAAGTGTGACACAGCAGTGCAATGTGACACAGCAGTGCAATGTGTGACACAGCAGTGCAACGTGACACAGCAGTGCAATGTGACACAGCAGTGCAACGTGACACAGCAGTGCAATGTGTGACACAGCTGTGCAATGTGACACAGCAGTGCAACGTGTGACACAGCAGTGCAAAGTGTGACACAGCAGTGCAATGTGACACAGCAGTGCAATGTGACACAGCAGTGCAACGTGACACAGCAGTGCAATGTGACACAGCAGTGCAATGTGTGACACAGCAGTGCAACGTGACACAGCAGTGCAATGTGTGACACAGCAGTGCAATGTGACACAGCAGTGCAATGTGACACAGCAGTGCAATGTGTGACACAGCAGTGCAACGTGACACAGCAGTGCAATGTGTGACACAGCAGTGCAATGTGACACAGCAGTGCAACGTGACACAGGAGTGCAATGTGACACAGCAGTGCAACGTGACACAGCAGTGCAATGTGTGACACAGCAGTGCAACGTGACACAGCAGTGCAATGTGACACAGCAGTGCAATGTGTGACACAGCAGTGCAATGTGTGACACAGCAGTGCAACGTGACACAGCAGTGCAATGTGACACATCTGTGTCAGTGCCAGGACAGTGCCACAACTGCTGTGTTTGTGCACAATTGTGCACTTTATGCCATGATGGCATCACAATATTTCCCTTTGCCCCACTGTTGTGCCGTTTGTGACATGGCCGTGTCACGATAGTCCCAGAGAATTGTTACAGTGCTGTCCTTTGTGCCACACTGGTGCAAGGTGTGACACAGTAGTGTCCTTTATTTCACAGCAGCACTTTTTGTGCCTCCACAGTGCCGCCTTCCTGCCACAATCGTGCCACAATTTTGCCCTTCATATCGTGACAATGCCGTATCTGCCACAGCAGTGCTTCAATAGCGCTATGATTGTGTCCCCGTTCTGCCCTTTATGCCTCAGCAGCACCTTTTGTGTCATGACAGTGCCACGATAGTGCCACGATTGTGCTCTTTTGCCCACAACAGCACCATTTGTGAGTCAACAGCGCCACGATAGTGCCACAATAGTGCCCTTTATGTCATGATAGTGCACTTTATGTCATGACAGGGCCACAATAGTGCCATGATAGTAGCCTTTGTGACAAAGTAGTGCCCTTTTTGACACAACAGTGCCTTGATAGTGTCACAATAGTGCCCTTTATGCCACCATAGTGCCGTTTGTGATCTGACCGTGCCACAATAGTGCCATAATAGTGCCCTTTATGTCATGATAGTGCATTTACTGACATGACACGGTCACAATAGTGCCACGATAGTGCCTTTTGTGACACAGTAGTGCCCTTTGTGCCATAACAGCATCATTTGTGACTCAACAGGGCCATGATGGTGCCCAATAGTGCCACTTATGTCATGATAGAATCACAATAGTGCCGCAATAGTGGTCTTTATGCCACGACAGTGCCCTCTCTGACATGACAGCGCCACAATAGTGCCACGATTGTGCCACGATAGTGCTGCAACGGTGCCATTTTTGCGACAACATCGTCATTTGTGACTCAACAGGGCCAGGATAGCGACCCAATAGTGCCACTTATGTCATGATAGAATCACAATAGTGCCCCAATAGTGCCGTTTATCGCAGAATCACAGAATCGTAGGGGTTGGAAGGGACCTCCGGAGATCGTCGAGTCCAACCCCCTGCCAAAGCAGGAATTCCTCTTATTAAGGGGAGTTTGAATTATCTCACTGCAGTGCAGGGCAGATGGCCTCAGAGCAAATGGCTGCTGGAGCGGCTATGGGACGAGCTGCAGCATCCGGTGGGGTGCAGAGGAGGACAGAAGAGAGCGAATGGGGTCCTGGGCTCCGTCAGCAGAGGGGTGGCAGCAGGGACAGGGAGGGGGTCGTTCCCCTCTGCGCCGCTCTTTGAGGCCCCGTCTGCAGCACTGCGTCCAGGTGTGGGGCCCCCAGCACAACAAAGGCAGGGAGCTGTTGGAGAGGGGCAGAGGAGCCACAGAGATGAGCAGGGCTGCAGCGCCTCCGCTACAAAGGCAGGCTGAGGGAGCTGGGATGTTCAGCATGGAGGAAAGAAGGCTGAGGGTGAATCAGTGCAGCCTGCAGGACCTCAAGGGAGCCTACAGACAGGAGGGGAATCAGCTCTTGGAAAGGGTGAGCGACAGCAGGACAAGGGGAAGTGGTTTTAAGTTGAGGGAAGGCAGATTTAGGTTGGATGTCAGGGGGAAGTTCTGTACAGAGAGAGCGGTGAGGTGCTGAACAGCTGCCCAGAGAGGCTGCGGTGCCCCGTCCATCCCTGGAGCTGCTCAAGGCCGGGTTGGATGGGGCCCCGGGCAGCCTGGGCTGCATTACATGAGGAGGTTGGTGGCCCTGCATGGCACAGGGGTTGGAGCTTCGTGATCCTTGAGGTCCCTTCCAACCCTGGCCGTGCTGTGATGCTGTGATTCCATGTATCCCTATGGCGTCCCTATGGTGTGTCCCCATGGTGTCCCTATGGGTCTCCATCTATCCCTATGGTGTCCCCATGGTGTCCCCATGGTGTCCCCATGGTGTCCCTATGGGTCTCCATGTATCCCTATGGTGTCCCTATGGTGTCCCTATGGCGTCCCTATGGGTCTCCCTGTATCCATATGGAGTCCCTATGGCGTACCTATGGGTCTCCATGTATCCATATGGAGTCCCTATGGGTCTCCATGTATCCCTATGGAGTCCCTATGGGTCTCCATGTATCCCTATGGAGTCCCTATAGGTCTCCATGTATCCCTATGGTGTCCCTATGATGTCCCTGTGGTGTCCCTATAGGTCTCTATGTATCCCTACAGTGTCCCTATGAGTCCCTATGGGTCTCCATGTATCCCTATGGTGTCCCTATGGTGTCCCTATGGTGTCCCTATGGGTCTCCATGTATCCCTATGGTGTCCCTATGGTGTCCCTATGGTGTCCCTATGGGTCTCCATGTATCCCTATGGTGTCCCTATGGTGTCCCTATGGAGTCCCTATGGGTCTCCATGTATCCCTATGGTGTCCCTATGATGTCCCTGTGGTGTCCCTATAGGTCTCCATGTATCCCTACAGTGTCCCTATGAGTCCCTATGGGTCTCCATGTATCCCTATGGTGTCCCTATGGCGTCCCTATGGGTCTCCATGTGTCCCTATGGTGTCCCTATGGCCCTGCATGTGGCACAGGGGTTGGAGCTTTGTGATCCTTGAGGTCCCTTCCAACCCCAGCCGTGCTGCGATGCTGTGATTCCATGAGGGCGGGCCCTGCAGTGCACAGATACGGGGCAGAGGAGAGAGATCTCTCCAGAAATTGGAGGAAAGGATTCCAGCCTGAGCCACCCGATATTCACACGAGTGAGGCTTTGGGGGAAGCCCATTATATGGGCTCTGTTTCATAACGTTGATCTCTTCCTCTTGATAATACCATTAACAAAAATGTTGCTATTAAAATAAGTTCAGTACCACGGGACTTTCAGCTCTATGCATTTATCTTACATAAAGGAGGAATATATACGAAACTATTTTTTTTTTAATGACAAAACCCTCCTGCGTTCTGACCTCAGATACATCACAATCATTTCTGACCCACTTTCAGTACATTTAAGCGTCCAGCGCCTTGGAGGCCAACGTCCAGCAACCAGGAGTCTGTACGGTTTGCTTTATCATCTGTCAAGCCATGGCAAGCGTAAGGACACAGAAGTGGAAACAGAAATATCCTAGAAGTGGTTGCGTTGACACCAATGTCAAAAGCACAGACATCAATACATCAAAATTGGGTACCACAGAGATCACAATATCACAATTTACCTTGCTTAGAGTGCCAGGATCCTCACGAGAGGAGCCTCAAGCACAGCATTTAGACGAAACAGTCCCTTCAAAAATAATATGCAGTTTCAGATGTCTGCTCTGCTACACTGAAAGTTTGTGACAGTATCACGCAGTAATGGAGGAAATAAGGTTTTCCTGCTTCTTCTGCTTTTTTAGGTTTTTTTTTTTTTTTAGGCTAATTAACAGAATTACTCTGACAACCCGAACCAGTCTGCATTGATCTGTCATGATTTTCAATCGTCGGATTACTCCCTTGAAGGAAGAGCAACATTTATGATCCGTATTTATGTCATGGTAGAGCCACAATAGTGGTCTTTATGCCGTGATAGTGCCGTTTCTGACAAGGCAGTGCTATGATAGTGCCACAATAGTGCCACGATAGTGCTCTTTTTGCCATAAAAGCACCATTTGTGACACAGCAGGGCCACGATAGTGCCCCAATAGCGCCCTTTATGTCATAACAGTGACACAATAGTATCACGATAGTGCTCTTTATGCCACAATAGTGCCATTTGTGACTCAACAGTGCCACGGTAGTGCCATGATAGTACCCTTTATGTCATGATAGTGCCACGATAGTGCCACGATAATGCCATTTGTGCCGCAGCAGTGTCACCTGTGACTCAGTGGTGCCACAGCAGTGTCCCGATAGTGGTTTTCATATCATGATAGCGCCATTTGTGACACAACAGTGCCACAATAGTGCTCTTTTTGCCACGACGGCACCATTTCTGACTCAGCAGTGGCACAATAGTGCCACGATCGTGCTGTTTGTGCCGCAACGGTGTCGTTTGTGACTCAACAGGGCTACGATAGCGCCCTTTATGTCATGATAGTGCCACGATAGTCCCCTTTGTGCCCCAGCACTGCAGGGCGGTTGGGGTTCACGGTAAGAAAACCCCCCATCGCCATTTGGAGTTGGGATCTGTGTGAAGAGCTTTCAGTTCAGAGCTGCGCTAATTGCTCGTTAATTGAGCACAGCGTCTGAGCGCTGCTGCCGTGCTTGCAGCCGGAGCCCATCGACCTCTCCTCTGTACCTCGTTAACGATTCGTAATTAATTACCTCCTCATCTGGGTAGTTCGGTACGGGCTCACGGTGCTGCCCCAAACACCTCCCCGTCCAAAGGGGGCAGCCTCTGCTCTGCCGACCCCACCCCATCCCACCCTATCCCACCCCCATCCCATCCTCTCCCACTCCACCCCACCCCATCCCATCCCACCCCATCCCATTCCATCTAAATCCCATCTCCATCCCATCCAAATCCCATCTCCATCCCATCCCACCCCACCCCACCCCATCCCATCCCATCCCATCCCATCCCATCCCCATCCCCATCCCATCCCACACCATTCCCATCTCCATCCCATCTCCATCTCATCCCCATCCCCACCCCATCCCACCCCACCTCATCCAACCTCATCCCACCCCACCCATCCCCATCCCATCCCACCTCATCCCACCCCATTCCCATCTCCATCCCATCCCCACTCCATCCTCTCCCACCCCACCCCACCCCACTCCATCCCATCCAAATCCCACCCCACCCCACCCCACCCTACCCCACCCCATCCCATCCCACACCATTCCCATCTCCATCCCATCCCATCTCCATCCCACCCCATCCCATCCCATCTCCATCTCATCTCCATCCCATCCAAATCCCATCCCCACCCCAAACCCATCCCATCCCACCCCAAACCCATCCCACCCCACCCCATCCCATCCCCATCCCCATCCCATCCCACCCCATCCCCACCCATCCCCACCCCATCCCCACCCCATCTCCACCCCACTCCATCCCACCCCATCTCCATCCCATCCCCACCCCATCCTCTCCCACCCCACCCCACCCCACTCCATCCCACCCCATCTCCATCCCATCCCATCCCAACCCATCCCATCCCATCCCATCCCACCTCATCCAACCTCATCCCACCCCACCCCACCCCATCCCCATCCCATCCCCACCCCATCTCCATCCCACCCCATCCCACCCCCATCCCATCCCCAACCCCACCCCACCTCCACCCCCATCCCATCCCACCCCATCCCATCCCACCCCATCCCCACCCCATCCCAACCCCAACCCCAATCCCATTCCCAGCAGCAAACGGCAGCAAACTGAATTCAGGGCACCGAGCGCGCCAGCAAAGGCAATGGAGAGAGCGCCACCTATGGGCGGATCTGAGCAGAGCGCCGCATGGCGGTGCTGCCCAGCCGCGTCCCGCTGCCGCTCGGCGCCGTGGGGAGGTGCGGTGCTGTGGGTGTATCGCAGAATCACGACAGAACGACAGAATGGTTTGGGTTGGAAGGGACCTCAAGGATCACAGTGGGACATGGAGGACCCCGATGGGACACTGGGACATCAATGGGATGTGGGGACCCCAATGGGACACGGAAGACCCCAATGGGACACTGGGACATCAATGGGGTATGGGGACCCTAATGGGATGTGGAGGCGCTATTGTGTCACAAAGGTCACTATTATGACATTATTGTGGCACTATTGCAGCACTATCATGACATAAACGGCACCATTGTGGCACTATTGTGGCACTATTGTGGCACAGGGGACACTATTGTGGCAAAACGGGCACTACTGTGGCACTATCATGACATTAAGGACACTATCGTGGCACTGTTGTGGCACAAATGGCACAGTTATGGCACGAAGGGCACTACTGAGGCACTATCGTGGCACTATCGCGACATAAGGGGCACTCTTGAGGCACAGATGGCACTGTTGCTACACAAAGGGCTTTACTGTGGCACTGCCGTGGCACGGTGCCCACTTCTGTGGCACTATCGCGACACTCCCGTGTCAGTGCGTCCGCATCTCTGCGTCCGTGCATCCACGGGGACCACGTGAGTCGTCCCGGGCCGAGGGGCACGGGAGGGGGCGAGGCCTGAGGTCCGGCGCCCAATGGGAAGGAGGCGTGCCGGGATGTGGGCGGGGATATGCTAATTTGAGCCGCGGGGGCCGCTGGGAGCGCTCGGTAATGGTGTGTACTCACTATGGCTGAACGCGGAGGTGCCCGCAGGGGGCGCTCGGCAGCGAGAAATGGGGGCGGGGCTGCGCTGGCCCTCCGTCCCCGCACTCTATGATTGTCGCTCCCTCCCTCCCTCGGGCCGGAAGTTCTTCATATCGCTTTTATTATTAGCTGTGCCCCATTCACGTGTGACCCCATATGGAGCCCCACAGCTCTGCCCCATTCATGTCTGACCCCATACGGAGCCCCACAGTTCTGCCCCATTAAATGTGACCCCATACGGAGCCCCACAGCTCTGCCCCATTCACATCTGACCCCATACGGAGCCCCACAGCTCTGCCCCATTCATGTCTGACCCCATACGGAGCCCCACAGCTCTGCCCCATTAAATGTGACCCCACATGGAGCCCCACAGCTCTGCCCCATTCGTGTCTGACCCCATATGGAGCCCCACAGCTCTGCCCCATTCACCTCTGACCCCATATGGAGCCCCACAGCTCCGCCCCATTCACGTCTGACCCCATATGGAGCCCCACAGCTCCGCCCCATTCACGTCTGACCCCATATGGAGCCCCACAGCTCCGCCCCATTCACGTGTGACTTTCCTATAACAGCTGTTGGCGCCCTACCAATGTGCTGCAACCTTTCCCGAGTGGCTCTTAACAAAGGACGCAGGTCTGCTCAGTGCGCGGGGTCCGAAGCTCAGTGCCATCGCCATCGTCGCACTGGCCCTGCTGAGGTGGATGTCAGGCTGTTCGTCCACTTGTCGTCACCGTCGGGGCTGCGGGTGACAGGGCGTGCGACAACCCGGCCCTGCGGACGGAAACTCGCGGCTCTCGTTAGTTTGTTGTGAAGGTTTAATGGACCAAAGCGGACACCGCTCACCTTTCCCATCTCTTCTGACTGCGCTTGTGGAGAGCGTGATTGAGAGCTGGCTGGCTGAGAAAGGCCACACAGACAGCATTCGGCTAATGAGATGAGAGTCCTTGAGCAATGTAACAGGATGTAAACAAGGCTAACGAGGAGAGAGTCCTTGAGCAAAGTAACAGGATGTGTAGGAAGGTAGGAGAATGTAGAAATAAGAAAGATGAACGGCACGGTCTAACCACAAAAAGTACAAAGAAGGGCTGGGGCTACAAGTAGCTGAAGAGCCTATCAGGAGCTCGGGCTTTGCAATATGTATGAGCTTCATTAGCGCCAACATAAATGCACGCAACCTTCTGATTAAAGTTGAGACTTTCTGATCAATTCTGTGGTCGTGTGATTGTCTCCCGCCGAGCTCCGACATGCGCTGTCAGCACCAGCCTCCACCCTCGTTCCCATTCTCCCAGCTCGTTTGTAATTACAGCTGACGGACCTTCTTGCAGCGCTCGCGTGGCCCCATGTTTGTGCGTGGGGCCGCTCGTCTCTTCCCCCCTAGGGAACTGCTCAGTGCTAAAGGAGCGGTCGCCAGCAGGCGTGCTCGGTGTCCCGGGGGAACGGCATTGGCAAAACCTTCCGTTTTTACCCATACCTCTAAGGTGGACTTCAGTGTTTGGTTCGCTCGTTCGACTACGGCTTGTCCCGTGCTGTCGTACGGGGTGCCGTGCGTTCAGGTTGTGCCCCATTTCAGAACAATGGCCGGACTGATTTAGAGACCAAGTTGGGACCAAGTTTTAATCTGCCTGGGGATGCCACGCCGCGCCACGGCCGTCAGCAATGCTGGAGGGTCGCTTTGCAGCCTACAAACAGGAGGGGAATCAACTCTTGGAAAGGGTGAG
This sequence comes from Lophura swinhoii, assembly GCA_030408155.1. Lineage (NCBI taxonomy): Eukaryota > Metazoa > Chordata > Aves > Galliformes > Phasianidae > Lophura > Lophura swinhoii. The sequence continues at coordinate 254,995 of CM059454.1, read as the reverse complement.
TGACAGCAGGACAAGGGGAAATGGTTTTAAGTTGAGCGAGGGGAGATTTGGGTTGGACGTCAGGGGGAAATTCTGCGCTGTGAGAGCGGTGAGGTGCTGGAACAGCTGCCCAGAGAGGCTGTGGATGCCCCGTCCATCCCTGGAGGTGTTCAAAGCCAGGTTGGATGGGGCCCTGGGCAGCCTGGTCTAGCATTAGGTGGGATGGTTGGTGGCCCTGCATGTAGCAGGGGGTTGGAGATTCATCATCCTTGAGGTCCCTTCCAACCCTGGCAATTCTGTGATTCTGTGATTCTGCAGTCGGCTCCACGGTGCCGTGTGGCCACGATGGCCGCGCTGCACGTATCCGCAGTTCCTGCTCACCACGCTCCAGGTTTCGGCAACTGACACGGCCTGAAATCTGTCTGCCGTGCCTCGGAGGCCTTAAGGCCCCTGCGGTTGACCCCACTGGAGCACAGCGGTGCTTTCTGGCAGCGGGGACACGTGGTGATCGTGTGCTTTGCGTCACGGACTGTCTCACTCCGATTTCTAGGAGGGAGAGGAGGTTCTTTTAACATCTGTATCCCCGGCGTGAGATGAAGAAACAACGGTTCAAATGTTGGTCCGACCAGTTTGTTACAGATGTTAATTAGGGAGATGGGCAAGGGGAGGACGGACGCTGTTATGAATGAGGGTAATGGGGAAGGGAAGGAGGGTGATAGAAAAGATAGGAGAGAAGAAACAAGGAGTCTTTATAGGAAGCAAAAGGGACACGGTCACCACCGTGGATCCAGCGTGGTTCATAGTTCAGCCTTTGATCTTCAGTAGCGGTGGGTCATCGGGCCTTGTTGTTCTGTTGACAACGACGATGGCGATGACGACGATGACGACGGTGACCGTGGCGATGATGGCCTGTCGGAGATGAAACCACGGGAGACAAGTCTCATGCTATCATGGTCAACAAGCCTCAACTTTATTAAGTATATTGTGGCTATTTATACATGAAATAATTAGCTCATACATATTGCAAAAGCGAAGCTCATGATTGGAAATTCCTCTAATATCCTTGAAGTGGCATTTGTCTGCTTAGCCAATCAGAGCCGTGAGATGTTCTTTCTTCTTCTGAAGGTGTCCTTGGTTCTCATGCTGCTTATCTTGCTCTGCAGCTGCTGCTCCGTGCAGTTTTTCTTACATTCCCACATCCCTATGGCGTCCCTATGGGTCTCCATGTATCCCTATGGTGTCTCTATGGTGTCCCTATGGTGTTCCTATGGGTCTCCATGTATCCCTATGGTGTCCCTATGGTGTCCGTATGGTGTTCCTATGGGCCTCCATCTATCCCTATGGTGTCCCTATGAGTCTCCATGTATCCCTATGGCGTCCCTATGGGTCTCCATGTATCCCTATGGTGACCCTATGGTGTCCCTATGGCGTCCCTATGGGTCTCCATGTATCCCTATGATGTCTCTATGGTGTCTCTATGGCGTCCCTATGGGTCCCAATGTATCCCTATGGTGTCCCTATGGAGTCCCTATGGCGTCCATATGGTGTCCCTGTATCCCTATGGTGTCCCTATGGTGTTCCTATGGGCCTCCATCTATCCCTATGGTGTCCTTATGAGTCTCCATGTATCCCTATGGTGTCCCTGTGGCGTCCCTATGGGTCTCCATGTGTTTCTATGGCATCCCTATAGCGTCCTTATAGGTCTCCATGTATCCCTATGTGTCCCTGTGGGTCTCTATGTATCCCTATGGCGTCCCTATGGAGTCCCTATAGGTCTCCATGTATTCCTATGGTGTCCCTATGGTGTCCCTATGGTGTCCCTATGGTGTCCCTATGGCATCCCTATGGATCTCCATGTATCCCTTTGGAGTCCCTATGGCGTCCCTATGGGTCTGCATGTATCCCTATGGTGTCCCTATGGTGTCCCTATGGAGTCCCTATAGGTCTCCATGTATCCCTATGGTGTCCCTATGGTGTCCCTATGGAGTCCCTATAGGTCTCCATGTATCCCTATGGTGTCCCTATGGTGTCCCTATGGTGTCCCTATGGGTCTCCATGTATCCCTATCGTGTCACTAAGGTGTCTCTATGGAGTCCCTACAGGTCTCCATGTGTCCCCATGGTGTCCCTACAAGTCTCTATGGGGCCTCTATGTATCCCTATGGGTTCCCCATGTATCCCTATGGGTTCCATGCTGTTGCTATACACTGCAATGGTGTGGTGTCCCTATGGTGTCCCTATGGGTCTCCATGTATCCCTATGGTGTCCCTATGGTGTCCCTATGGGTCTCCATGTATCCCTATGGTGTCCCTATGGCGTCCCTATGGGTCTCCATGTGTCCCTATGGTGTCCCCATGGCCCTGCATGACACAGGGGTTGGACCTTCATCATCCTTGAGGTCCCTTCCAACCCTGGCAATTCTGTGATTCTGTGAATTAGGTTGTATTACATTGTGTTATCTTGCATTCCGACATCATCGTTAGCAAAATAAGTTTACCTCCATAGATTGTTGCCGCTGGTTTTTTTTTCTTGCCCCCCTTCCTTCCTTCCCATTTTGTGGGGCCAGGCGGGGGGTGGGGAGGGCAGGTCCTGCTGCTCCCTGTCACGGCCATAAATGATCCAGTGAACCCCATGACCTCCGCCAGGGCACCTTCTGCCCCAGGGCCCGGCTCACCGCCTGCTTTTCTAGGGCAGCTGTGCTGGGGTTGATGGTTCCACTGAACCATTGGTGATGGGTGGACTGGATGATCCTATATCTTTTCCAACCTTTGTGATTCTGTGATTCTCTGATTCCACGAGCGGCGCGGTTGGAACAATCGCTGGCTCCAAGCCCATAGTTGGAACATTCATTTCCTCTGAGCCCATAGTTGGAGCATTCATTTCCTCTGAGCCCATAGTTGGAACATTCACTGCCTCTGAGCCCGTAGCTGCAACATTCACTGGCTCCGATCCCGCAGCCCGTTCAGCTGGGATGACGATTGTGCTGACAGCAGGAGGAACTGCTGGCACCAATTCCCGTCACCCTCATTTGGCTGCCGTGCCCCCGCAGCTTGCTGGGCCGCCCTTTTTCCAGCCTGACTCTGAAGCAGTTCGTTACGAACCGCCTTCCATAGCGTTGGAAACCCCCAAATGATTTCTGTCAGGCCGGTTTCTCTCCGATAAAGCAGATTTATTCGCGGTTGCGATGCTGGCCGTCCCGCAAGCAGGAGCGCAGCTCCGGACGCAGCAGGACAGCCTTTGTGCCCTGCTTTTCCCTTTAGCCACCCCTGCCCTGTTTCCCCACTGGCCGGGTGCTGCAGGCTGACGGATCTCATCAGGAGGTTTTACCTTTGGAATGAAGTGTTTGTTTGCTCTGTGCTGTCAGCCCCCTCGTTTCTATGGTGTCTGTTCCTACTGACACGGTGGTGGTGTTCAGTCCTTGTTCAACACAGAGTGCAGACAGGCAGTGGCAGGCATTCCTCTGTGCTGCCTTCTTCAGCACTCCTGAACCACAGCATCACAGCATCACAGCATGGCCAGGGTTGGAAGGGAGCTCACAGATGCCGCAGCTCCAACCCCTGTGCCATGCAGGGCCACCAACCTCCTCATGTAATGCAGCCCAGGCTGCCCAGGGCCCCATCCAACCCGGCCTTGAGCAGCTCCAGGGATGGACGGGGCACCGCAGCCTCTCTGGGCAGCTGTTCAGCACCTCACCGCTCTCACAGCGCAGAGTTTCCCCCTCACATCCAACTGAAATCTGCCCTCATTCAGCTTCAAACCATTTCCCCTCGTCCTGCTGTCATCTCCCCTTTCCCAGACTCGATTCCCCTCCTGTCTGTAGGCTCCCTTGAGGTCCTGCAGGCTGCACTGATTCACCCCTCAGCCTTCTTTCCTCCATGCTGAACAAGCCCAGCTCCCTCAGCCTGTCCTCATAGTGGAGGTGCTCCAGCCCCCTGCTCATCTCTGTGGCTCCTCTGGACCCTCTCCAACAGCTCCCTGTCTTTCTTGTACTGGGGAATGAATTGTCCTTCTAAACTGCCAATGCAACTGGTAGAGGGAGACCATGAAATGAACAACATTCTCGTTTTGTTCTGACGCAGAAACAACATTCAGTTCCCACAGTACCCACAGGGAGCCTGCGGAGGGGAGGGGAATCAACCCTGTGAAAGGGTAGGCAACAGCAGGACGAGGGGAAGTGGTTTGAAGCTGAATGAGGGCAGATTTCAGTTGGATGTGAGGGGGAAATTCTTTGCTGTGAGAGCGGTGAGGTGCTGAACAGCTGCCCAGAGAGGCTGCGGTGCCCCGTCCATCCCTGGAGCTGCTCAAGGCCGGGTTGGATGGGGCCCTGGGCAGCCTGGGCTGCATTACATGAGGAGGTTGGTGGCCCTGCATGGCACAGGGGTTGGAGCTGCGGCATCCTTCAGGTCCCTTCCAACCCTGGCCGTGCTGAGATGCTGTGATTCCATGTATCCCTATGGTGTCCCTATGGTTCCCTCTGTGTCCCCATGGTGTCCCTATGGGTCTCCATCTATCCCTGCGGTGTCCCTACGGAGTCCCTACAGGTCTCCATGTGTCCCTATGGTGTCCCTATGAGTCTCCATGTATCCCTATGGTGTCCCTACGAGTCTCTATAGGGCCTCTATGTATCCCTATGGGTCCCCACGTATCCCTATGGGTTCCCCACGTACCCCGGGGCTCCATGCTGCTGCCATACACTGCAATAGTGTGGTGTCCCTATGGTGTCCCTATGGGTATCCATCTATCCCTATGGTGTCCCTATGGTTCCCTGTGTGTCCCCATGGTGTCCCCATGGCCCTGCATGGCACAGGCAGTTGGAGCTTCACCATCCTTGAGGTCCCTTCCGACCCGGCCGTGCTGCGATGCTGTGACTCCGTGCCATGAAACCGTCATCGACAGAGGGGTTCAAAGTCCACGCGGCCGCCCCGACTCCCAGCCCCGGGGTGGCCGACACGCAGCTCCGCGCCGCCCCCCAGGTCCCCCGCTGCCGCACGGCCCTCCGCAGGGCCCCACGACTCCCCCACGACGCCGGGCTTCTCCCGCAACCCCAGGACGTCGTCTCCTCAGTTACCGCTTCCGTGCCCTCATCCCGCACTTCGGGGTGCAGAACATCCGCCGCCTGCAGCATGGCCCCAAAAGCCCCGCAGAAGCGAGAGTGTCGGAGCTCGGCGGGAGGCAGACACGCAGAATGGATCAGAAAGTCTCCGCTTGAATCAGGAGGTTGCGTGCATTTGTGTTGGCGCTAATGAAGCTCGTACACATTGCAAAGCCCGAGCTCCTGTAGGCTCTTCAGCCGCTTGTAGACCACGCTGTTTGTCTTCCTCGTTTCTACATTCTGCTCCCTTCTTTTCACGTCCTGCTGCATTGCTCAAGGGTGCCGCGTCCTTGTCTTCTTTACTCTCGCCTCATCAGCCGAATGCTGTCTGTGCGGCCTTTCTCAGCAAGCCAGCTCTCAATCACGCTCCCCACGCGAGAGTAAAATCTCTGGGCTTGCAATCGATACCCCACCGCTCATCTAACTGCGATACGACCTTCGCAAGGACTTCCATCCTCCTTGTTGGGCCGGGAGCGTCCTCCCCACCGCGCTGCTGCTGCCGCTGCGGCCGCCGTTCACCCGTCCAGGCGACAATCCCGGGTTTTGGCACCTCGTTGCCTATCGCAGGCGCGGTGCCCTGGCTCGGTTACGGCACGGCGCCCAAGCCCAGGCCGCTCGCTCCATCCACTCGCTGACACCGATGCGGCAGCCGGCAAAAGGCGTCTGTTGGCCGGAAGAACGGCCTCATGCAGCCTGGGCACCGCGCGCTGCTGGCTGTCGGCACAGGGACGCTGTCTTCCCGTACAGCGCGGGGCCTTCCGGCCGCCAGAGCCTCACTGCCTACACGTATGGAGCCCCACAGCTCCGCCCCATTCACGTGTGACCCCATATGGAGCCCCACAGCTCCGCCCCATTCACGTGTGACCCCATATGGAGCCCCACAGCTCTGCCCCATTCACGTGTGACCCCATATGGAGCCCCACAGCTCCGCCCCATTCATGTCTGACCCCATATGGAGCCCCACAGCTCCGCCCCATTCACGTCTGACCCCATATGGAGCCCCACAGCTCCGCCCCATTCACGTCTGACCCCATATGGAGCCCCACAGCTCTGCCCCATTCACGTCTTGTGGGAGCGGGACTGTGGAACTCAGTGACGACTGGATACGAGTTAGCAGCTAAGTCCAACTTTAATCAATTAACACAACAATATATGCGCCAACAAGTACCCTTGGTCGCGTATGATCCCTTACACGAGTGTGTGCATAACCTATCACCACGTGTATCCCATCACTGGCGAAAGCTGTCACCATGACAACGCCGAATTCCCCAGGAGCCGCCTATTTTTTCCCACCAAACTCCTCACTGGACACAACTCAGCAACCACTTGTTTACCGTCAATCCTCACAACCTCACCATGTCCCCAACATTCCCGAGGTGGCCCCGCTCCCCAAGCCACCCCTCCACAATGTCTGACTCCATATGGAGCCCCACAGCTCCACCCCATTCACGTCTGACCCCATATGGAGCCCCACAGCTCCGCCCCATTCACTTCTGACCCCATATGGAGCCCCACAGCTCCGCCCCATTCACTTCTGACCCCACATGGAGCCCCACAGCTCAGCGCCGACTCCCGCGGCAGACCTTTTATAGAGGGGCGGTCGTGACAGCACAGCGCAGCCAATGGGCGCGCTCCAGGAGCGCCGCACTGCGCTGCTATTGGTGGATGCTCACAGCGGCCCGCCCACATTCTGCGCGTGTGTACAAGCAGCCGTAGCCGGTGCCGGCGGTGCCGAGTGCAGGTGGCAGCGGCGGCGTTCCGGTCGTGATGTCAGCGCAGCCAATGGGCGCATTGCATGAGCGTCTCACTGCGCTGCTATTGGTGGATCCTCACAACGCCCCGCCCACGTTCCGCGCGGAGAGGCGGAGTGCAGCCGTGTGCCTGTGGACAGACGGACGGCCGGATGGGCGGATGGACGGCCGGAGGCAGGTCTGTCCTGGGCAGGGGGCTGGGAAGGGGACCCGGGGTTGGGGCGGCGCGGAGGGGCGGCGCAGGGGTGCGGCTGCAGGCTGGGGGCGCTGCGGGCGCGGTGCGGGCGCGGTGCGGGCGGCGTTATGGCGGCGTTATGGCGGCGTTAAGGGCGGCTTTGGGGTGCGCTGAGCGCGGGGCGCTTCGGGCTCGGTTCGGGCTGGCGGCACGGACGGGGCGCTACGAGAGCGGGGTCGGTTCCCTTTGGGGTTATTTGCGGTCGTTTCGGTGGGTTTTTTTGTTACCGCGGCGTTCAGGGCGGGTGGGCGGCGCCGCTCCGGTTCGTCGCGGGGCGGTTCGGCAGAGTGAAGGCGCGGCGGCTCGTATGAAGGCGGGGCGGAACAGCGGGGGGGGGAGAAGAAGCGGACGGCGTCGCAACGCCGAGCGCAGCCACGAGGGGGCGCTCGCAACAAGATGGCGCCGAGCAGCGCTCCGCTCGGCGCGCCCGTGTCACGTGACAAACCTTTTCTCGGAAGTCGCCGCCCCCAAGATGGCGGCTGGCAGAGCGGCGCCGTGCGCCACGTGCGTCCCGGGCCCCGCCGTTCTCCCGCCCGGTTCCCGACCCCGGCGCTCAGCCCGCGGCCGCCCGGCGCTGGGCCTCGCGCTGCAGGGCCTTTGGGATCCGCGCCGAGTCGTTCTGGGCCCGTTCTGATGCCTTGGGGGTCGTTCCTGCCCGTCCGGGCCCATCCCGTCTGTTTGGGTCGCTCTGAGGCCGTTTCGCTCCGATCCGGGGGCGGCACCGCACGGAGCGGGGCGGAACAGCGGGGGGGAGGGGAGGGGAAGGGAGGGGGGGTATCGCCGCAACGCCGAGCGCAGCCACGAAGGGGCGCTCGCAACGAGATGGCGCCGAACACCGCGGCGCTGCTATATCACGTGACAAGCTCTTCCTGTAACCGGAAGCGTCCGCGATCACGTGACCTCCTCCGCGTTCCCTTCCCTCTTTGGAGTCGATTTGGTGCCACTTGAGGCACCGCGCCCCCATTTCTGGGCCGACTGCGGCTATCGGGGTCCGTTCAGGGCTCGTCTGGTGCAGTTTGGGTCCGTTTGCACCGTTCAGCTTCGGACGCAGAAAGGCGCCGCCCGGCTTTTAACCCTTTCTGATGCCCGAAGTCCCGTCCTGTGTCTCCTCTCTCCCTCCCAGCTCCGCCATCCAGCACTGCCCCACGACGCCAGCAGGAGAACAAAAACACCCAAACTCCACCCCGCAGCTGGAAGCACAGCCGTCCGGCCCAGGAGACGAAACGCAGCGGGGTAAGAGAACAGAATCTGCGATGCTCTGCTGGCACGCAGCACGGAGGGGCTGGATGGGGAACGGAGCCCGAGCCATCGGCTCTCACACAACGGCACCACAGGGATACATGGGACCCATAGGGATGCATGGGGCACCCAAAGAGATACACAGAGGCCCTATAGAGACCCATAGGGACACCATAGGGATAGATGGAGACCTGTAGGGACTCCATAGGGACACCACAGGGATACATGGAGACCCACAGGGACACCATTGGGATAGATGGAGACCCATAGGGACACCATAGGGACACAAAGGGAACCATAGGGACACCATTGGGATACATGGAATCACAGCATCGCAGCATGGCTGTGAAGGTTGGAAGGGAGCTCAAGGATGCCACACGCAGGGCCACCAACCTCCTCATTTAATGCAGCCCAGGCTGCCCAGGGCCCCATCCAACCCGGCCTTGAGCAGCTCCAGGGATGGACGGGGCACCACAGCCTCTCTGGGCAGCTGTTCAGCACCTCACCGCTCTCACAGCGCAGAATTTCCCCCTGACATCCAACCTCAACCTGCCCTCATTCAGCTTCAAACCACTTCCCCTCGTCCTGACCTCATCTCCCCGACTCGATTCCCCTCCTGTCTGTAGGCTCCCTTGAGGTCCTGCAGGCTGCACTGATTCACCCCTCAGCCTTCTTTCCTCCATGCTGAACAAGCCCAGCTCCCTCAGCCTGTCCTCATAGTGGAGATGCTGCAGCCCTGCTCATCTTTGTGGCTCCTCTGGATCCTTTCCAACAGCTCCCTGTCTTTGTTGTGGTGAGGGGGGCCCCACACCTGGACGCAGTGCTGCAGACGGGGCCTCACAAGAGCAGAGCAGAGGGGAACAACCCCCTCCCTGTCCCTGCTGCCACCCCTGGTCTCTCTCTGCCCCACCAGGCTGCATACGGAAGCTGGGCAGAAGGAAAGCACAGCTTGTCATCTTTGTGACCGGAGTGCTGGTGTGTGTCATCCACACGGTGGTGCTTGGGACAGGTGAGTGCCCCCACATCCCCACTCTAGGCGTTGGATGGGGGATACCGGGGTTTCCCAGCCCCCCCGAGCACAGCCCCCATCCCACCTCCTGGGCTGCCCCAAACCGCCTCCTGCTCCCCTCCCCAACCTCTGCAGCCGTCCCGAGGCCATCGCCCCACGTCGCTGCATCCCAACCCCAACCTGCAGCAGGGGACGATCAAAGCGGGACCGCGATCATTTCAGCTCCCTGTCTCTCACGTACCCAACTCTCTCCCTCTCAGTGCGCCCACGTGAGCCGTGCCCGCCTGCCCCAGCCTTCTCCCACGTGTGCCCCAATGGCTGGGTTGGTTTCCAAGGGAAATGCTTTTATTTCTCGGACAACGAGAGAGACTGGAACAGCAGCATGGAGCTCTGCCAGCAACTCGGAGCTTCCCTGGCCACCCTGCACACGGAGGAGGAGATGGTGAGAGCGGGGGGTGAGCTGCAGTGCCAACATGGGGGTGGGAAACCCACACTTGTGGGGCTGCACCAACGGCTCCTGCTGCCCCCAGTTCACTCCACAGCAAAGCCATGAGATGCCCCCAATTCAATCCAGGGCAAAGCCATGAGATGCCCCCAATTCAGCCCCGTGCCAGAGCCATGAGATGCCCCTAATTCACCCCAACCAAAGCCATGAGATGCCCCCAATTCACCCCACACCAAAGCCATGAGATGCCCCCAATTCACCCCAGGGCAAATCCATGAGATGCCCCAAATTCATCCTGTGCCAAAGCCACGAGATGCCCCCAATTCACCCCAACCAAAGCCATGAGGAGATGCCTTTGGGAAAGCCCTGGGCTGAGCAGGGACAGTGTCACGGCCTCATCTAAGATTGCTTGGCTTGGAAAAGACCTCAAAGATCACCGAGTCCAACCCCAACCCAGCCATCCCACCCCCACTCTAACAGCCCTCCCCTGAATCACGGCCCTGAGCACCACATCCAGGTGGTTTTTTACACACCCATGGATGGTGACTCCACCACCTCCCTGGGCAGCCCATCGCAGTGCTCAACAGCCCCTTCTGTACAGAACTGTTTCCTGAGATGCAACCTAAACCTCCCCTGGCACAACTTGAGGCCATTTCCCCTCGTCCTGTCGACAGTGAGACTAACCAATCTCACTGCAGGTAGAAGAGAGCAGTCAGGTCTCCCCTCAGCCTCCATTTCCCCAGGCTGAACAGCCCCCAACCCAACCCTACCCCTAACCCTTGGTGCCCATCTCCATTTCCCCAGGCTGAGCAGCCCCTAACCCAACCCTAACCCTTGGTGCCCATCTCCATTTCCCCAGGCTGAACAGCCCCCAACCCAACCCTAACCCTCGCTGCCCACCTCTGGCCCTGCTGCAGCACCTTTCTGTGCCGAGGTGCCCAAAGCTGAGCCCAGCCCTCGAGGTGAGGCCTCAGCAGTGCCGAGCACAGGGCAGGACGACTTCCAGTCCCGCTCACCATTCCTGATCCCAGCCGGGATGCCGTCGCCCTCCTCGGCCAGCAGGGCACACCGCTGGCTCCCTTTCCATCGGGCAGCTTTCGGCCACTCCTCCCCAATCCTGTGGGGTCTCCCGGGGTCGCTGTGAGCAAAAGGCAGGACCCCAACTTGGCCCTACTGAAACTCACCCCGATTTCCTCAGCCCAGCCCTCTGCAGTGCCCCCATCCCTGCGCTCAGCCCCAGGGCCGTGCCCACGCCGTGACCAACATGGCGCTGCAGCCAGCTGGGAACTGAGATCTGGGCTGGGGAAAAGTGCTCCCAGGGCTCCAGGCACACCTGGCTTTGTTCACAGGCATTCGTGCGACGGTACCAGGGCTGGAGAGACCACTGGATTGGGCTGCGCAGGGCAGAAGGGGACGTGGCTGATGGATGGAAGTGGGCTGATGGCAGAACCTTCACCGACTGGTCAGTGCGTGCGTCCGTCTGTCTGTCCGGGTGGGATCTGTTATGGGGTCTGGCTGGGATGGGGTTGGGGTTGGGTTTCTCATCCTGCTCCCTCCTGTGCTACGAAGATGAGCAGGAGACTGCAGCATCTCCACTATGAGGACAGGCTGAGAGAGCTGGGCTTGTTCAGCATGGAGAAAAGAAGGCTGAGGGGTGAATCAGTGCAGCCTGCAGGACCTCAAGGGAGCCTACAGACAGGAAGGAAATTGAGTCTGGGGGGAGATGACAGCAGGACGAGGGGAAATGGTTGGAAGCTGAATGAGGGCAGATTTCAGTTGGATGTCAGGGGGAAATTCTTTGCTGTGAGAGCGGTGAGGTGCTGAACAGCTGCCCAGAGAGGCTGCGGTGCCCCGTCCATCCCTGGAGCTGCTCAAGGCCGGGTTGGATGGGGCCCCGGGCAGCCTGGGCTGCATTACATGAGGAGGTTGGTGGCCCTGCATGGCACAGGGGTTGGAGCTTCGTGATCCTTGAGGCCCCTTCCAACCCTGGCCGTGCTGTGATGCTGTGATTCCATGTATCCCTATGGTGTCCCTATGGTTCCCTGTGTGTCCCCATGGTGTCCCTATGGGTCTCCATGTGTCCCTATAGTGTCCCTATGGCATCCCTATGGGTCTCAATGTATCCCTATGGTGTCCCTATAGTGTCCCTACGGGTCTCCATGTATCCCTATGATGTCCCTGTGGTGTCCCTAAGGTGTCCCTAAGATGTCCTTATGGGTCTCCCTGTGTCCCTATGGGGTCCCTATGGGTCTCCATGTGTCCCTATGGGGTCCCTATGGCATCCCTAGGGGTCTCCATGTATCCCTATGGATTCCCTATGGTGTCCCTATGGGCCTCCATGTGTCCCTAAGGTGTCCCTATGGGTTTCCATGCGTCCCTGTGGCATCCCTATGGTGTCCCCATAGATCTCCATCTATCCCTATGGCGTCCCTATGGTCTCCATGTGCCCCCATGGCCCTGCATGGCACAGGGGTTGGACCTTCATCATCCGTGAGGTCCCTTCCAGCCCTGGCCATGGTGTCGTTCTCTGCTCAGGTCCCAGCCCTCAGGCAGAGGCCCCTGCGGGTACCTGGGCAGCACGGGGCTCAGCTCAACGTTGTGCCACCACGAGAAGCCGCGCGTGTGCAGCACAGCCGACAGCTTCGTGCTCTGGAGGGACGGGGCGCAGCCGCGCTGATGGACCCCCGGCACCGCGCTGCTGCTGGGCGCCGCCGTGCATCGCCGCCGTCTGCCTCCTGCCGGCACAGAAGCGCCCAGCAGCATCAGGAGACGTGCAGAACCCCGGCGTGCCTTAAATAGTGTCATGGTTGTATGGGTTTTTTTGATTTTCAGTATTGCACACCAAAACATCACGTGCTGGAGTTAAAGTGTCGATGCCCCAATTGCAGGCACCCGTCCCCATGCATTACGAAGCCGTGGATCTGACCCTTGCGGTGGGGCGGGCTCTCCCTGCCTGGCAGTGGGTGCTGCAGGTGCTTTCCCAGCCGTTCCGAGCTTCTCAGGTTTGACTCGGTCTCAGGAACTCTCTCATATCTTATTTCTTAGTCTCAGTTTCAAATAGATAGTTTTATATTGTGTTATCTTGCATTCCAATATCATAGTTAGTAAAATAAGTTTAAATGGGAATCAAATGTTGTTTGTGCATTAGAACTGGATAATATTTTTTTATTTCATGATCTCCGTTGTCACAGTTCTTTTTTGGGAGTCCTTCTACTTAACTTGGGGAAGATCTCTGATAGTTTGCATTGCTTACCCTCTAAACAAACCTTCCCAGCAATGCAGGCTCTGTATGTAGGTGTATATATGTACGTTTTGTCACAACATTGCAAGAAGATCCTGCATGAGACCAGAGCAGAGAACAAGGCATGGAGACCAGAGCAGAGAACAAGGCATGGAGACCAGAGCAGAGAACAAGGCATGGAGACCAGAGCAGAGAACAAGGCATGGAGACCAGAGCAGAGAACAAGGCATGGAGACCAGAGCAGAGAACAAGGCATGGAGACCAGAGCAGAGAACAAGGCATGGAGACCAGAGCAGAGAACAAGGCATGGAGACCAGAGCAGAGAACAAGGCATGGAGACCAGAGCAGAGAACAAGGCATGGAATGCCCGAGGAAGCGCCTGAAGAGACACCGGAAGGCCTGGCATCATCCCCCCCCCCCCCCGGTGCTCTTTGTGTAACGAAGACTTGGAGCCGATCACCGCATCAATGCGACCAGGAGAGCACTGGGACACCTTGGGAACAACGGGATGGCGACACCAGGTAACCAACAAACGTAAACTGATCAGATCGTGACCTGCAGCACCCGGCCAGTGGGGAAACAGGGCAGGGGTGGCTAAAGGGAAAAGCAGGGCACAAAGACTGGCATCTTGTGTCCGTAGCTGCGCTCCTGCTTGCGGGACACCCGCCATTGCAATCGCGAATAAAATCTGCTTTTATCAGAGATACCGTCCTGGCAAAAATTATTTGGATGTTTCCAACATTCCTCGAGCCCAGCTCCCCTCTCCCGACCCCTTTTCCCTTTTCCTTCCCCTTTTTGCGGCCCGCTGCCCCTCCATCACGGCCATAGACTGAGCTCGTTCACCCCGTGACAGCGGGAGAGCAGCTCTGCCACAAGGAACCACAGAATCGCCGAGCTCGGAAAAGAGCTCCGAGCTCACCCAGCCCAGCCTCAGCCTCCCCTGGGCGCCTCGAGGCCGCTCCCCGCCCCTCCTATGGCGGCCCCCTCCCCTCCTATTGCCGCTCCTGCGATCTAACTGTGGGTTGTGGAGTCAATTGCCCTTTTCCATTGTTCAATGCAGAAACAACACTTCCACTTTCCACAAATCTTATTGGAATACAGAGTTTGATTCCGCACATCCTGAGCACGGAGGGACGATCGCAGCCCGGCGACGGGCAAAAAAAAAAAAAAGAAACCGGCGGCTGCGGGTCCGCACGTGGGGCCACGCGATGCCCTGGGGGCCGCCATCTTGGAGGTGGCGCACGCTGCCAAGGGACCGCGGAGGAGGTCACGTGATCGCGGACACTTCCGGTTACAGGAAGAGCTTATCACGTGACACGGGAGCGCCGCGCTGTTCGCCGCGCTTATTGCGAGCGCCCCCTCGTGGCTGCGCTCGGCGTTGCGGCGCTGCCCGCCTCCCCCCCCGCCGTTCCGCCGAACCGCCCCGCAACGGATCCGAGCGGCACCGCCCGCCCGCCCGCCCCATACCCAAAAAAAAACCCACCGAAACCACCGCAAATACCCCAAACTGCACCAGATGAGCCCTAAACGGACCCCGATGGCCGCCCTTGGCCCAGAAATGGGGGCACGGTGCCTAAAGTGGCACCAAACCGGCTCCAAAGAGGCACAAACAGCCCCGGTCCGCCGCCGGATCGGAGCGAAACGGCCTCAGAGCGACCCAAACAGGCGGGATGGGCCCGGACGGGCAGGAACGGCCCCCAAGGCATCAGAACGGGCCCAGAACGACTCGGCGCGGATCCCAAAGGCCCTGCAGCGCGAGGCCGGGCGGCCGCGGGCTGAGCGCCGGGGCCGGGAGCCGGGCGGGAGAACGGCGGGGCCCGGGACGCACGTGGCGCCCCACGCAGCTCTGCCAGCCGCCATCTTGGGGGCGGCGACTTCCGAGAAAAGGTTTGTCACGTGACACGGGCGCGCCGAGCGGAGCGCTGCTCGGCGCCAACTTGTTGCGAGCGCCCCCTCATGGCTGCGCTCGGCGTTGCGGCGCCGTCCGCATCCCCTCCCCCCTCACTTTTCCCCTCCCCCCCGGCTGTTCCGCCCCGCCTTCATACGAACCGCCCCGCGACGAACCCGAGCGGCGCCGCCCGCCCGCCCTCAACGCTGCGTTACCAAAACAAAAACCCCACCGAAACGACCGCAAATAACCCAAACGGAACCGAGCCCGCTCTCGTAGCGCCCCGTCCGTGCCGCCAGCCCAAACCGAGCCCGAACCGCCCCGTGTTCTGCGCACCCCAAAGCCGCCCTTAACGCCGCCCGCACCGCACCGCGCCCGCAGCCTGCAGCCGCACCCCTGCGCTGCCCCAACTCCGGGTCCCCTTCCCAGCCCCCTGCCCAGGACAGACCTGCCTCCGGCCGTCCGTACCCGTCCGTCCCCGTCCAGTCTCCGTCCGTCCGTCCGTCCCCATCCAGTCTCCGTCCGTCTTCGCCTCTGCGCGCAGACGTGGGAGGGGAGCCGTTGTGAAGATCCACCAATAGCAGCGCAGTGCGGCGCTCCTGGAACGCGCCCATTGGCTGCGCTGTGCTGACGTCACGCCCGGAATGCCCGCCCCAACCACCCCCACTCACCAGGTAACCAACAAACGTAAACTGATCAGATCGAGAACCTGCAGCACCCGGCCAGTGGGGAAACAGGGCAGGGGTGGGTAAAGGGAAAAGCAGGGCATAAAGGCTGGCGTCTTGTGTCCGTAGCTGCGCTCCTGCTTGCGGGACGGCCAGCATCGCAACCGCGAATAAATCTGCTTCATCGGAGAGAAACCGGCCTGACAGAAATCTTTTGGGGGGTTTCCAACGCTGTGGAAGGCGGTTCGTAACGAACTGCTTCAGAGTCAGGCTGAAAAAAAGGCGGCCCAGCAAGCTGCGGGGGCACGGCAGCGAAATGAGGGTTGTGGGAACTGGCCAGCAGCAGTTCCTCCTGCCGTGAGCACAGTCGTTATCCCAGCCGAACGGGTTATGGGCTCGGAGCCAGTGAATGTTGCAGCTACGGGCTCAGAGGCAGTGAATGCTCCAACTATGGGCTCAGAGCCAATGAATGTTCCAGCTGCGGGCTCGGAGCCAGCGATTGTTCCAACCGCGCCGCTCGTGGAATCACAGAATCACAGAACCACCTGGACGCAGCGCTGCAGACTTTGGGGCCCCAAAGAGCGGCGCAGAGGGGAACGACCCCCCCGCCCCGCTGCCGCGCTGTGCCAACGGAGCCCAGGGCCCCGTCCGCCCCCCGAGCCCAAGCGCACGGCGCCGGCTGGCGCTCGGTTCCTCATCCCTCCGGACCCCCGGTCCTTCCCCGCAGCGCCGCTCTGAGGGCCGCTCCCCGCGCTCCGTACGGAGCCGGGACGCCCTCCGCATCGAGGGACGGAAACGAGCGGAGCCCTGCTGGGGCGGGTTAAGCGGGGAGCGCCGGGCTGCCGCGGGGAAATCGGAGCCCCAGGAACTTCGGGCTGCAGCCAAGATGGCGCCGAGCCGCGAGAGGAAGAGAGGGGAGAGGACGCTCTTGGCGGGAACGGCGAGGAGGCGCCGCATGGAGGCGGTGGGCGCGGCCGGAAGGGCGGGAAGGCGATCGGCCAATCGGAGCGGCCGTCTGCAGAAGCGCCGCGTGGGGCGAGCGGCGCCGGGCAGGGGGCGGGGCGGGGCGAGGGGAGGGAACGGGCCGCCCGCAAACGGAGCGGCGGGGGCCGGAGCCGCAGCGTCACGGAATGCTCGCAGCGACGTTTGTGAGCCCCGGATAAAATCCAACCTTTGCTTCGCCGGCTCACCCGTGACTCCGCCCGGCTAACCGTGGCCCTCAGCTGTGACCACAATTTCCAGCCTAACGCTGACACGGCTGCCCGCGTTCCTCCTGCAGCCAAAGGTTCCGGGGCTCGCCAGGTCCTGCGCCGCCGCCGCCCCTCCACCACCCCCCGCTCCGCGCCTGCTTTGCTTTGCTCGCACAACGCCTCTCTGCGCTCTCTCGCCATTGCCTCCGCCAGGGCACTTCCTGCCCCACGGCCCGGCTCGCCGCCTGCTTTTCCAGGGCAGCTGCTGCTGGGGTCAATGGTTCCACTGAACCACTGGTGATGGGTGGACGGTTGGACCGGATGATCTTATAGGTCTTTTCCAACCTGTGATTCTGTGATTCCACAAGCGGCGCGGTTGGAACAGTCATTGGCTCCGAGCCCATAGTTGGAACATTCATTGCCTCTGAGCCCATAGCTGGGACATTCATTGCCTCTGAGCCCATAGCTGGGACATTCATTGCCTCTGAGCCCATAGCTGGGACATTCACTGCCTCTGAGCCCATAGCTGGGACATTCATTGCCTCTGAGCCCATAGCTGGGACATTCATTGCCTCTGAGCCCATAGCTGGGACATTCATTGCCTCTGAGCCCATAGCTGGAACATTCATTGCCTCTGAGCCCATAGCTGGGACATTCATTGCCTCTGAGCCCATAGCTGGGACATTCACTGCCTCTGAGCCCATAGCTGGAACATTCATTGCCTCTGAGCCCATAGCTGGGACATTCATTGCCTCTGAGCCCATAGCTGGGACATTCATTGCCTCTGAGCCCATAGCTGGGACATTCATTGCCTCTGAGCCCATAGCTGGAACATTCATTGCCTCTGAGCCCATAGCTGGGACATTCATTGCCTCTGAGCCCATAGCTGGGACATTCACTGCCTCTGAGCCCATAGCTGGGACATTCACTGCCTCTGAGCCTGAGTTAGGGGATGAAAAGTAAACACGGGCTGGCTGTAAATGAAGCCAAGACAAAAGAATGCAGCAGCAGGATGTGCGGTAGGTAAGGGTTAACCACCGCATAGGAACGTGAGTAAGGAGAAGACGAGGTAAGGGTTAACTATTGTACAGAAATGCAGGCCAGACAAGAAAAGAACATCTTGAAACTCGACTGTAAACTTGGAGAAAACATCGCACAAGGAACGGGTCGGGTTGGGTTACTTCGGTTGAAGACAACGAGCCTTCATCCCACGAGCACCAGAAGGAGACAACGCCGCCCGTGGCATATGTACAAGAGGGAGGGACCGTACGCTGATGGGTTCTTGGAAACGTAATGAATGTGTACACAAATTCCGGGAAAAACACTGATATATATCTGTGCCAAGCTGTTGTCTTACGGCGTGCCAGTTCGGAGGAGCTGTGCCCCTCGCACCCAGCTTGGCACCAAATGCTGCATAAAAACATACTGCTTCATAATCGAACTTTGGGTGTGGAGTCTGATTTCGCAAGTCAAGCCTGTAGTTGAAACATTCACAGGCTCTGAGCCCGTAGCTGCAACATTCACAGGCTCCGAGCCCATAACCCGTTCGGCTGGGATAACAACTGTGCTTACCACAGGAAGAACTGCTGGCACCAATTCCCGTCACCCTCATTTGGCTGCCGTGCCCCCGCAGCTTGCTGGGCCGCCCTTTTTTCAGCCTGACTCTGAAGCAGTTCGTTACGAACCGCCTTCCACAGCGTTGGAAACCCCCAAAAGATTTCTGTCAGGCCGGTTTCTCTCCGATAAAGCAGATTTATTCGCGGTTGCGATGCTGGCTGTCCCGCAAGCAGGAGCGCAGCTCCGGACGCAGCAGGACAGCCTTTGTGCCCTGCTTTTCCCTTTAGCCACCCCTGCCCTGTTTCCCCACTGGCCGGGTGCTGCAGGTTCTCGATCTGATCAGTTTACGTTTGTTGGTTACCTGGTGTCGCCATCCCGTTGTTCCCAAGGTGTCCCAGTGCTCTCCTGGTCGCATTGATGCGGTGATCGGCTCCAAGTCTTCGTTAAACAAGGAGCACCGGGGGGGGGGGGGATGATGCCAGGCCTTCAGGTGTCTCTTCAGGCGCTTCCTCGGGCATTCCATGCCTTGTTCTCTGCTTTGGTCTCCATGCCTTGTTCTCTGCTTTGGTCTCCATGCCTTGTTCTCTGCTCTGGTCTCTGCAGGATCTTCTTGCAAAGTTGTGACAAAACGTACATATATACACCTACATACAGAGCCTGCACTGCTGGAAGGTTTGTTTAGAGGAGAAGCGATGCAAACTATCAGAGATCTTCCCCAAGTTAAGTAGAAGGACTCCCAAAAAGAACTGTGACAACGGAGATCATGAAATCAAACATATCATCCAGTTCTAATGCGGAAACATTTGATTCCCACAAACCTGGAGAAGAGGAAGCTGTGGGGTGAATCATTGCAGCCTTTCAGTACTGTTGGAAACCCCCAAAAGATTTCTGTCAGGCCGGTTTCTCTCCGATGAAGCAGATTTATTCGCGGTTGCGATGCTGGCCGTCCCGCAAGCAGGAGCGCAGCTCCGGACGCAGCAGGACAGCCTTTGTGCCCTGCTTTCTCCCCTTGCCTCCCCCCCTCCCCTGTTTCCCCACTGGCCGCGTGCTGCAGGTTCTCGATGCTATCAGGAGGTTTTAGCTTTGTGAATGAAGCGTTTGTTTGTTCTGTGCTGTCAGTCCCGTCTCCCATATATCTGTTCCTATTGACACCCGACACAAACGCATCGCTTTTGTGGAACATTTATCTAGAGGATTACAGATAGGAAACTTATCAGAGAACCGTTGATAAAGGAAAAAAAGGGCCCTGAAAAGAGCCACTGGTTCCAATAGAGAACCCAAGTGGTAGAGAGAGACCACGAAATGAACAACGTTCGTATTTTGTTCTGATGCAGAACCAACGTTCAGTTCCCGCACCACAAATTGTGCTCTGCTTTGGTCTCTGCAGGATCTTCCTGCAACGTGTGCGACAAAAGGAACGTATGCACACCTACATACAGAGCCTGCAGTGCTGGAAGGCTCGGCTAGAGGAGAAGCGATGCAAACTATCAGAGATCTTCCCCAAGCTAAGTAGAAAGACTCCCAAAAAGAACTGTGACAACGGAGATGATGAAATCAAACATATCATCCAGTTCTAATGCAGAAACAACATCTGATTCCCACAATAGCTCCCCCAGTTTCCTTACAATATCATCCTCCATCGCAGCCCACAGCTCATCTCCAAGCTTCCGCCGCTCGCTCAGCTCCTGGACCGAATGAGGGCTGACAAACAGCCCCGGCTCTGACCACAGGCCGTAACCCAGGGAGCTCCTTTTTCAGATCTGCTCCTTTTATCCCGCGCTCTTCTAAAAAGCGAGTAAATAATTGATGAGCCGCTTCCTTTCATACCTGAGTTTCAGCGCTGCTGCAGCCTTGCAAGGTCTGGTGCACATTCATGTGTGACCCCACATGGAGCCCCACAGCTCTGCCCCATTAAATGTGACCCCATATGGAACCCCACAGCTCCACCCCATTCACGTCTGACCCCATACGGAGCCCCACAGCTCTGCCCCATTCACCTCTGACCCCATATGGAGCCCCACAGCTCTGCCCCATTCACGTCTGAGCCCATATGGAGCTCCACAGCTCTGCCCCATTCACCTCTGACCCCATATGGAGCCCCACAGCTCTGCCCCATTCACGTCTGACCCCATATGGAGCCCCACAGCTCTGCCCCATTCACGTCTGACCCCATATGGAGCCCCACAGCTCTGCCCCATTCATGTCTGACCCCATATGGAGCCCCACACCTCTGCCCCATTCACGTCTGACCCTATATGGAGCCCCACACCTCTGCCCCATTCACGTCTGACCCCATACGGAGCCCCACAGCTCTGCCCCATTCACGTCTGACCCCATATGGAGCCCACAGCTCTGCCCCATTCACCTCTGACCCCATACGGAGCCCCACAGCTCTGCCCCATTCACGTCTGACCCCATATGGAGCCCCACAGCTCTGCCCCATTCACCTCTGACCCCATATGGAGCCCCACACCTCTGCCCCATTCACCTCTGACCCCATATGGAGCCCCACAGCTCTGCCCCATTCACGTCTGACCCCATACGGAGCCCCACAGCTCTGCCCCATTCACGTCTGACCCCATACGGAGCCCCACACCTCTGCCCCATTCACGTCTGACCCCATACGGAGCCCCACACCTCTGCCCCATTCACGTCTGACCCCATATGGAGCCCCACACCTCTGCCCCATTCACGTCTGACCCCATACGGAGCCCCACAGCTCTGCCCCATTCACGTCTGACCCCATACGGAGCCCCACAGCTCTGCCCCATTCACCTCTGACCCCATATGGAGCCCCACAGCTCCGCCCCATTCACCTCTGACCCCATATGGAGCCCCACAGCTCCGCCCCATTAAATGTGACCCCATATGGAGCCCCACAGCTCTGCCCCATTCACGTCTGACCCCATATAGAGCCCCACAGCTCTGCCCCATTCACCTCTGACCCCATATGGAGCCCCACAGCTCTGCCCCATTCACGTCTGACCCCATATAGAGCCCCACAGCCCTGCCCCATTCACGTCTGACCCCGTATGGAGCCCCACAGCTCTGCCCCATTCACGTCTGACCCCATATGGAGCCCCACAGCTCCGCCCCATTAAATGTGACCCCATATGGAGCCCCACAGCTCTGCCCCATTCACGTCTGACCCCATATAGAGCCCCACAGCTCTGCCCCATTCACCTCTGACCCCATATGGAGCCCCACAGCTCTGCCCCATTCACGTCTGACCCCATATAGAGCCCCACAGCCCTGCCCCATTCACGTCTGACCCCGTATGGAGCCCCACAGCTCTGCCCCATTCACGTCTGACCCCATATGGAGCCCCACAGCTCTGCCCCATTCACGTCTGACCCCATATGGAGCCCCACAGCTCTGCCCCATTAACATATGACTCCATATGGAGCCCCACAGCTCCGCTCCGCTCCATTAACGCGTAACCTCACGTGGAGCCCCACAGCTCAGCGCCGCTCCCCGCGGCAGACCTTCTATAGAGAGGCGGTCATGACAGCACAGCCCAGCCAATGGGCGCATTGCATGAGCGTCTCACTGCGCTGCTATTGGTGGATGCTCACCAATTGCCCCTCCCCCAATGTTCTTTTGTACGAGCAGCCGCCGTCTTTGCAGAAGTGGGGAGTGGCGGTGGTCAGTGCTGCCCATAAGGGGCGGGGCATTCCGGGCGTGACGTCCGCACAGCGCAGCCAATGGACGCGTTTCAGGAGCGTCTCACTGCGCTGCTATTGGTGGATCTTCACAACGGCCGTCCCCGTCTGCGCGCAGAGGCGGAGCGCAGCCGTGTGCCTGTGGACAGACGGACTGACAGACAGACAGACAGACATGGATAGACACGGACGGACGGACGTGGACGGCCGGCCGGAGGCAGGTATGTCCTGGGCAGGGGGCTGGGAAGGGGCCCCGGGGTTGGGGCGGCGCAGAAGGGCGGTGCAGGGGCGCGGCTGCAGGCTGGGGGCCGCTGCGGGCGCGGTGCGCTTTGGGGTTATTTGCGCTCGGCAGGGGGCTGCGCGCGGTTCGGTTCCGTTTGGGTTATTTGCGGTGGTTTCGGTGGGTTTTTTTGGTAACGCAGCGTTGCGGGCGGGCGGGCGGCGCCGCTCGGCTTCGTCGCGGGGCGGTTCAGCGGAACGAAGGCGGTGAGGCGAGGTCAACAGCGGGGGGGAAGCGGACGGCGCCACAACGCCGAGCGCAGCCACGAGGGGGCGCTCGCAACAAGATGGCGCCGAACAGCGCCCCGCTCGGCGCGCCCGTGTCACGTGACAAACCCTTCCTCGGAAGCCGCCGCCTCCAAGATGGCGGCTGGCAGAGCGGCGCCGTGCGCCACGTGTGTCCCAGGCCCCGCCGCTCTCCCGCCCGGTTCCCGGCCCCGGCGCTCGGCCTCGCGCTGCAGGGCCTTCGGGATCCGCGCCGAGTCGTTCTGGGCCCGTTCTGATGCCTTGGGGGCCGTTTCTGCCCGTCCGGGCCCATCCCGCGTCTGTTTGGGTCGCTCTGAGGCCGTTTCGCTCCGATCCGGGGGCGGACCGGGGCTGTTTGTGCCTCTTTGGAGCCGGTTTGGTGCCACTTTAGGCACCGTGCCCCCATTTCTGGGCCGACTGCGGCCATTGGGGTCCGTTCAGGGCTCATCTGGTGCAGTTTGGGTTATTTGTGGTGGTTTCGGTGGGTTTTTTTGGGTATCGCAGCGTTGCGGGAAGGCGGTCGGTGCCGCTCGGATCCGTTGCGGGGCCGTTCTGCGGAACGGCGGGGGGGGAGGCGGGCAGCGCCGCAACGCCGAGCGCAGCCACGAAGGGGCGCTCGCAATAAGCGCGCCGAACAGCGCGGCGCTGCAATATCCCGTGATAAGCTCTTCCTGTAACCGGAAGTGTCCGGGATCACGTGACCTCCTCCGCAGTCCCTTGGCAGCGTGCGCCACCTCCAAGATGGCGGCCCCCAGGGCATCGCGTGGCCACGTGCGGACCCGCAGCCGCCGGTTTCTTTTTTTTTTTTTTGCCCGTCGCCGGGCTGCGATCGTCCCTCTGTGCTCAGGACGGGCGGAATCAAACTCTGTAACCCAATAAGATTTGTGGAAAGTGGAAGTGTTGTTTCTGCATTCAACAATGGAAAAGGGCAATTGACTCCACAACCCACAGTTAGATCGCAGGAGCAGCGATAGGAGGGGGGGGAGCGGCGATAGGAGGGGCGGGGAGCGGCCTCGAGGCGCCCAGGGGAGGCTGAGGCTGGGCTGGGTGAGCTCGGAGCTCTTTTCCGAGCTCGGCGATTCTGTGGTTCCTTGTGGCAGAGCTGCTCTCCCGCTGTCACGGGGTGAACGAGCTCAGTCTATGGCCGTGATGGAGGGGCAGCGGGCCCCAAAAATTGGGAAGGAAAAGGGAAAAGGGGTCGGGAGAGGGGAGCTGGGCTCGAGGAAGAAGAACCAGAACGGCAGGAACGATCTGAGGAGGAAAACTTGTTTTACTGACTGTGATTTCGGGATGCGAGGCAGCACCGTTTCATACAGCACAATGGAAACCGAGATCCAGTCAGATCAAATAGAGGGAAGTTGATGGAAGCAGAGCTGGAAGGAGCGGCCGTTTGGAAGCAGCCTCCCTTTGCTCCCTGTGAGCAAACGGCCGGGCCGGATCCCCTCAGCGAGGTGCAGAATTCATTGTTTGATTGCACGGTGCGGAAATGCTGACAGCAGCAGGGACAAAACCACGGCAGCCTCCGCCGTCTGTGCAGCTGCTCACAGGGATGCAATGGGAGGCGGCGCCACCGCAGGGACGGGACGGCAGCGGCCGCGGGGGATGCAATAAATAGAATTGGGTTCGTTAAGATCTAATTAATGCTCGTTCCAAAAAGCTGGAAGACACAGAAGGCTCCAAAACCAGACAGTGATGGAAGCGTTCCGTGCTTCACAGCCCGAAAGGAGAGCAGAAATACCCTGAGCTGGGGGGGGCAGCACCATGGGGTTGTTGTGCGGAGCTCTGAGCCCAAAGGACCCCGAGAGTCCCCTCCCTTGTCACGGAGTTAACTGGATCAATTTATGGCCGTGACAGGGGACAGCAGGCCCCTGCCCTCCCCATCCCCCGCCTGGCCCCACAAAATGGGAAGGAAGGAAGGAAGGGGGGAAAAAAACAGCGGCAACAATCTATGGAGGTATTGGAAACACCCAAAAGATTTCTGTCAGGCCTGTTTATCTGTGTTAAAGCAGATTTTATTCGCGGTTGCGATGCTGGCCGTCCCGCAAGCAGGAGCACAGCTACGGACACAAGACGCCAGCCTTTATGCCCTGCTTTTCCCTTTAGCCACCCCTGCCCTGTTTCCCCACTGGCCGGGTGCTGCAGGTCACGATCTGATCAGTTTACGTTTGTTGGTTACCTGGTGTCGCCATCCCGTTGTTCCCAAGGTGTCCCAGTGCTCTCCTGGTCGCATTGATGCGGTGATCGGCTCCAAGTCTTCGTTAAACAAGGAGCACCGGGGGGGGGGGGGGATGATGCCAGGCCTTCAGGTGTCTCTTCAGGCGTTTCCTTGGGCATTCCATGCCTTGTTCTCTGCTTTGGTCTCCATGCCTTGTTCCCTGTTTGGTCTCCATGCCTTGTTCTCTGCTTTGGTCTCCATGCCTTGTTCTCTGCTCTGGTCTCCATGCCTTGTTCTCTGCTCTGGTCTCCATGCCTTGTTCCCTGTTTGGTCTCCATGCCTTGTTCTCTGCTTCGGTCTCTGCAGGATCTTCTTGCAAAGTTGTGACAAAACGTACATATATACACCTACATACAGAGCCTGCACTGCTGGGAAGGTTTGTTTAGAGGGTAAGCAATGCAAACTATCAGAGATCTTCCCCAAGTTAAGTAGAAGGACTCCCAAAAAGAACTGTGACAACGGAGATCATGAAATAAAAAAATATTATCCAGTTCTAATGCAGAAACAACATTTGATTCCCACTTAAACTTATTTTACTAACTATGATATTGGAATGCAAGATAACACAATATAAAACTATCTAATTGAAACTGAGACTAATAAATAAGATATGAGAGAAAGTTCCCAAGACCGAGTCAAACCTGGAAAGCTTGGAATGGCTGGGAAAGCACCTGCAGCACCCACTGCCAGGCAGGGAGAGCCCGCCCCACTGGAAGGGCCAGATCCCATGACTTCCGTAATGCATAGGGACGGGTACCTGGAATTGAGCATCAAAACATAGTGTTTTGATGTGGAATACTGAAAATCAAAAAAAACCATAAAACCATGACATCCTTTAAGGCACGTCCGCTGATGCTGCTGGGCGCTTCTGTGCCGGCAGGAGGCAGACGGCGGCGATGCACGGCAGCGCCCAGCAGCAGCGCGGTGCCGGGGGTCCATCAGCGCGGCTGCGCCCCGTCCCTCCAGAGCACGAAGCTGTCGGCTGTGCTGCACACGCGCGGCTTCTCATCATGGCAAAACGTTGAGCCGAGCCCCGCGCTGCTCAGGTACCCGCAGGGGCCTCGGCCTGAGGGCTGGGACCTGAGTGCAGAACGAGACAACGGCCTGGGTTAGAAGGGACCTCACAGATGCTGAAGCTCCAACCCCTCTGCCACACGCAGGGCCACCAACCTCCTCATGTAATGCAGCCCAGGCTGCCCAGGGCCCCATCCAACCCGGCCTTGAGCAGCTCCAGGGATGGACGGGGCATCCGCAGCCTCTCTGGGCAGCTGTTCAGCACCTCACCGCTCTCACAGCGCAGAATTTCCCCCTCACATCCCACTGAAATCTGCCCTCATTCAGCTTCAAACCACTTCCCCTCGTCCTGCTCTTATCTCCCCTTTCCCAGACTCGATTCCCCTCCTGTCTGTAGGCTCCCTTGAGGTCCTGCAGGCTGCACTGATTCACCCCGCACCCTTCTTTCCTCCATGCTGAACAAGCCCAGCTCCCTCAGCCTGTCCTCACAGTGGAGATGCTCCAGTCTCCTGCTCATCTTCATAGCACAGGAGGGAGCAGGATGAGAACCCCAACCCCATCGCAGCCAGACCCCATCAGAGATCCCACGCGGACAGACAGACGGACGCACGCACTGACCAGTCGGTGAAGGTTCTGCCATCAGCCCACTTCCATCCATCAGCCACGTCCCCTTCTGCCCTGCGCAGCCCAATCCAGTGGTCTCTCCAGCCCTGGTACCGTCGCACGAATGCCTGTGAACAAAGCCAGGTGTGCCTGGAGCCCTGGGAGCACTTTTCCCCAGCCCAGATCTCAGTTCCCAGCTGGCTGCAGCGCCGTGTTGGTCACGGCGTGGGCACGGCCCTGGGGCTGAGCGCAGGGATGGGGGCACTGCAGAGGGCTGGGCTGAGGAAATCCGGGTGGGTTTCAGTAGGGCCAAGTTGGGGTCCTGCCTTTTGCTCACAGCGACCCCGGGAGACCCCACAGGTTTGGGGAGGAGTGGCCGAAAGCTGCCCGATGGAAAGGGAGCCAGCGGTGTGCCCTGCTGGCCGAGGAGGCCGACGGCATCCCGGCTGGGATCAGGAATGGTGAGCGGGACTGGAAGTCGTCCTGCCCTGTGCTCGGCACTGCTGAGGCCTCACCTCGAGGGCTGGGCTCAGTTTTGGGCACCTCGGCACAGAAAGGTGCTGCAGCAGGGCCAGAGGTGGGCAGCGAGGGTTAGGGTTGGGTTGGGTTGGGGGCTGTTCAGCCGGGGGAAATGGAGATGGGCACCAAGGGTTAGGGTTGGGTTGGGTTGGGGGCTGTTCAGCCTGGGGAAATGGAGGCTGAGGGGAGACCTGACTGCTCTCTTCCAACTGCAGTGAGATTGGTCAGTCTCACTGGCGACAGGATGAGGGGAAATGGCCTCAAGTTGTGCCAGGGGAGGTTTAGGTTGCATCTCAGGAAACAGTTCTGTACACAAAGGGCTGTTGAGCACAGCGATGGGCTGCCCAGGGAGCTGGTGCAGTCAGCATCCATGGGTGTGTTTGAAAAGGATGTGGTGCTGTGATTCGGGG
Source organism: Lophura swinhoii (assembly GCA_030408155.1). NCBI lineage: Eukaryota > Metazoa > Chordata > Aves > Galliformes > Phasianidae > Lophura > Lophura swinhoii. The sequence goes on along the minus strand of CM059454.1, from coordinate 227,757 downwards.
GAGGGCTGTTAGAGTGGGGGTGGGATGGCTGGGTTGGGGTTGGACTCGGTGATCTTTGAGGTCTTTTCCAAGCCAAGCAATCTTAGATGAGGCCGTGACACTGTCCCTGCTCAGCCCAGGGCTTTCCCAAAGGCATCTCCTCGTGGCTTTGGTGTGGGGTGAACTGGGGGCATCTCGTGGCTTTGGTGTGGAGTGAACTGGGGGCAGCAGAAGCCGTTGGTGCAGCCCCACAAGTGTGGGTTTGCATATTGGCACTGCACTGCAGCTCACCCCCCGCTCTCACCATCTCCTCCTCCGTGTGCAGGGTGGCCAGGGAAGCTCCGAGTTGCTGGCAGAGCTCCATGCTGCCGTTCCAGTCGCTCTCGTTGCCCGAGAAATAAAAGCATTTCCCTTGGAAGCCGACCCAGCCATTGGGGCACACGTGGGAGAAGGCTGGGGCGGGTGGGCACGGCTCACGTGGGCGCACTGAGAGGGAGAGAGTTGGGTACGTGAGAGACAGGGAGCCGAAATGATCGCGGTCCCGCTTTGATCGTCCAATGCTGCAGGTTGGGGTTGGGACGCAGCGACGTGGGGCGATGGCCTCGGGACGGCTGCAGAGGTTGGGGAGGGGAGCAGGAGGCGGTTTGGGGCAGCCCAGGAGGTGGGATGGGGGCTGTGCTCGGGGGGCAGCTCGGGGGGGCTGGGAAGCCCCGTTATCCCCCATCCAACGCCCACAGCGGGGATGTGGGGGCACTCACCTGTCTCAAACACCATCCAGAACGTGGGAATGGCACCCACCAGCACTCCCAGCACTCCAGTCGCAAAAAAGGAAAGCTCTGCTTTCCTCCTGCCCAGCTTCCGTATGCAGCCTGGTGGGGCAGAGAGAGACCAGGGCTGGCAGCAGGGACAGGGAGGGGGTTGTTCCCCTCTGCTCTGCTCTTGTGAGGCCCCGTCTGCAGCACTGCGTCCAGGTGTGGGGCCCCCAGCACAACAAAGACAGGGAGCTGTTGGAGAGGGGCAGAGGAGCCACAGAGATGAGCAGGGCTGCAGCACCTCCACTATGAGGACAGGCTGAGGGAGCTGGGCTTGTTCAGCATGGAGGAAAGAAGGCTGAGGGGTGAATCAGTGCAGCCTGCAGGACCTCAGGGGAGCCTACAGACAGGAGGGGAGTCAGCTCTTGGGAAGGGGAGATGGCAGCAGGACGAGGGGAAATGGTTGGAAGCTGAATGAGGGCAGGTTGAGGTTGGATGTGAGGGGGAAATTCTTTGCTGTGAGAGCGGTGAGGTGCTGAACAGCTGCCCAGAGAGGCTGCGGTGCCCCGTCCATCCCTGGAGCTGCTCAAGGCCGGGTTGGATGGGGCCCTGGGCAGCCTGGGCTGCATTACATGAGGAGGTTGGTGGCCCTGCGTGTGGCAGGGAGTTGGAGCTTCGGCATCCTTGAGGTCTCTTCCAGCCTTCACAGACATGCTGTGATTCTGTGATTCCGTGTATCCCAATGGTGTCCCTATGGCATCCCTACAGGTCTCCATCTATCCCTATGGTGTTCCTATGGTGTCCCTATGGAGTCCCTACAGGTCTCCATGCATCCCTATGGTGTCCCTACAGGTCTCTACAGGGCCCCCATGTATCTCTGGGTGCCCCATGTACCCCTATGGTCCCCATGCACCCCTATGGTGTCCCTGCCCATGGTGCCGTTGTGTGAGAGCCGATGGCTCGGGCTCCGTTCCCCATTCAGCCCCTCCGTGCTGCGTGCCAGCAGAGCATCGCAGATTCTGTTCTCTTACCCCGCTGGGTTTCGTCTCCTGGGCCGGACGGCTGTGCTTCCAGTTCCGGGAGGGAGTTTGGGTGTTTTTGTTCTGCTGGCATCGTGCGGCAGTGCTGGATGGCGGAGCTGGGGGGGAGAGAGGAGACACAGAGCGGGACTTCGGGCATCAGAAAGGGATAAAAGCCGGACGGCGCCTTTCTGCGTCCGAAGCTGAACGGTGCGAACGGACCCAAACTGCACCAGACGAGCCCTGAACGGACCCCGATGGCTGCAGTCGGCCCAGAAATGGGGGCGCGGTGCCTCAAGTGGCACCAAATCGGCTCCAAAGAGGCGCAAACAGCCCCGGTCCGCCCCCGGATCGGAGCGAAACGGCCTCAGGGCGACCAAACAGACGGGATGGGCCCGGACGGGCAGGAACGGCCCCAAGGCATCAGAACGGGCGCGGATCCCAAAGGCCGCCTCATAAGTCCCCGCCCCCCCCAATAAAGGCCCTCCAGTCCCCCCCCCTCCCCCATAAACCCCGCCCTCTTCCCCTCCCATCCCCGATAAACCCCACCCCCTCCCCCCACTCCATAACCCCCGTCCCACCCCAACCCCCTATACCCCTATAACCCCCTACCCTATAGTCCTTCTTCCCTTCCCCTATAACCCCCCGCCTTCGTTCCGCCGAACCGCCCCGCAACGGACCTGACCGGCACCGGCCGCCCGCCCTCAACGCTGCGGTACCAAAAAAACCCACCGAAACCACCGCAAATAACCCAAACGGAACCGAACCGGGCGCAGCCCCCTGCCGAGCGCAAATAACCCCAAAGCGCACCGCGCCCGCAGCGGCCCCCAGCCTGCAGCCGCACCCCTGCGCTGCCCCTCCGCGCCGCCCCAACCCCGGGGCCCCTTCCCAGCTCCCTGCCCAGGACATACCTGCCTCCGGCCGGCCGGCCGTCCGTCCCCGTCCACAGTCGCACGGCTGTGCTCAAGTTCTTGCTGGAGAACGGAGCGGAGGCGTTGTGAGCATCCACCAACAGCAGCGCACTGAGACGCTCCTGGAACGCGTCCAGTGGCTGCGCTGTGCGAAGGTCCGACCGCCTCTCTATAAAGGTCTGCCGCGGGGGGGGCGCCTCTGAGCTGTGGGTTCACACGAGAATGGGGCAGAGCTGTGGGGCTGCATATGGGGTCACATTTAATGGGGCAGAGCTGTGGGGCTGCATATGGGGTCACATTTAATGGGGCAGAGCTGTGGGGCTCCATATGGGGTCACATTTAATGGGGCAGAGCTGTGGGGCTCCATATGGGGTCACATTTAATGGGGCAGAGCTGTGGGGCTCCATATGGGGTCACATTTAATGGGGCGGAGCTGTGGGGCTGCATATGGGGTCAGACATGAATGGGGCAGAGCTGTGGGGCTCCATATGGGGTCACATTTAATGGGGCGGAGCTGTGGGGCTCCATATGGGGTCAGACGTGAATGGGGCAGAGCTGTGGGGCTCCATATGGGGTCAGACATGAATGGGGCAGAGCTGTAGGGCTCCATATGGGGTCAGACATGAATGGGGCAGAGCTGTAGGGCTCCATATGGGGTCAGACGTGAATGGGGCAGAGCTGTGGGGCTCCATATGGGGTCAGACGTGAATGGGGCAGAGCTGTGGAGCTCCATATGGGGTCAGACGTGAATGGGGCAGAGCTGTGGGGCTCCATATGGGGTCAGACATGAATGTGCACCAGACCTTGCAAGGCTGCAGCAGCGCTGAAACTCAGGTATGAAAGGGAAGCAGCTCATCAATGATTCACTCGCGTTTTAGAAAAGCACAGGATAAAAGGAAATCTCAACAAGGAGCTCCTGGGTTACGGCCTGTGGTCAGAGCCAGGGCTGTTTGTCAGCCCTCATTTGCTCCGTGAGCTGAGCGGGTGGTGGAAGCTTGGAGATGAGCTGTGGGCTGCGATAGAGGACCATAAAGTGGCGAGGAAGCTGGGGGAGCTATGGAACGCAGTTCATAACGAATTGCTTCAGAGTCAGGCTGGAAAAAGGGCAGCCCAGCAAGCTGCGGGGGCACAGCAGCAAAATGAGGGTGATGGGAATTGGCCGCCAGCAGTTCTTCCTGCCATAAGCACAATCATCATCCCAGCCAAACGGGGCTGCGGGCTCGGAGCCAGTGAATGCTCCAGCTACAGACTTGGAGCCAACGACTGTTCCAACTATGGGCTCAGAGCCAATGACTCCAACTGTGCCGCATGAGGAATCACAGAATCACGAAGGTTGGAAAAGACCGATAAGATCACCCAGTCCAAGCATCCACCCATCACCAGTGGTTCAGTGGAACCATTGAGCCCAGCAGCAGCTGCCCCAGGAAAGCAGGCGACGAGCCGGGCCGTGGGGCAGAAGGTGCCCTGGTGGAGCGTCACGGAGTTCACTGGATCAGTTCATGCCGTGACAGGGGGCAGCAGGACCCTGCCCTCCCCACCCCCCACCTGGCCCCACAGAATGGGAAGGAAGGAAGGGGGGAAAAAACAGCGGCAACAGTCTATGGAGGTAAACTTATTTTACTAACTGTGAATGCAAGATAACAAAACGTTTGGATGTTGTGTTGAGGGATATAGTTCAGCGAGAACCATGGGTGATAGGTGGATGCTTGGACTGGATGATCTTATAGGTCTTTTCCAACCTTAGTGATTCTGTGATTCCGTGATTCTGTAATATAATCCAATCCAATTGAAATTGACACTAATACATCAAATAAGATGTGAGAGAGCTCCCGAGACCGAGCCAAAGCTGAGAAGCTGGGAAATGGGAAAGCACCTCCAGCACCCACTGCCAGGCAGGGAGAGCCTGCCCCACCCGGAGGGGCAGATCCACGGCTTCCGTAATGCATGGGACAGGTGCCTGGAACTGGGCACTGACACCTTAACTCCAGCACGTGATGGTTGGTGTGGGATACTGAAAAGCAAAAAAACATAAAGCCATGACACGGAGGCAATGGCGAGAGAGCTTAGAGGTGTGGGCGAGCACAGCAAAGCAGGCGTGGAGCAGGGGGTGCTGGGGGGGCGGCGGTGCAGGAACAGGCGTGCCCTGTACATTCCTTTGGCTGCAGGAGGAACGCAGGCAGCCGTGTCAGCGTTAGGCTGGAAATTGTTGTCACAAATGAGGGCTACGGTTTGCCAGGCGGAGTCACGGGTGAGCCGGCGAAGCAAAGGTTGGATTTTATCCGGGGCTCACAGACATCGCTGCGAGCAGACGTGAGGGAGTAGCAAACTGATTTTACTCAGCATCGGTTACTGCTGCTCAATGCACGCCGGCACGATCTGTGCCCGCACGGTGTGACGACGCAGAGGCAGCCGGGAGATCCGCCGCACGGCGTAACGCGTGCGTGTCCTCCTCCTGATTCAAGTGGAGACGTCCTGACCCATTCTGCGGCCGCGTGTCTGCCTCCCGCCGAGCTCCGACACTGTGGCTTTGCGGGGCTTTTGGGCTCGTGGAGCAGCCGGTGGATGTTGTGCACCCCGAAGTGCGGGATGAGGGCACGGAAGCCGTAACTGAGGAGACGGCGTCCTGGGGTTGCGGGAGAAGCCCGGCGTCGTGGGGGAGTCGCGCGGCCCTGCGGAGTGATTTGCGGAATCAAACTCTCTAACCCACGCAAGGTGATAAGAGCAGGACGTCTTGATTTCAGCGCTGCGCCACACGCCGGGTGCGAGGGGCATCGCTCCTCCTAGCCTGCACACCGGAAAGTGAGACCCCGTTACATTTATCAGTCAATCCATACATATCCAGGAGTGCTGCCCAAGACCCGCTAACACATTCATCACCTTTCCGGGAGTCCATTTACATACTGTCCCCGTCCCCAGTGCGTGCGCAGTAGCTTCTATTGGATGAAGGCCCGACGTCTTCCTCCCCCTCTGCTGGTCGTTCCGGGATGAAGTCAGACGTCTTCCTCGCCACGTCCTTCCCACCTTTGTCCCAGTTTCAGGCCCTTCTCCCGTCCCGCACACCTCAGCAATCTCCAATTCTGCCTCTCCTTTCCTCCCCCTCACGTCCTCAGGGGCCGTTTCTGCTGACTGGAGACGGCCGTCTGTTGGGAGCGCATTTGGGGCTAGCAGAGGTTAAGCAATGAGTTCCCCTTGAGCTAACAAGAGGTTAAACTAAGCAACGAGTTCCCTAAACTAAGCAATGAATTCCCCCTGAGTTAGCAAGAAGGGTTAAATTCCGTGATGCTTATTTCTTTTGAGTTAGTAAAAGCACGCGACGTTACAGACCCCTCTCCTCTTTCCCACTTTACTGTCTCAGGAGGGCCGTGCGGCAGCGGGGACCTGGGGGGCGGCGCGGAGCTGCGTGTCGCCAACCGGGGCTGGGAGTCGGGGCGGCCGCGCGGATTTGCGCCCCTCTGACGGTTTCATGGCACGGAATCACAGCATCACAGCACGGCCGGGGTTGGAAGGGGCCTCAAGGATGATGAAGCTCCAACTGCCTGTGCCATGCAGGGCCGTGGGGACACCATGGGGACACACAGGGAACCATAGGGACACCATAGGGACACCACTGGGATACATGCAATCACAGCATCACAGCACGGGTTGGAAGGGACCTGAAGGATGCCGAAGCTCCAACCCCTCTGCCACACGCAGGGCCACCACCCTCCTCATGTAATGCAGCCCAGGCTGCCCAGGGCCCCATCCAACCCGGCCTTGAGCAGCTCCAGGGATGGACGGGGCACCGCAGCCTCTCTGGGCAGCTGTTCAGCACCTCACCGCTCTCACAGCGCAGAATTTCCCCTTGACATCCAACTGAAATCTGCCCTCATTCAGCTTCCAACCACTTCCCCTCGTCCTGCTCTTATCTCCCAGACTCGATTCCCCTCCTGTCTGTAGGCTCCCTTGAGGTCCTGCAGGCTGCACTGATTCACCCGCAGCCTTCTTTCCTCCATGCTGAACATCCCAGCTCCCTCAGCCTGTCCTCATAGTGGAGGCGCTGCAGCCCTGCTCATCTCTGTGGCTCCTCTGCCCCTCTCCAACAGCTCCCTGTCTTTGTTGTGCTGGGGGCCCCACACCTGGACGCAGCGCTGCAGACTTTGGGGCCCCAAAGAGCGGCGCAGAGGGGAACGACCCCCCCGCCCCGCTGCCGCGCTGTGCCAACGGAGCCCAGGGCCCCGTCCGCCCCCCGAGCCCAAGCGCACGGCGCCGGCTGGCGCTCGGTTCCTCATCCCTCCGGACCCCCGGTCCTTCCCCGCAGCGCCGCTCTGAGGGCCGCTCCCCGCGCTCCGTACGGAGCCGGGACGCCCTCCGCATCGAGGGACGGAAACGAGCGGAGCCCTGCTGGGGCGGGTTAAGCGGGGAGCGCCGGGCTGCCGCGGGGAAATCGGAGCCCCAGGAACTTCGGGCTGCAGCCAAGATGGCGCCGAGCCGCGAGAGGAAGAGAGGGGAGAGGACGCTCTTGGCGGGAACGGCGAGGAGGCGCCGCATGGAGGCGGTGGGCGCGGCCGGAAGGGCGGGAAGGCGATCGGCCAATCGGAGCGGCCGTGTGAAGAAGCGCCGCGTGGGGCGAGCGGCGCCGGGCAGGGGGCGGGGCGGGGCGAGGGGAGGGAACGGACTGCAGCAAACGGAGCGGCGGGGCCGGAGCCGCAGGAAAAGGCGCGGGAAACCGGAAGTGGCCGTCAGTCGGGCTCCGACTCCGGGTCAGACGGCGGCTGGGGCGAGCGGTTCGCCATTGAGTGTTGGAGAGGGTCCAGAGGAGCCACAGAGATGAGCAGGAGACAGGGGACATGTGGGGACATTGTGGGGATGTGGGGACATGTGGGAACAATGGGGACAGTGGGACATTGTGGGGATATGGGGACAATGGGGACATGTGGGGACATTATGGGGATGTGGGAACAATGGGGACAGATGGGGACATTGTGGGGATGTGTGGACATGTGGGGACAGTGGGGACAATGTGCCCCTATGAGGACAGGCTGAGGGAGCTGGGCTTGTTAAGCACGGAGGAAAGAAGGCTGAGGTGAATCAGTGCAGCCTGCAGGACCTCAAGGGAGCCTACAGACAGGAGGGGAATCGAGTCGGGGAGATAAGAGCAGGACGAGGGGAAGTGGTTGGAAGCTGAATGAGGGCAGATTTCAGTTGGATGTCAGGGGGAAATTCTGCGCTGTGAGAGCGGTGAGGTGCTGAACAGCTGCCCAGAGAGGCTGCGGTGCCCCGTCCATCCCTGGAGCTGCTCAAGGCCGGGTTGGATGGGGCCCTGGGCAGCCTGGGCTGCATTACATGAGGAGGGTGGTGACCCTGCTTGGCACAGGGGTTGGAGCTTCGGCATCCTTGGGGTCCCTTCCAACCCTGGCCGTGCTGTGATGCTGTGATTCTGTGACTGAAACTGCGAGGAGGAGGGAATGAATACGAGCGGAGTTAAGGGCCGACGTGCCGCCATCCAAATGAAAGAGAACCGCGAGGGGAGAAATCCCTGCCGCAGACTGCAGGGAAACAAAGACAGCCTGCGCCGACTGGGCCCCACCGGCCGCGCTGCCGTTCCGCTCCGGGCGCTGGGTGGGGGGCAGAGGCGCCGCTCGCCATGAAGCCCAGGGACACACCGGCGGTCGCTGAGGCAGTTGCGGATAAAGGGCTCAACTCGGCCGCGGTCCCCACCTCACAGATGGCGTTTTGGGCGAGGCGATTTGCTCCCGTTCGGTACAGAACAAACCTGCAGACTGATTTCTGGCGGGGCGGCTGTGAGAGATAAGGGTTAATTTGTTGGTCAAATCGAAACCCAGTGGTGCTTTCTCAGGTGTCTGAGGATGTAAATAATGTTGTAAGCGACGGGAACGAAGAAGCCGCAGCCCGGGGCACATCAGCTGCTAGAAAATGACCAAAGAATAAAGGAAAAGACCGCTGACTTTCAGCCCCACGACCGTCAGGAGGCTGGAAAATGGATCCCCCAGCAAAACAGCTACGGCCACAGCAACAGCCTGCGCGGCCGCTGGGATGTGTGCAGGAGGTGGGAGCTGTGTCAGTGCAGGAATGGCTGGGATGTGTGCGGGAGATGGGAGCTGTGTCAGTGCAGGAATGGCTGGGATGTGTGCAGGAGATGGGAGCTGTGTCAGTGCAGGAATGGCTGGGATGTGTGCAGGAGATGGGAGTTGTGTCAGTGCAGGAATGGCTGGGATGTGTGCAGGAGATGGGAGTTGTGTCCGTGCAGGAATGGCTGGGATGTGTGCAGGAGATGGGAGCTGTGTCAGTGCAGGAATGGCTGGGATGTGTGCAGGAGATGGGAGTTGTGTCCGTGCAGGAATGGCTGGGATGTGTGCAGGAGATGGGAGCTGTGTCAGTGCAGGAATGGCTGGGATGTGTGCAGGAGATGGGAGTTGTGTCAGTGCAGGAATGGCTGAATGTCTGCAGGAGATGGGAGCTGTGTCAGTGCAGGAATGGCTGGGATGTGTGCAGGAGATGGGAGTTGTGTCAGTGCAGGAATGGCTGGGATGTGTGCAGGAGATGGGAGTTGTGTCAGTGCAGGAATGGCTGGGATGTGTGCAGGAGATGGGAGTTGTGTCCGTGCAGGAATGGCTGGGATGTGTGCAGGAGATGGGAGCTGTGTCAGTGCAGGAATGGCTGGGATGTGTGCAGGAGATGGGAGCTGTGTCAGTGCAGGAATGGCTGGGATGTGTGCAGGAGATGGGAGTTGTGTCAGTGCAGGAATGGCTGAATGTCTGCAGGAGATGGGAGTTGTGTCAGTGCAGGAATGGCTGGGATGTGTGCAGGAGATGGGAGTTGTGTCAGTGCAGGAATGGCTGGGATGTGTGCAGGAGATGGGAGTTGTGTCCGTGCAGGAATGGCTGGGATGTGTGCAGGAGATGAGAGCTGTGTCGGTGCAGGAATGGCTGGGATGTGTGCAGGAGATGGGAGTTGTGTCAGTGCAGGAATGGCTGGGATGTGTGCAGGAGATGGGAGTTGTGTCAGTGCAGGAATGGCTGGGATGTGTGCAGGAGATGGGAGTTGTGTCCGTGCAGGAATGGCTGGGATGTGTGCAGGAGATGGGAGCTGTGTCAGTGCAGGAATGGCTGGGATGTGTGCAGGAGATGAGAGCTGTGTCAGTGCAGGAATGGCTGGGATGTGTGCAGGAGATGGGAGTTGTGTCAGTGCAGGAATGGCTGGGATGTGTGCAGGAGATGGGAGTTGTGTCAGTGCAGGAATGGCTGGGATGTGTGCAGGAGACGAGAGCTGTGTCAGTGCAGGAATGGCTGGGATGTGTGCAGGAGACGAGAGCTGTGTCAGTGCAGGAATGGCTGGGATGTGTGCAGGAGACGAGAGCTGTGTCAGCACGGAGCCAACCCCTGGTTCAAACCCCGCCCCTGGTGCAGTGCCCGCTCCCCTCGGCGCCCAGCGCTGTTCTGCTCACTTTACGCCTTGCTTGATGAAATAAAGCTCTCCCTTTATCAGACTGGACTCTGCCTGCTTTTGTCACCGGAATCTATAACAGTGGGGATGATGGTTCTTAAACACGAATGGGAAGATGACTGCGCGAGGTGTAGGAAATACCCAAATCATTTTCCAGGGCGGTGTCTCTGATGAAGCAGGTTTGATTCGCAATTGCAACGTTGGGCCGCCTGCAGGCAGGAGAGCGCACAGAAAACAGCGTTCCATCTTTTGTTCCCTATTCCCCGACGCTCATCTCCTTCTCCCCCGGTTCCTCGCTGGCTGAGTGCTGCAGGTTCACAATCTTCTCGATGCTTTGCTAAACATGGAAACACCGGACAAACACAAATTTTTGCTGCATAAGCGTCAATCTGTAGCTAATTCACTTCTTCCGCGTCTGATGGTTATTTTGCGGATATCTGCTCGTCCTCCTTTCTACAGACATCAGCTCGGGAGAGAGGCAGGGGAGGATCCTGGTGCTGCCTTCACAGCCAGCTGCTCACAGGGTGCAGCAGCTCAGCCTTGTGCAGACGCCCTCACTTCTTTGATGCTTGCTGAATCTGCCTTTCTTTTGCTGAGAGTTTCTTACCGTGACAGAACAGCTCTGCAACATGTTTTCTAGTCCTTAGCACGCTGCGCTCGCATTTTTGGAACTATTCCAGTTCTGCAGGAAAGAATGAATCAGAGTTCAGTAATACTTAGGATTCCAAGTCGCTGACACATACTAGATCAACTGTTTCCAAGGATGAGTTACAAAACACAAATGCATCATGTTCTGCTTCTTCACACCAACTGCTACTTTTTAATATCAAATGCAGAAACAACGTTCCATGCCCACAATTCCCCCCTCTTCTTCTTTCAAAGTGTTGATTTCTGCAATTCCCCCCTTTTTAAAGTACGATTCTAAAGACCTCTTCACTTTCTTCCTTTTCCATTTCGTCCAATATCATCATTTTATCCGAGTGCGGTGGTGGTTCCGCTGCTGTTTGCTTCAGCAGCGCAGTTTCTGTTAATCGCTGCACCGACCCCCCCACGCAGGGGATAACACAGCAACCGATGGCCGTCAGGACTCCTGCTGCCACAGTCAAAGAAGTGAATATGGACACAATCATCCCTTTCCCTCTGCCAAACCAGAACCCCAAACGCCCAGTGAGGGAGCTGTCTAGTCCAGAGTTTTCGGCTAATTCACTGGCAAGAGCGGTAAGCCCCGCAGTGCTCTAGTTATCGTGCTGTCTGGGGCTGTGTTATTTGCGATAAAGGTGCAGCACTGAGTGCCCAACATTACACACACACCCCCTTTTTCAGCTCGTATCATGTCTAGGGCGATCCTGTTTTATATGGCTACAGGCCATCCTGCTTGTAGCATCCAATTGTTCTGCAGTTCCCTTTATTGCCTCCTTTGTATGGTTTAGAAATCTCTGCTGATTGCAATAGATGTAGTTCACCCCATCTTCATTTTTGTTAATTGTCACCCACCAGAATAGAGATTCAAATCCTGCAGCAATTGATTTCTAGCCTTAAATTCATCAGGGACACCTCTGGGCACCCCAGTTGAGTCCATATATATTGTATCATCATCAGATGGGGCTCCCAGGCTCCTTTTGTTCCTTTTTCGAATGTGTGATAGAACCTTCTCAAATGCCAAAGAGAACGGTATGGCCAGTTGAACAAGTGCCCAGGTACCTCCCCAGTGAGATGGGAGAATGGACCGTAAGATCTTCCCACCGCAGTACCACCAGGGATCCGCTCGAGGGATTCCCAGCCTTGAATATTCCCCCACTAAATCCTTCGTGACATCCAAGGTTTCACCGCACAGTGGGAAATTCCCTACAGGCCTGGTAGCCCTCACAGCCTGCCTTGAGAGACAAGCTGTCTGGTTACCTATGGCCATGGAGAATGCAGCAGGGATTCTGGCATCCATCTCCGATATCGGGGGAAACAATAGGGAGAGTGATTTACAGGCTTCATTTCCCCAGGCGGTTTTCTCCTGGTACAGGGCGATCACACGTTGCATCCCTTGGGAATCCCCGGTCCACCCCAGAGGAAGGGGTACTGCCTGAGCTACACGCTGTCCTGATGCACAAGCATAGCAGTTGCTATGGTTGAGACTCTGGACAGTCTACTTAACCCATTCTACCCAGGCATTCACATCCCTGTATCCCGTCTCAATTTCAAATGTGTGTCTGAGATCTTTTATTTCCATAATGACTACAGCTGCAGGACTTTCAGAAGGATTTTTCTCTCCCTTTTTCTTATCCTGAACCTTTCGAGTATGATCAGGCAATGAATCCCATACAGCCACTCTGAATCTGGCTACTGGGTCTCTTCCCCGAACCAATTCCAATCCCAAAAGTGATGTTAACAAGGCCATCGGCCTCGCTAATTGTTATTGTCACTGGATTGCACTGCAATGCCTGGCAGTCTGGTTGGGCAATTCCCCTAAACGTACCAATCCGTTCTTTTAGGGTGCGTGGTTGCATCGTATCGAATATCCCTGGGGTATTTGTCCAGCCCTGATAGGCAGTCGTCCACCATCCATTATTCCATCCCCCACGAGGGGATCTCTTATTCATGCCTAATTGAGGACACGGCTATTTCTCTGCATGACTCAGTTGTCCTTGGGCACTTAACCCGCAGGCTGTCACACCGCAAGCATCAAATGTGACAGTCTGAGGCGTTTCTCTCCTTGTTACTTTCACCCACATCTTAACAGGGTGTCCTCCCGCTCCCCTCTGCAGGTCATCCTTTCCCCAGGCAATCAGCTGACTGAGACATTCTTTAAAAGTGATCACTGTCAGAATCAAAACTCCCAATTGGTCCCTCTCCTGCACCGTTATTAACTCCTAAACATCTGTACCGTTACTGTAGCGAAGAATAGGAGTACAAATATTTATTCTAAACACCTCCCTACCTATACTGGTTATAAAAAGAAGAAAAAAAAATACAGATTAGTATATTTACAATTTCTTTCTAATTTTTATCTTTAAAGGATCCCCTGTAGCAACAGTTTCCCACGCTTCAGGGTTAGTGGAGGGTTTTACTCGAGTGCGGTGAGTCCAACCTTTCTCAGCTGTCCTGACAGCTCTTTCTGTTGCCAGAAGTACTTGGATCGGTCCTTCCCAGTCGGGTTGCAGCTTTGCCTCACAGAATCACAGAATTGCCAGGGTTGGAAGGGATCTCAAGGATGATGAATCTCCAACCCCCTGCCACACGCAGGGCCACCAACCACCCCACCTAATGCTACACCAGGCTGCCCGGGGCCCCATCCAACCCGGCCTTGAGCAGCTCCAGGGATGGACGGGGCATCCGCAGCCTCTCTGGGCAGCTGTTCAGCACCTCACCGCTCTCACAGCGCAGAATTTCCCCCTCACATCCAACCTCAATCTCCCTTCCCTCAATTAAAAACCATTTCCCCTCGTCCTGCTGTCGCTCACCCTTTCCAAGAGCTGATTCCCCTCCTGTCTGTAGGCTCCCTTGAGGTACCTGTTGGAGACGTGAGACTGGAACTCAGAGACGGGATCGTAGTGAGACTCGAACTCAGCTGTTCATCGAGGAGCTTTATTAAATCAGACTCTGCTACGACAGCAGGGTCGGGTCGCTTCTAGGAAGTGTCCACAGACCCAACACACACACGGAGTATTTATGCACTTTTTCAGGGGTGACTTCATAGCAAAAAAGGGGGGATAACGATGTGCTCATCGTCTCTTTCGGTTCCTTCCATGACATGTTGTCCTCGTTCGTCATGCCTCAGGTAGTCTTAGTTCTTTTCTTTAATTCTCTGAAAGGACACGTGCACCTACTCATATCCTATAGCCAAAATCTCTACTCAAGCATTTCAGCACTCATTTCTCATCTATTCTTACCCTGACAATTCTAAGATCTTGATTTATTTGTTGGTTAGTTCACCTATTGACCCTACCGTGAGCGGGTGATGGACGGGGCTCTACAGGGGTAAATGAGCAGCTTCTGTTGCAGACTCAGTGTAAACCTCGCAGTTTCTTCAACAGTACGGAAATGGCTGCACTGATTCACCCCTCAGCCTTCTCTCCTCCATGCTGAACAAGCCCAGCTCCCTCAGCCTGTCCTCATAGTGGAGGTGCTCCAGTCCCCTGCTCATCTCTGTGGCTCCTCTGGCCCCTCTCCAACAGCTCCCTGTCCTTCTTGCACTGGCAGCTCCCCACCTGGCCGCAGTGCAGCACGTTGGTGTGCTGTTACGACTCGCGGAATCAAACTGTATAACCCAGAGTCAGGTTATAAAGCAGACATGACCAAATGGCAGCATTTGGTGCCAAGCTGGGTGCAAGGGGCACGGCTCCTCCGAACTTGCACGCCGTAAGGAGAAGCCTGGTACAGATATACACAACCAGTGGGATTCACACGCATATTCATCACGTTCCTGACTTACCAACATGTGGTCCCGCCATGAGCAGCGGGGTCTCCTTTGCATGGGAGCAGCCCCACTGCCTCTGACAGAAGAAATGCGACCCTGAGCCATTCCTCGTGTCAACAGAGTTTCCAGATGCCCTTTTCATATCTGACCACACGTCCTGCTCACCTACATTCCTCAACAAGAGTTCATCCTTACCTTGTCCTCTCCTTCCTCAGTTACGTCTCTAGCGCGTCCTGAGAGTCCAGGGACTTCCCCCACGCTCCACCGTAGGACAAAATGAAAGCGAAAGCTTCACGCAATTTGTGCATCGCCTCCAGGCAGCGGTCGACTTCTCAACCCCTGCCCGCAGAAGGGAAAGGCACGGGCGGCGTGAGCAGCTGTAAGAGGTGATTATTTTGCATCATCGTCGTCTCCAAGCTTGCTGAGGACACAGACGAACAAATTCAGGCGAGTCCTGGGCAGGGGTTGAGAGATCCTTTGGAGAAGTGTGATGGACAAGTCCTGGGCAAGGCTTGTGACATCTTTTGTCCGAGGGTCACAGATGGACGGGGCCGGGGCAACAAGAGTGATTTGTGGAATCAAACTCTCTGACCCACGTAAGGTGATAAGAGGTGATAAGAGCAGGACGTCTTCGTTTCAGCACTGCGCCACGCGCCGGGTGCAAGGGGGGGTCGCTCCTCCTAGCCTGCACACCAGAGAATAGGATCCCAATACATTTATCAGCCAATCCATACATACTCAGGAGCGTTACCCAAGGCCCACCAACATATCCATCACCTTTCCAGGAGTTCATTAACATGCTGTCCCCCTCCCCAGTGCGTGCGCAGTAGCATCCATTGGATGAAGGCCCACCCTCTGCTGGTCGTTCCGGGATGAAGTCAGACGTCTTCCTCGCCATCCTTCCACCTTTGTCCCAGTTTTGGGCTCTTCTCCCGTCCCGCACACCTCAGCAGTCTCTAATTCTGCCTCTCCTTTCCTCCCCCTCCCGTTCTCAGGGTCCCTTTCTGCTGCTGGAGACGGCCGTCTGTTGGGAGCGTATTTTGGGCTAGCAAAGGTTGAGCAATAAGCTCCCCTTGAGCTAACAAGAGGTTAAACTAAGCAACGAATTCCCTAAGCTAAGCAATGAATTCCTCCTGAGTCAGCACGAAGGGTTAAATTCCGTGATGCCAATTTATTGAGTTAGCAAAACCAAGCGATGTCGCGGACCCCTTCCATCTTTCCACTTTACTGTCTCAAGAGAAGCTGCAGCTTCGTAGCTGCGAAGCGGTGCTTTGTGTGGGCTTATCTCAAGGAAGGTGTGCGGGCTTATCTCAAGGAAGGTGTGCGGGCTTATCTCAAGGAAGGTGTGCGGGCTTATCTCAAGGAAGGTGTGCAGGCTTATCTCAAGGAAGATGGCATCTCAGGAAGCGCTCGCATGGCTCCTGCTCCAGCACCAGGGATGTCAGGTAGGCGGGAGAAGAAGCAGGATAAAAGAGGGATCGAAAACCATGAGGAGGGGTTTCTGCCATCAGATCCCTCAGCACGGAATGCCTGCATGCTGACGGACTTCCTGGGGCTGCTACCCGAGTCCTGCTGCTTCCTCCTGCACCGGCTCTGTGACTTCTTCCTGCTGCCTGTTGCTGCCCAAGGCGGCCACGCTGCTGCTCCCCCCCCGCTGCTCCTGCCTCGCACCTTCGGAACGCCGAGCAGCGGGACGCCGCTGGATCCCGGTGGTGACCGTCCCCGCTTTACAGCATTCTTGCTTTTTCCTCTCTTTCCTATCGCCCTCCTTCCCCTCCCCGTCTCCCTAATTAGGATTTATAATAAACTGGTTGGACCAACATATGAGCCGTTGTTTCTTAACCTCACACCGGGTATTAAACAGATATGGAAAGAACCTCATCTCCCCGCTGTAAATTGGAGCGAGACAGCGGCCCGGCACGGCGCTGCTGCGCGACATCCGCCGCTACCCGAAACCCACGGAGCTGCGGATCCGCAAGCGGCCCTTCCAGCGCCTGCCGTGCAAAATGCGCAGGGCTCCCAGACCGACCTGCGCCTCCACAGCCCGGCCGGACGCGAGCGACGGCTGCCTGGTGGGGCTCTTCGAGGCGCCATCGTGTTGTCAGGGCGCTGCGCCTACGATACGCAACACGTATGGGGTCAGACGTGAGTGGGGCAGAGCTGTGGGGCTCCATATGGGGTCAGGCGTGAGTGGGGCAGAGCTGTGGGGCTCCATATGGGGTCAGAGGTGAATGGGGCGGAGCTGTGGGGCTCCATATGGGGTCAGACGTGAATGGGGCGGAGCTGTGGGGCTCCATATGGGGTCAGAAGTGAATGGGGCAGAGCTGTGGGGCTCCATATGGGGTCAGACGTGAATGGGGCAGAGCTGTGGGGCTCCATATGGGGTCAGACGTGAGTGGGGCAGAGCTGTGGGGCTCCATATGGGGTCAGGTGTGAGTGGGGCAGGGCTGTGGGGCTCCATATGGGGTCAGACGTGAGTGGGGCAGAGCTGTGGGGCTCCATATGGGGTCAGGCGTGAGTGGGGCAGAGCTGTGGGGCTCCATATGGGGTCAGGCGTGAGTGGGGCAGAGCTGTGGGGCTCCATATGGGGTCAGATGTGAATGGGGCGGAGCTGTGGGGCTCCATATGGGGTCAGACGTGAATGGGGCAGAGCTGTGGGGTCCCATCTTATAACGGGGGCGGAGGGGGGGCATGGGTGTCCCATCCCATCCTATATAGGGGGGGCTATGGGGACCCATCTTATAAACGGGGGGGGCCATGGGGGTCCCATCCTATATGGGGTGGGGGGGTATTTGGGGGTCTCATCTCATAATGAGGGGGAAGGGGGGGTCCCATCCTATAACGGAGGGGGTAAGGGGGTCCCATCCCATAATGGGGGGGTCAAGGGATCCCATCCCACATAGGGGGGTAATGGGGGTCCCAACTTATAATGGGGGGGGGGGGTCATTGGGGGTCCCATCCCATAAGGGGGGGGGTCAGAGGGTCCCATTTTGTATGGGGGGCGGGGATGTCAGGGGATCCCATCCCACATAGGGGAGGTAATGGGGGTCCCAACTTATAATAGGGGGGGCTGTTGGAGAAAGGAGCACGGGAGACAAGTCTCACGCTGTCATGGTCAGCAGCTCTCAGCTTTATTACGTACAATATGACTATTTATACGGGAGATAATGAGCTCATACATATTGCAAAAGCGAAGCTCAGGATTGGAAATTCCTCAGCTGTGAGAATCGACCTTCGCGGCCGGCTTTGCGGATTCTCCCAGCCTCACGCCAGCCCGCTTCTGTTCCACTTCAAGGCAAAGCACGGCGTCCCCGCCTTGGATCACGCATTGATTGTTACTGCTTCACCGGCTTGGTCACATCGCGGCCCTTGTCTTGCGACCGTGCCTCGGTCAGTCTCTCCACACCCTCCCATAATGGGGGGGAAGGAGGTTCCATCCCATATGGGTTGGGGGTGGGGGTCTCATCTCATAATGGGGGGGGAAGGGGGGTCCCATCCTATAACGGGGGGGTTATGGGGGCCCCATCCCATAATGGGGGGGTCAGGGGATCCCATCCCACATAGGGGAGGTAATGGGGGTCCCAACTTATAATAGGGGGGGCCATGGGGTCCCATCCCATAATGGGGGGGGAAGGAGGTTCCATCCTATATGGGTTGGGGGGGTATTTGGGGGTCTCATCTCATAATGGGGGGGGAAGGGGGGTCCCATCCTATAACGGGGGGGTCATGGGGGCCCCATCCCATAATGGGGGGGTCAGGGGATCCCATCCCACATAGGGGAGGTAATGGGGGTCCCATTTTGTATGGGGGGGCGGGGATGTCAGGGGATCCCATCCCACATAGGGGAGGTAATGGGGGTCCCAACTTATAATAGGGGGGCTCCATATGGGGTCCCATCCCATAATGGGGGGGGGGGGAAGGAGGTTCCATCCTATATGGGGTGGGGGGGTATTTGGGGGTCTCATCTCATAATGGGGGGGGGTCAGAAGGTCCCATCCTATATTTGGGGGGGGGTGTCAGGGGATCCCATCCCACATAGGGGGGTAATGGGAGTCCCAACTTATAACGAGGGGTGGTATGGGGGTCCCATCCCATTCTATATAGGGGGGGTTATGGGGACTCATAAGGGGGGCAGCCATGGGGGTCCCATCCCATAATGGGGGGGGGAAGGAGGTCCTATCCTATATGGGGGGGTTCATGGGGGTCCCATCCCATAATAGGGGGGTCTGGGGATCCCATCCCACATAGGGGAATAATGGGGGTCCCATCTTATAACGGGGGGGGGGTCATTGGGGGTCCCATCCCATAATGGGGGCGGTCAGAGGGTCCCATTTTGTATGGGGGGGCGGGGATGTCAGGGGATCCCATCCCACATAGGGGGGTAATGGGGGTCCCAACTTATAATAGGGGGGGGCCATGGGGTCCCATCCCATAATGGGGGGGGGGGGGAAGGAGGTTCCATCCTATATGGGGTGGGGGGGTATTTGGGGGTCTCATCTCATAATGGGGGGGAAGGGGGGTCCCATCCTATAACGGGGGGGTCATGGGGGCCCCACCCCATAATGGGGGGGTCAGGGGATCCCATCCCACATAGGGGGATAATGGGGGCCCCATTTTGTATGGGGGGGCGGGGATGTCAGGGGATCCCATCCCACATAGGGGGGTAATGGGGGTCCCAACTTATAATAGGGGGGGGCCATGGGGTCCCATCCCATAATGGGGGGGGGGGGGAAGGAGGTTCCATCCTATATGGGGTGGGGGGGTATTTGGGGGTCTCATCTCATAATGGGGGGGGGTCAGAAGGTCCCATCCTATATTTGGGGGGGGGTGTCAGGGGATCCCATCCCACATAGGGGGGTAATGGGAGTCCCAACTTATAACGAGGGGGGGTATGGGGGTCCCATGCCATTCTATATAGGGGGGGTTATGGTGACTCATAAGGGGGGCAGCCATGGGGGTCCCATCCCATAATGGGGGGGGGAAGGAGGTCCTATCCTATATGGGGGGGCTCATGGGGGTCCCATCCCATAATAGGGGGGACAGGGGATCCCATCCCACATAGGGGGATAATGGGGGTCCCATCTTATAACGGGGGGGGGGTCATTGGGGGTCCCATCCCATAATGGGGGCGGTCAGAGGGTCCCATTTTGTATGGGGGGGCGG
>CM059454.1:153740-207982 GCA_030408155.1 Lophura swinhoii | reverse complement strand
CCTCCCCCCCCTCCCCGAAGACCCGGGGGGCACTGGGGGCCCCCCATCTCTGTGCCCTCCCCCCCCCCCCCCCCCGCTTCACCCCCCCCTTCATGTATCCCGTAATAAAGAGAATGAGTGAAGGACGATGGTGTGAAAGACCCCCTGACCCCCCCCCCCCAATTATAAGCTGGGACCCCCATTACCCCCCATACAGGATAGGACCCCCATGAGCCCCCCCCCATTTGGGATGGGACCCCCATAACCTCCCTCCCCCCCCTTATAGTATACCCCTGGCCCCCCCCACCCCCCATAAGGTGGGGCACCCATGACCCTCCCATATACGCTGGGACCTCCCCTGCCTCCCCCCCCCCATTATGGGACCCCCATGACCCCCCCCATGTGAGCACCATAGGTGGGACCCCCCCCACTTACGGCCACTATGGGATGGGACCCTACCCCTTCCCCCCCCCCATAACCACTACGAATGGGACCCTCTGACCCCCCCCCTTATAAGAAAGGACGCCATGATCCCCCACCCCCCTATATAGGATGGGATCCTCTGACCCCCCCCATATAGGATGGGACCCCCCTGCTCTCCTTCCCCCCCCCCCCCACGTTATAAGATGGGACCCCCATTATCCCCCTAGGTGGGATGGGATCCCCTGACCCCCCCGTTATAGGATGGGACCCCCATGGCTCCCCCCCTTATGAGTCCCCATAACCCCCCCTATATAGGATGGGATGGGACCCCCATAATCCCCCTCCATAGACGCCCATATAGGATGGGACCCCCATGCCCCCCCCCTGTTATAAGATGGGACCCCCATTAGCTCCCTATATGGGATGGGACCCCCATGACCCTCCCCATATAGGGTGGGAACCCCCTTCTGCCCCACATTATGGGATGGGACCCCCAAATATCCCCCCCCCCATATAGGACACGACTGCCTTGCCCCCCATTATGGATGGGACCCCCATGACCCCCCCCCCCCTTATAAGATAGGACCCCCATTCCCCCCTATGTGGGATGGGATCCCCTGACACCCCCCCCCACACACATATAGGATGGGACCCTCTGACCCCCCCCATTATGGGATGGGACCCCCATGCCCCCCCCCCCCGTTATAAGATGGGACCCCCATTACACCCCTATGTGGGATGGGACCCCCATGACCCCCCCCGTTATAAGATGGGACCCCCATTACACCCCTATGTGGGATGGGACCCCCATGACCCCCCCCGTTATAAGATGGGACCCCCATTACACCCCTATGTGGGATGGGGCCCCCATGACCCCCCCCCGTTATAAGATGGGACCCCCATTACCCCCCTATGTGGGATGGGGCCCCCATGACCCCCCCCGTTATAGGATGGGACCCCCCTTCCCCCCCATTATGAGATGAGACCCCCAAATACCCCCCCACCCCATATAGGATGGAACCTCCTTCCCCCCCCCCCCATTATGGGATGGGACCCCATATGGAGCCCCCCTATTATAAGTTGGGACCCCCATTACCCCCCTATGTGGGATGGGATCCCCTGACATCCCCGCCCCCCCCATACAAAATGGGGCCCCCATTATCCCCCTATGTGGGATGGGATCCCCTGTCCCCCCTATTATGGGATGGGACCCCCATGAGCCCCCCCATATAGGATGGAACCTCCTTCCCCCCCCATTATGGGAGGGGACCCCATGGCCCCCCCCTATTATAAGTTGGGACCCCCATTACCTCCCCTATGTGGGATGGGATCCCCTGACATCCCCGCCCCCCCATACAAAATGGGACCCTCTGACCGCCCCCATTATGGGATGGACCCCCAATGACCCCCCCCCCCGTTATAAGATGGGACCCCCATTATCCCCCTATGTGGGATGGGATCCCCTGACCCCCCTATTATGGGATGGGACCCCCATGAGCCCCCCCATATAGGATAGGACCTCCTTCCCCCCCCTATTATGGGATGGGACCCCCATGAGCCCCCCCCATATAGGATGGAACTTCCTTCCCCCCCCATTATGGGAGGGGGACCCCATGGCCCCCCCCTGTTATAATTTGGGACCCCCATTATCCCCCTATGTGGGATGGGATCCCCTGACCCCCCCATTATGGGATGGGGCCCCCATGACCCCCCCGTTATAGGATGGGACCCCCCTTCCCCCCCATTATGAGATGAGACCCCCAAATACCCCCCCACCCCATATAGGATGGAACCTCCTTCCCCCCCCCCCCCATTATGGGATGGGACCCCATGGCCCCCCCCTATTATAAGTTGGGACCCCCATTACCCCCCTATGTGGGATGGGATCCCCTGACATCCCCGCCCCCCCATACAAAATGGGGCCCCCATTATCCCCCTATGTGGATGGGATCCCCTGACCCCCCCATTATGGGGTGGGGCCCCCATGACCCCCCCGTTATAGGATGGGACCCCCCTTCCCCCCCCATTATGAGATGAGACCCCCAAATACCCCCCCACCCCATATAGGATGGAACCTCCTTCCCCCCCCCCCCCCATTATGGGATGGGACCCCATGGCCCCCCCCTATTATAAGTTGGGACCCCCATTACCCCCCTATGTGGGATGGGATCCCCTGACATCCCCGCCCCCCCATACAAAATGGGACCCTCTGACCGCCCCCATTATGGGATGGGACCCCCAATGACCCCCCCCCCCGTTATAAGATGGGACCCCATTATTCCCCTATGTGGGATGGGATCCCCAGACCCCCCTATTATGGGATGGGACCCCCATGAACCCCCCCATATAGGATAGGACCTCCTTCCCCCCCCCATTATGGGATGGGACCCCCATGGCTGCCCCCCTTATGAGTCCCCATAACCCCCCCTATATAGAATGGGATGGGACCCCCATACCACCCCTCGTTATAAGTTGGGACTCCCATTACCCCCCTATGTGGGATGGGATCCCCTGACACCCCCCCCCAAATATAGGATGGGACCTTCTGACCCCCCCCCATTATGAGATGAGACCCCCAAATACCCCCCCACCCCATATAGGATGGAACCTCCTTCCCCCCCCCCCCATTATGGGATGGGACCCCATATGGAGCCCCCCTATTATAAGTTGGGACCCCCATTACCTCCCCTATGTGGGATGGGATCCCCTGACATCCCCGCCCCCCCCATACAAAATGGGGCCCCCATTATCCCCCTATGTGGGATGGGATCCCCTGACCCCCCCATTATGGGATGGGGCCCCCATGACCCCCCCGTTATAGGATGGGACCCCCCTTCCCCCCCCATTATGAGATGAGACCCCCAAATACCCCCCCAACCCATATAGGATGGAACCTCCTTCCCCCCCCATTATGGGATGGGACCCCATGGCCCCCCCTATTATAAGTTGGGACCCCCATTACCTCCCCTATGTGGGATGGGATCCCCTGACCCCCCCATTATGGGATGGGGCCCCCATGACCCCCCCGTTATAGGATGGGACCCCCCTTCCCCCCCCATTATGAGACCCCCAAATACCCCCCCACCCCATATGGGATGGAACCTCCTTCCCCCCCCATTATGGGAGGGTGTGGAGAGACTGACCGAGGCACGGTCGCAAGACAAGGGCCGCGATGTGACCAAGCCGGTGAAGCAGTAACAATCAATGCGTGATCCAAGGCGGGGACGCCGTGCTTTGCCTTGAAGTGGAACAGAAGCGGGCTGGCGTGAGGCTGGGAGTTTGCAGATACGAGGGAGCGGAATCCGCAAAGCCAGCCGCGAAGGTCGATTCTCGCAGCTGAGGAATTTCCAATCCTGAGCTTCGCTTTTGCAATATGTATGAGCTCATTATCTCCCGTATAAATAGTCATATTGTACGTAATAAAGTTGGAGACACCATAGGGATACATGCAGACCCATAGGGATGCCATAGGGACTCCAAAGGGATACAGGGAGACCCATAGGGACGCCATAGGGATAAATGGAGACCCATAGGGACGCCATAGGGACGAGAGAGGGGCTACGTTGGGTTCGGGTCCCGCAGGTCTCCATGTATCCCTATGGTGTCCCTATGGCGTCCCTATGGGTCCCCATGTATCCCTATGGTGTCCCTATGGTGTCCCTATGGAGTCCCTATGGGTCTCCATGTATCCCTATGGTGTCCCTATGGAGTCCCTATGGGTCCCCATGTATCCCTATGGAGTCCCTATGGAGTCCCTATGGGTCTCCATGTATTCCTATGGCATCCCTATGGCGTCCCTATGGGTCTCCCTGTATCCCTTTGGAGTCACTATGGGGTCCCTATGGGTCTGCATGTATCCCGCAGCGGGACGGACGGCGAAAGAGTAAAAATTTTTTCGTAGAACTCCGCGCCCCGAGCGACCACAGCGGCGGGACTCGGCCGATTCGTGCTGCCGAAGCCTGGAGGTCTGCAACGGTACCGACGTGAGTACGGACGGGCAAGCGGCACATGAATTATTCACATGAATTATTCTTGAGGAAGCGGCAGATTGCGGGAATAGATTTAGCTAAGGATCTCCCCGTGTTGTTAAGTCACGCGGTTTCTCGTGGGTTTTTTACCAACCCCCACTCAGTACACGCTTTGGAAGAGCGGAGGCGTTACGGGGATAAACTGTGGGAGTTAGTTTTGGAGGAAGATAAGCCAGCAAAAAAAATGAGTAAATTATGGAAAGCTGTCCATAAGGAATTACTGATGTCCCAGGCGGAGAAAAGAGCGGCGCGGGGAGCGCGGGCTGCCCACGATGAGAACAGGGAGTATGGGCTGGACCAATCTTATAGCTCCCCAAATCCCCCTGCTTTTACAGCGCTGATAATACCGGGACCTAAGCCCTCAGCGCCCCCATGCGAGGCATCGGAGGAGCCGCCAGGTGCCCCCCCTGCCCCACGGAGCCCCGGCAGTTCTGCATCTGCCACGGGGGAGGGACCTCAGCGTACCCCCCCTCAGGTCTCCGTGCAGGCGCCGCGGAACTCCGAACTTGTCCCGGGGGCCGAGTCGGACCTCGCAGAGGCTATAATTCGGGGAAGGCGGGAGATGTGGCCCATGTTAGCCAAACAGGGGATGGAGGAGGGCGATGCCGACCTCTTACAGGCGGCAACGGAGCAGCTGGCGTTCCCGGTGGTGTGCGCACCTATGCCACAAGGGGGAATGCAGGCTGAGATTCGGAATCTGGATTGGAAGATGTTATCTCAGTTGCGAGCCACAGTGGGGTCCTACGGGGTGACTAGTGAGCCGGTTAAACAAATGCTAGACTACATCTTTAGTGCAAATACTCTCCTGCCTGCAGATATTAAGGCGGTAGCTAGGCTAATATACACCCCCCATCAGCTGCTCTTGTTTAACGCCCACTGGCAGCATGAGGCTACAATATCCGCCGCAGCGCAAAGGGGTCCTGGGGATCCGCTAGCAGGGGTCACAGTTGATCATCTGATGGGTCTCGGTCAATGGGTGCGGGCGGAGGCACAGGCACTCGCTGGCCCCGATATTTGTCGGGAAAGTATGGAGACAGCCAGGAGAGCCATGAATAAGATAAAAGCCCCTGGAGGCACGCCTACGTATATGGGCGTAAAGCAAGGACGGGACGAGCCGTTGGGTGACTTTGTGGACAAGATTACGGAGGCCATAAAAAGGGCTGATGTGCCCGAGCACATGCAGGGAGCTCTGCTTAGACAATGTGTATTGCAGAACGGGAATTCCTCAACCCGATCCCTTGTCGGCACCATGCCTGGGGATTGGACGCTTCCGGACCTGCTAGAGAAGGCCGCTTCTATCCCGACGGGATCGCAAGCCCTGTTAGTCGGTGCTTTGCAGTCATTAGGGGAAGGGCTGAGAGAACAGGCGAGGGTTTTTCAGAATCAGTCACAGTCAGCACACTCACAGGTGCTAGCAGCCCTTGCGCCCCTCCAGGCGGCAGCCACGGCAATCCCTCGCTCCTCCGACAATTCCAGCCTGAAGTGCTTTCGCTGTGGAAGAACGGGACACGTTCGCCGTGAGTGCCGAGCGACCGGGATTCGGTGTGGCAGATGTCAGTCAAACACGCATAACGCCGCAGCCTGCCGTCAGAAGTCGGGAAACGGGAGGAGCAGCGCGAGCGGCGGCCGCGCCAGGACACAAATGGCCGCTGCAGCATCGGCAGCCCCCACCAACGGCAGCTCCAGCCAGCCACCAGCGGGAGCCGCGGCTTGGACCTGGCAGCCTCAGTAGATGTCGCTACCCTGACAAGCCAGCCCCGTCGAGTGCCCACGGGGGTATTTGGTCCTGTCGTCATCCAGGGCCGAGAAACAGGAGGACTTTTGTTAGGAAGGTCATCTGCGAGCACGATGGGGTCATTCGTATTACCTGGGGTGATCGATGCTGATTTCCAAGGAGAAATCGTGAGAGTGGTACATACTCTGTACCCTCCGATAAAGATACAGGAAGGTCAACGATTGGCTCAACTCGTCCCGCTACCACGGCTATCAGAAGGACGAACGCCGGTGAGCTGTCTGCCAAGGGACCAAGGAGGTTTCGGATTGACCCTTCTCACCATCGATCTCGCATCCCGTCCCAGAAAGTGGTGTAAAATATCCTACAAGGATCGTGACACGACTTTGATGGGACTGCTGGACACAGGAGCGGATACGTCGATCATCGCTCCCGGAGCGCGGCCGTCCAACTGGCCACTTCAGTCTTCAACGGCTACTGTGAGTGGGGTTGGGGGAATGACACTGGCTAAGCGAACCCCCACCCTTGCAGTGGAAATAGACGGCAGAAGAGCCGCAGCGGTGTTCTCTATCGCACCGCTCCCGCCCACGGTTCCCTGTCTGATCGGCAGGGACGTATTGGCCCAGCTCGGCCTTGTCCTTACCAACGAGCACCCTTTAATGTGACGGCCATTGCTTGGACTTTCCCGCTACCTCTTACCTGGACCACTGAAAATCCGGTTGTGGTGAAGCAGTGGCCACTAAAGCGGGAAAGTCTCCAACAAGCACACCAGTTGGTACAGGAGCAGCTCGACCAGGGGCATCTGAAACTATCTACCAGCCCTTGGAACGCTCCGATCTTTGTGAGCAAAAAGAAATCAGGCAAATATCGCCTCCTTCATGATTTACGCGCCGTTAATGAGCAGATGGAGCCTATGGGAGCGCTTCAACCGGGACTGCCCAATCCAGCCACGATCCCAGAGGATTGGCCCATTTTGATCGTTGGTCTGAAGGACTGCTTCTTCACTATTGCCTTGCATCCTCGGGATACAAAACGCTTTGCGTTTACCCTGCCAGCGATTAATAAAGGTGAACCCGACAGGAGGTTCGAATGGACGGTGCTGCCTCAAGGAATGCGCAACTCCCCCACTCTTTGTCAATTACATGTTGATGCCGCCCTTCAGCCAATACGAGAACGAATGCCCAACACTATCGTGTATCACTACGTGGACGATATCCGTTTTGCCCAGAGCTGCCCTTTCACGGACGCACAGCTAGAAGCAATTCGGAAAACTCTCGCGAGTTTTTCCTTGGTGATTGCTCCAGAAAAGGTGCAGCGCAGCACAGCCTGGAACTACCTTGGGTGGAAGATTACTGACAAGCAGGTGACGCCGCAGAAGCTGTCTCTCAATACGAGCATCACCACGCTGAATGATGCGCAGAGGCTCTTGGGGGACCTCCGGCGGTTAAAGCCAGTTGTAGGTATCCCCAGTACGCTCTTAGAACAGTTGCTGCCCCTGTTAAAGGGCACGGACCCTCGCACTCCTGTATCGCTGTCAAAGGATCGGCGTGCAGCCCTGCAAACCGTTACAGACTGTATCCTAAACGGCTTCGTCTCCCGGCTTGACCCTGCCTGCCCGTTGTCTCTCACAATTTGGAACAGTAAGGATCACCTTTTGGGCGCAGTTACTCAATTTGAACAGAAAAGGGGGGAGAGGGTGCTGGAATGGATGGCATCACCTTTGCAGAAACGAAAAACCATAACCGCAAAAATTGAAAATTTGGCATCCTTAATTCGAAGAGGACGTTTGCGGATTCTGGAGATCGGTGGCTCGGAGCCCACACGGATTCATCTGCCCATGGAAAAGGCGACAGTAGATCGGTATCTACTAAATTCCCCTAAGCTGGCAGAATCGCTGCTGGCCTCCGGCGCTCACGTAGGAACGGGACCGTTGACTCCGCGAAGCCTACGACGGATCGGTGAATGGAGCTGGGTCACGACGCCCTTGCGAAGGGACGGGCCCATCCCCGGAGCCGTGACAGCCTTTACGGATGCTGGGAGGAAAACACACCCGGAGTGGATTCCCGCACGTTGGACTAAACCAGCCACAGCGCCGCAAGCCGGAGAGCGTCAGGAACCTACTGCTGCATTTGGAGCTACTGGTCCGGCCACACCGGGAATTCCTGCGCCACATCTTGGGGCCGAGATCGGTGAACGTTCGGACGCCTGAGCAAGGAATAAGACTATTCGAAGCTCTCGCGGGGTATCATAATCTGGGTTCAAATCATCATTGCTGTCGGAACCGTGGTGCTGCTTGGGGTCGTGGGGCGTGGGTTCTGTTACATCGCGGGGGCTGTAACAGAACCAGCTGGGTGCATCAGACGCAGTTACGGGCTTTGCGGTGTGGTGGTTGTGAGGCGCGTTGGCAAGGAGACACGGCCGTGCGAGCTCTGGAGCTCTACACGGGGGAGCCTCTATTCTCTGCAATAAGAATTTTTGAGAGTGCGGAGCAGCGCCCACCTCCGCTGGGAGCTCGCCCACCTGGTCGCGAGGGCCCAGGCCCTTTATCGGTCACGCATTATAGAGACGCAGTGCGCTCAGCCTACACGGCACCCTACGGCGGCAGCTGAAAATGCAGGCTGTAGTCGTGCTGCTGGGCATCACGACGCAACTCGTGCACACAATCTGGGTGCCCCCGCAGCCTAAGCAGAACATTTGGGTTACGACAGCTAACAAGACGGGGCAGGAAACCTTCCGCCTGGCGCTCTCGTCCCCTGGTAACCCTTTCTCCACCTGTCTGGTAGGTCTACCCGTGGATGACCCCCCGTACCCGAATGCAGCTTCCGGCTTCGGGCCATCGAATCAATCAATTCAATCATATGCAGATACCTGGGATCAGGTGGCGCCCTGTTTTCCAACTGCTGATCTGGAGCCCCAGGAACTGGAGATACTGGGCACAGTGAAAGCTGACTGGTGCGTCTACTTTAATTGGACGAGTGCATATCGTGCCGGTCCAGGGAAATCAGGAGCCAACTACTCATACCCAACAATTGTTAATGCCAGCCATCCTGTATACCAAAACGCCCAAACAGATCTCTATCATCCAGCACTCCTATCTCACTGCCTCACGGAATATTTCTTATTTGTGGGGACAGGGCTTGGTCCGGAATTCCCTCGAAGTCGGTGGGAGGACCATGTACTCTAGGTCGTCTAACCTTACTAACTCCAAATACCTCCATGATCCTGCAATTACATAGAGAGCACCGTAGACTAAGGCGAGCAGTTCATGCATTCACACCAGAATGCAAAGACAGCGTGGACTTTTGGTGTGTATCAGAGCGGGTTTTGCCTCTTTCCTTGCCCCCGGTGTCGCCGCTGCAAAGGCCCTACAGATCTGGATAAGCTAGGATGCTGGTTGGCCAAACAAACTAATGCGACATCACGAGCATTGTCAGACCTGCTAGCGGACGTTGACTCAACGCCACGCCACCCTCCAAAATCGAGCGGCCATAGACTTTCTGTCGCTAGCGCAAGGGCGTGGATGTGAAGAGTTTGATGGTATGTGCCGCATGAATCCGACCATTCCCGTTCCATTCACGCATAGCTACAAATCCTGCAGACCCTGACAACCCACCTCCAAGAGCATGCAGGGTTCGGGCTCGACGGCTGGTTGAAGGGTTGGGGTCTGGGGCCGTGGCTGACATCCCTGCTGCGATGCTTCATAACTACTGGGCTTGTAATGTTAGTACTGCTGCTTGTCGTACCGTGCCTTTTTCGCTGCCTGCAAAAGCACTTGCAAATCTTGTCGAAGCAAAATGGAATGCCTCTTTTCTGCTCCAAAAAGAAAACGGGGGAAGTGTGGAGAGACTGACTGAGGGATGGTTGCAAGACAAAGGCCACAGTATGATAGGTATGGTTGCAAAACAAAGGCCACAGTAAGATCAAGCCGGTGAAACAGTAACAATCAATACGTGATCCAAGGCAAGAACGCCGTGCTTTGCCTTGAAAGTGTAACAGAAGCAGGATGGCATGAGGCTGGGAGTTCGTAGATACAGGGAGTCAGAAACCGCAAAGCCGGCCGCGAAGGTCGATTCTCGCAGCTGAGGAGTTTCCAATCCTGAGCTTCGCTTTTGCAATATGTATGAGCTCATTATCTCCCGTATAAATAGTCATATTGTACGTAATAAAGCTGAGACCTGCTGACCATGACAGCGTGAGACTTGTCTCCCGTGCTCCTTTCTCCCACAGCCCCCCCTATTATAAGTTGGGACCCCCATTACCTCCCCTATCTGGGATGGGATCCCCTGACATCCCCGCCCCCCATACAAAATGGGACCCTCTGACCCCCCCCCTTATGGGATGGGACCCCCAATGACCCCCCCCCCCCTATTATAAGTTGGGACCCCCATTACCCCCCTATGTGGGATGGGATCCCCTGACCCCCCCATTATGGGATGGGACCCCCTTAACCCCCTCCGTTATAGGATGGGACCCCCCTTCCCCCCTCATTATGAGATGAGACCCCCAAATACCCCCCACCCCATATAGGATGGGACCCCCATGGCCCCCCCCGTTATAAGATGGGTCCCCATAGCCCCCCCTATATAGGATGGGATGGGACACCCATGCCCCCCCTCCGCCCCCGTTATAAGATGGGACCCCACAGCTCTGCCCCATTCACGCCTGACCCCATATGGAGCCCCACAGCTCTGCCCCACTCACGCCTGACCCCATATGGAGCCCCACAGCTCTGCCCCATTCACGTCTGACCCCATATGGAGCCCCACAGCTCTGCCCCACTCACGCCTGACCCCATATGGAGCCCCACAGCTCTGCCCCACTCACGCCTGACCCCATATGGAGCCCCACAGCCCTGCCCCACTCACGTCTGACCCCATACGTGTTGCGTATCGTAGGCGCAGCGCCCTGACAACACGATGGCGCCTCGAAGAGCCCCACCAGGCAGCCGTCGCTCGCGTCCGGCCGGGCTGTGGAGGCGCAGGTCGGTCTGGGAGCCCTGCGCATTTTGCACGGCAGGCGCTGGAAGGGCCGCTTGCGGATCCGCAGCTCCGTGGGTTTCGGGTAGCGGCGGATGTCGCGCAGCAGCGCCGTGCCGGGCCGCTGTCTCGCTCCAATTTACAGCGGGGAGATGAGGTTCTTTCCATATCTGTTTAATACCCGGTGTGAGGTTAAGAAACAACGGCTCATATGTTGGTCCAACCAGTTTATTATAAATCCTAATTAGGGAGACGGGGAGGGGAAGGAGGGCGATAGGAAAGAGAGGAAAAAGCAAGAATGCTGTAAAGCGGGGACGGTCACCACCGGGATCCAGCGGCGTCCCGCTGCTCGGCGTTCCGAAGGTGCGAGGCAGGAGCAGCGGGGGGGGAGCAGCAGCGTGGCCGCCTTGGGCAGCAACAGGCAGCAGGAAGAAGTCACAGAGCCGGTGCAGGAGGAAGCAGCAGGACTCAGGTAGCAGCCCCAGGAAGTCCGTCAGCATGCAGGCATTCCGTGCTGAGGGATCTGATGGCAGACACCCCTCCTCATGGTTTTCGATCCCTCTTTTATCCTGCTTCTTCTCCCGCCTACCTGACATCCCTGGTGCTGGAGCAGGAGCCATGCGAGCGCTTCCTGAGATGCCACCTTCCTTGAGATAAGCCCGCACACCTTCCTTGAGATGAGCCCGCACACCTTCCTTGAGATAAGCCCGCACACCTTCCTTGAGATAAGCCCGCACACCTTCCTTGAGATAAGCCCACACAAAGCACCGCTTCGCAGCTACGAAGCTGCAGCTTCTCTTGAGACAGTAAAGTGGGAAAGATGGAAGGGGTCCGCGACATCGCTTGGTTTTGCTAACTCAATAAATTGGCATCACGGAATTTAACCCTTCGTGCTGACTCAGGAGGAATTCATTGCTTAGCTTAGGGAATTCGTTGCTTAGTTTAACCTCTTGTTAGCTCAAGGGGAGCTTATTGCTCAACCTTTGCTAGCCCAAAATACGCTCCCAACAGACGGCCGTCTCCAGTCAGCAGAAAGGGACCCTGAGAACGGGAGGGGGAGGAAAGGAGAGGCAGAATTAGAGACTGCTGAGGTGTGCGGGACGGGAGAAGAGCCCAAAACTGGGACAAAGGTGGGAAGGATGGCGAGGAAGACGTCTGACTTCATCCCGGAACGACCAGCAGAGGGTGGGCCTTCATCCAATGGATGCTACTGCGCACGCACTGGGGAGGGGGACAGCATGTTAATGAACTCCTGGAAAGGTGATGGATATGTTGGTGGGCCTTGGGTAACGCTCCTGAGTATGTATGGATTGGCTGATAAATGTATTGGGATCCTATTCTCTGGTGTGCAGGCTAGGAGGAGCGACCCCCCTTGCACCCGGCGCGTGGCGCAGTGCTGAAACGAAGACGTCCTGCTCTTATCACCTCTTATCACCTTACGTGGGTCAGAGAGTTTGATTCCACAAATCACTCTTGTTGGCCCCGGCCCCATCCATCTGTGACCCTCGGACAAAAGATGTCACAAGCCTTGCCCAGGACTTGTCCATCACACTTCTCCAAAGGATCTCTCAACCCCTGCCCAGGACTCGCCTGAATTTGTTCGTCTGTGTCCTCAGCAAGCTTGGAGACGACGATGATGCAAAATAATCACCTCTTACAGCTGCTCACGCCGCCCGTGCCTTTCCCTTCTGCGGGCAGGGTTGAGAAGTCGACCGCTGCCTGGAGGCGATGCACAAATTGCGTGAAGCTTTCGCTTTCATTTTGTCCTACGGTGGAGCGTGGGGAAGTCCCTGGACTCTCAGGACGCGCTAGAGACGTAACTGAGGAAGGAGAGGACAAGGTAAGGATGAACTCTTGTTTAGGAATGTAGGTGAGCAGGACGTGTGGTCAGATAAGAAAAGGGCATCTGGAAACTCTGTTGACACGAGGAATGGCTCAGGGTCGCATTTCTTCTGTCAGAGGCAGTGGGGCTGCTCCCATGCAAAAGAGACCCCGCTGCTCATGGCGGGACCACATGTTGGTAAGTCAGGAACGTGATGAATATGCGTGTGAATCCCACTGGTTGTGTATATCTGTACCAGGCTTCTTCCTTACGGCGTGCAAGTTCGGAGGAGCCGTGCCCCTTGCACCCAGCTTGGCACCAAATGCTGCCATTTGGTCATGTCTGCTTTATAACCTGACTCTGGGTTATACAGTTTGATTCCGCGAGTCGTAACAGCACACCAACGTGCTGCACTGCGGCCAGGTGGGGAGCTGCCAGTGCAAGAAGGACAGGGAGCTGTTGGAGAGGGGCCAGAGGAGCCACAGAGATGAGCAGGGGGCTGGAGCACCTCCACTATGAGGACAGGCTGAGGGAGCTGGGCTTGTTCAGCATGGAGGAGAGAAGGCTGAGGGGTGAATCAGTGCAGCCTTTCCGTACTGTTGAAGAAACTGCGAGGTTTACACTGAGTCTGCAACAGAAGCTGCTCATTTACCCCTGTAGAGCCCCGTCCATCACCACGGTAGGGTCAATAGGTGAACTAACCAACAAATAAATCAAGATCTTAGAATTGTCAGGGTAAGAATAGATGAGAAATGAGTGCTGAAATGCTTGAGTAGAGATTTTGGCTATAGGATATGAGTAGGTGCACGTGTCCTTTCAGAGAATTAAAGAAAAGAACTAAGACTACCTGAGGCATGACGAACGAGGACAACATGTCATGGAAGGAACCGAAAGAGACGATGAGCACATCGTTATCCCCCCTTTTTTGCTATGAAGTCACCCCTGAAAAAGTGCATAAATACTCCGTGTGTGTGTTGGGTCTGTGGACACTTCCTAGAAGCGACCCGACCCTGCTGTCGTAGCAGAGTCTGATTTAATAAAGCTCCTCGATGAACAGCTGAGTTCGAGTCTCACTACGATCCCGTCTCTGAGTTCCAGTCTCACGTCTCCAACAGGTACCTCAAGGGAGCCTACAGACAGGAGGGGAATCAGCTCTTGGAAAGGGTGAGCGACAGCAGGACGAGGGGAAATGGTTTTTAATTGAGGGAAGGGAGATTGAGGTTGGATGTGAGGGGGAAATTCTGCGCTGTGAGAGCGGTGAGGTGCTGAACAGCTGCCCAGAGAGGCTGCGGATGCCCCGTCCATCCCTGGAGCTGCTCAAGGCCGGGTTGGATGGGGCCCCGGGCAGCCTGGTGTAGCATTAGGTGGGGTGGTTGGTGGCCCTGCGTGTGGCAGGGGGTTGGAGATTCATCATCCTTGAGGTCCCTTCCAACCCTGGCAATTCTGTGATTCTGTGAGGCAAAGCTGCAACCCGACTGGGAAGGACCGATCCAAGTACTTCTGGCAACAGAAAGAGCTGTCAGGACAGCTGAGAAAGGTTGGACTCACCGCACTCGAGTAAAACCCTCCACTAACCCTGAAGCGTGGGAAACTGTTGCTACAGGGGATCCTTTAAAGATAAAAATTAGAAAGAAATTGTAAATATACTAATCTGTATTTTTTTTTCTTCTTTTTATAACCAGTATAGGTAGGGAGGTGTTTAGAATAAATATTTGTACTCCTATTCTTCGCTACAGTAACGGTACAGATGTTTAGGAGTTAATAACGGTGCAGGAGAGGGACCAATTGGGAGTTTTGATTCTGACAGTGATCACTTTTAAAGAATGTCTCAGTCAGCTGATTGCCTGGGGAAAGGATGACCTGCAGAGGGGAGCGGGAGGACACCCTGTTAAGATGTGGGTGAAAGTAACAAGGAGAGAAACGCCTCAGACTGTCACATTTGATGCTTGCGGTGTGACAGCCTGCGGGTTAAGTGCCCAAGGACAACTGAGTCATGCAGAGAAATAGCCGTGTCCTCAATTAGGCATGAATAAGAGATCCCCTCGTGGGGGATGGAATAATGGATGGTGGACGACTGCCTATCAGGGCTGGACAAATACCCCAGGGATATTCGATACGATGCAACCACGCACCCTAAAAGAACGGATTGGTACGTTTAGGGGAATTGCCCAACCAGACTGCCAGGCATTGCAGTGCAATCCAGTGACAATAACAATTAGCGAGGCCGATGGCCTTGTTAACATCACTTTTGGGATTGGAATTGGTTCGGGGAAGAGACCCAGTAGCCAGATTCAGAGTGGCTGTATGGGATTCATTGCCTGATCATACTCGAAAGGTTCAGGATAAGAAAAAGGGAGAGAAAAATCCTTCTGAAAGTCCTGCAGCTGTAGTCATTATGGAAATAAAAGATCTCAGACACACATTTGAAATTGAGACGGGATACAGGGATGTGAATGCCTGGGTAGAATGGGTTAAGTAGACTGTCCAGAGTCTCAACCATAGCAACTGCTATGCTTGTGCATCAGGACAGCCTGTAGCTCAGGCAGTACCCCTTCCTCTGGGGTGGACCGGGGATTCCCAAGGGATGCAACGTGTGATCGCCCTGTACCAGGAGAAAACCGCCTGGGGAAATGAAGCCTGTAAATCACTCTCCCTATTGTTTCCCCCGATATCGGAGATGGATGCCAGAATCCCTGCTGCATTCTCCATGGCCATAGGTAACCAGACAGCTTGTCTCTCAAGGCAGGCTGTGAGGGCTACCAGGCCTGTAGGGAATTTCCCACTGTGCGGTGAAACCTTGGATGTCACGAAGGATTTAGTGGGGGAATATTCAAGGCTGGGAATCCCTCGAGCGGATCCCTGGTGGTACTGCGGTGGGAAGATCTTACGGTCCATTCTCCCATCTCACTGGGGAGGTACCTGGGCACTTGTTCAACTGGCCATACCGTTCTCTTTGGCATTTGAGAAGGTTCTATCACACATTCGAAAAAGGAACAAAAGGAGCCTGGGAGCCCCATCTGATGATGATACAATATATATGGACTCAACTGGGGTGCCCAGAGGTGTCCCTGATGAATTTAAGGCTAGAAATCAATTGCTGCAGGATTTGAATCTCTATTCTGGTGGGTGACAATTAACAAAAATGAAGATGGGGTGAACTACATCTATTGCAATCAGCAGAGATTTCTAAACCATACAAAGGAGGCAATAAAGGGAACTGCAGAACAATTGGATGCTACAAGCAGGATGGCCTGTAGCCATATAGAACAGGATCGCCCTAGACATGATACGAGCTGAAAAAGGGGGTGTGTGTGTAATGTTGGGCACTCAGTGCTGCACCTTTATCGCAAATAACACAGCCCCAGACAGCACGATAACTAGAGCACTGCGGGGCTTACCGCTCTTGCCAGTGAATTAGCCGAAAACTCTGGACTAGACAGCTCCCTCACTGGGCGTTTGGGGTTCTGGTTTGGCAGAGGGAAAGGGATGATTGTGTCCATATTCACTTCTTTGACTGTGGCAGCAGGAGTCCTGACGGCCATCGGTTGCTGTGTTATCCCCTGCGTGGGGGGGTCGGTGCAGCGATTAACAGAAACTGCGCTGCTGAAGCAAACAGCAGCGGAACCACCACCGCACTCGGAT
Organism: Lophura swinhoii; assembly: GCA_030408155.1. NCBI lineage: Eukaryota > Metazoa > Chordata > Aves > Galliformes > Phasianidae > Lophura > Lophura swinhoii. The sequence goes on along the minus strand of CM059454.1, from coordinate 191,380 downwards.
AAAATGATGATATTGGACGAAATGGAAAAGGAAGAAAGTGAAGAGGTCTTTAGAATCGTACTTTAAAAAGGGGGGAATTGCAGAAATCAACACTTTGAAAGAAGAAGAGGGGGGAATTGTGGGCATGGAACGTTGTTTCTGCATTTGATATTAAAAAGTAGCAGTTGGTGTGAAGAAGCAGAACATGATGCATTTGTGTTTTGTAACTCATCCTTGGAAACAGTTGATCTAGTATGTGTCAGCGACTTGGAATCCTAAGTATTACTGAACTCTGATTCATTCTTTCCTGCAGAACTGGAATAGTTCCAAAAATGCGAGCGCAGCGTGCTAAGGACTAGAAAACATGTTGCAGAGCTGTTCTGTCAGGGTAAGAAACTCTCAGCAAAAGAAAGGCAGATTCAGCAAGCATCAAAGAAGTGAGGGCGTCTGCACAAGGCTGAGCTGCTGCACCCTGTGAGCAGCTGGCTGTGAAGGCAGCACCAGGATCCTCCCCTGCCTCTCTCCCGAGCTGATGTCTGTAGAAAGGAGGACGAGCAGATATCCGCAAAATAACCATCAGACGTGGAAGAAGTGAATTAGCTACAGATTGACGCTTATGCAGCAAAAATTTGTGTTTGTCCGGTGTTTCCATGTTTAGCAAAGCATCGAGAAGATTGTGAACCTGCAGCACTCAGCCAGCGAGGAACCGGGGGAGTAAGAGATCAGCGTTGGGGAACAGGGAACAAAAGATGGAACGCTGTTTTCTGTGCGCTCTCCTGCCTGCAGGCGGCCCAACGTTGCAATTGCGAATCAAACCTGCTTCATCAGAGACACCGCCCTGGAAAATGATTTGGGTATTTCCTACACCTCGCGCAGTCATCTTCCCATTCGTGTTTAAGAACCATCATCCCCACTGTTATAGATTCCGGTGACAAAAGCAGGCAGAGTCCAGTCTGATAAAGGGAGAGCTTTATTTCATCAAGCAAGGCGTAAAGTGAGCAGAACAGCGCTGGGCGCCGAGGGGAGCGGGCACTGCACCAGGGGCGGGGTTTGAACCAGGGGTTGGCTCCGTGCTGACACAGCTCTCGTCTCCTGCACACATCCCAGCCATTCCTGCACTGACACAGCTCTCGTCTCCTGCACACATCCCAGCCATTCCTGCACTGACACAGCTCTCGTCTCCTGCACACATCCCAGCCATTCCTGCACTGACACAGCTCCCATCTCCTGCACACATCCCAGCCATTCCTGCACTGACACAGCTCCCATCTCCTGCACACATCCCAGCCATTCCTGCACTGACACAACTCCCATCTCCTGCACACATCCCAGCCATTCCTGCACTGACACAACTCCCATCTCCTGCACACATCCCAGCCATTCCTGCACTGACACAACTCCCATCTCCTGCAGACATTCAGCCATTCCTGCACTGACACAACTCCCATCTCCTGCACACATCCCAGCCATTCCTGCACTGACACAACTCCCACCTCCTGCACACATCCCAGCCATTCCTGCACTGACACAGCTCCCATCTCCTGCACACATCCCAGCCATTCCTGCACTGACACAGCTCTCGTCTCCTGCACACATCCCAGCCATTCCTGCACTGACACAGCTCCCATCTCCTGCACACATCCCAGCCATTCCTGCACTGACACAGCTCCCATCTCCTGCACACATCCCAGCCATTCCTGCACTGACACAGCTCTCGTCTCCTGCACACATCCCAGCCATTCCTGCACTGACACAGCTCCCATCTCCTGCACACATCCCAGCCATTCCTGCACGGACACAACTCCCATCTCCTGCACACATCCCAGCCATTCCTGCACTGACACAACTCCCATCTCCTGCAGACATTCAGCCATTCCTGCACTGACACAACTCCCATCTCCTGCACACATCCCAGCCATTCCTGCACTGACACAGCTCCCATCTCCTGCACACATCCCAGCCATTCCTGCACTGACACAGCTCCCATCTCCTGCACACATCCCAGCCATTCCTGCACTGACACAGCTCCCATCTCCTGCACACATCCCAGCCATTCCTGCACTGACACAGCTCTCGTCTCCTGCACACATCCCAGCCATTCCTGCACTGACACAGCTCCCATCTCCTGCACACATCCCAGCCATTCCTGCACTGACACAGCTCCCATCTCCTGCACACATCCCAGCCATTCCTGCACTGACACAACTCCCATCTCCTGCACACATCCCAGCCATTCCTGCACTGACACAACTCCCATCTCCTGCACACATCCCAGCCATTCCTGCACTGACACAACTCCCATCTCCTGCAGACATTCAGCCATTCCTGCACTGACACAACTCCCATCTCCTGCACACATCCCAGCCATTCCTGCACTGACACAACTCCCACCTCCTGCACACATCCCAGCCATTCCTGCACTGACACAGCTCCCATCTCCTGCACACATCCCAGCCATTCCTGCACTGACACAGCTCTCGTCTCCTGCACACATCCCAGCCATTCCTGCACTGACACAGCTCCCATCTCCTGCACACATCCCAGCCATTCCTGCACTGACACAGCTCCCATCTCCTGCACACATCCCAGCCATTCCTGCACTGACACAGCTCTCGTCTCCTGCACACATCCCAGCCATTCCTGCACTGACACAGCTCCCATCTCCTGCACACATCCCAGCCATTCCTGCACGGACACAACTCCCATCTCCTGCACACATCCCAGCCATTCCTGCACTGACACAACTCCCATCTCCTGCACACATCCCAGCCATTCCTGCACTGACACAGCTCCCATCTCCTGCACACATCCCAGCCATTCCTGCACTGACACAACTCCCATCTCCTGCACACATCCCAGCCATTCCTGCACTGACACAACTCCCACCTCCTGCACACATCCCAGCCATTCCTGCACTGACACAGCTCCCATCTCCTGCACACATCCCAGCCATTCCTGCACTGACACAGCTCCCATCTCCTGCACACATCCCAGCCATTCCTGCACTGACACAACTCCCATCTCCTGCACACATCCCAGCCATTCCTGCACTGACACAACTCCCATCTCCTGCACACATCCAACCATTCCTGCACTGACACAGCTCTCGTCTCCTGCACACATCCCAGCCATTCCTGCACTGACACAGCTCCCATCTCCTGCACACATCCCAGCCATTCCTGCACTGACACAGCTCCCATCTCCTGCACACATCCCAGCCATTCCTGCACTGACACAACTCCCATCTCCTGCACACATCCCAGCCATTCCTGCACTGACACAACTCCCACCTCCTGCACACATCCCAGCCATTCCTGCACTGACACAGCTCCCATCTCCTGCACACATCCCAGCCATTCCTGCACTGACACAGCTCCCATCTCCTGCACACATCCCAGCCATTCCTGCACTGACACAACTCCCATCTCCTGCACACATCCCAGCCATTCCTGCACTGACACAACTCCCACCTCCTGCACACATCCCAGCCATTCCTGCACTGACACAGCTCCCACCTCCTGCACACATCCCAGGGGCCGCGCAGGCTGTTGCTGTGGCCGTAGCTGTTTTGCTGGGGGATTCATTTTCCAGCCTCCTGACGGTCGTGGGGCTGAAAGTCAGCGGTCTTTTCCTTTATTCTTTGGTCATTTTCTAGCAGCTGATGTGCCCCGGGCTGCGGCTTCTTCGTTCCCGTCGCTTACAACATTATTTACATCCTCAGACACCTGAGAAAGCACCACTGGGTTTCGATTTGACCAACAAATTAACCCTTATCTCTCACAGCCGCCCCGCCAGAAATCAGTCTGCAGGTTTGTTCTGTACCGAACGGGAGCAAATCGCCTCGCCCAAAACGCCATCTGTGAGGTGGGGACCGCGGCCGAGTTGAGCCCTTTATCCGCAACTGCCTCAGCGACCGCCGGTGTGTCCCTGGGCTTCATGGCGAGCGGCGCCTCTGCCCCCCACCCAGCGCCCGGAGCGGAACGGCAGCGCGGCCGGTGGGGCCCAGTCGGCGCAGGCTGTCTTTGTTTCCCTGCAGTCTGCGGCAGGGATTTCTCCCCTCGCGGTTCTCTTTCATTTGGATGGCGGCACGTCGGCCCTTAACTCCGCTCGTATTCATTCCCTCCTCCTCGCAGTTTCAGTCACAGAATCACAGCATCACAGCACGGCCAGGGTTGGAAGGGACCCCAAGGATGCCGAAGCTCCAACCCCTGTGCCATGCAGGGCCACCAACCTCCTCATGTAATGCAGCCCAGGCTGCCCAGGGCCCCATCCAACCCGGCCTTGAGCAGCTCCAGGGATGGACGGGGCACCGCAGCCTCTCTGGGCAGCTGTTCAGCACCTCACCGCTCTCACAGCAAAGAATTTCCCCCTGACATCCAACTGAAATCTGCCCTCATTCAGCTTCCAACCACTTCCCCTCGTCCTGCTCTTATCTCCCAGACTCGATTCCCCTCCTGTCTGTAGGCTCCCTTGAGGTCCTGCAGGCTGCACTGATTCACCTCAGCCTTCTTTCCTCCGTGCTGAACAAGCCCAGCTCCCTCAGCCTGTCCTCATAGGGGCACATTGTCCCCACTGTCCCCACATGTCCACACATCCCCACAATGTCCCCATCTGTCCCCATTGTTCCCACATCCCCATAATGTCCCCACATGTCCCCATTGTCCCCATATCCCCACAATGTCCCACTGTCCCCATTGTTCCCACATGTCCCCACATCCCCACAATGTCCCCACATGTCCCCTGTCTCCTGCTCATCTCTGTGGCTCCTCTGGACCCTCTCCAACACTCAATGGCGAACCGCTCGCCCCAGCCGCCGTCTGACCCGGAGTCGGAGCCCGACTGACGGCCACTTCCGGTTTCCCGCGCCTTTTCCTGCGGCTCCGGCCCCGCCGCTCCGTTTGCTGCAGTCCGTTCCCTCCCCTCGCCCCGCCCCGCCCCCTGCCCGGCGCCGCTCGCCCCACGCGGCGCTTCTTCACACGGCCGCTCCGATTGGCCGATCGCCTTCCCGCCCTTCCGGCCGCGCCCACCGCCTCCATGCGGCGCCTCCTCGCCGTTCCCGCCAAGAGCGTCCTCTCCCCTCTCTTCCTCTCGCGGCTCGGCGCCATCTTGGCTGCAGCCCGAAGTTCCTGGGGCTCCGATTTCCCCGCGGCAGCCCGGCGCTCCCCGCTTAACCCGCCCCCGCAGGGCTCCGCTCGTTTCCGTCCCTCGATGCGGAGGGCGTCCCGGCTCCGTACGGAGCGCGGGGAGCGGCCCTCAGAGCGGCGCTGCGGGGAAGGACCGGGGGTCCGGAGGGATGAGGAACCGAGCGCCAGCCGGCGCCGTGCGCTTGGGCTCGGGGGGCGGACGGGGCCCTGGGCTCCGTTGGCACAGCGCGGCAGCGGGGCGGGGGGGTCGTTCCCCTCTGCGCCGCTCTTTGGGGCCCCAAAGTCTGCAGCGCTGCGTCCAGGTGTGGGGCCCCCAGCACAACAAAGGCAGGGAGCTGTTGGAGAGGGGCAGAGGAGCCACAGAGATGAGCAGGGCTGCAGCACCTCCGCTACAAAGGCAGGCTGAGGGAGCTGGGCTTGTTCAGCATGGAGGAAAGAAGGCTGAGGGGTGAATCAGTGCAGCCTGCAGGACCTCAAGGGAGCCTACAGACAGGAGGGGAATCGAGTCTGGGAGATAAGAGCAGGACGAGGGGAAGTGGTTGGAAGCTGAATGAGGGCAGATTTCAGTTGGATGTGAGGGGGAAATTCTGCGCTGTGAGAGCGGTGAGGTGCTGAACAGCTGCCCAGAGAGGCTGCGGTGCCCCGTCCATCCCTGGAGCTGCTCAAGGCCGGGTTGGATGGGGCCCTGGGCAGCCTGGGCTGCATTACATGAGGAGGTTGGTGGCCCTGCGTGTGGCAGGGAGTTGGAGCTTTGGCATCCTTGAGGTCCCTTCCAACCCGTGCTGTGATGCTGTGATTGCATGTATCCCAGTGGTGTCCCTATGGTGTCCCTATGGTTCCCTGTGTGTCCCCATGGTGTCCCCACGGCCCTGCATGGCACAGGCAGTTGGAGCTTCATCATCCTTGAGGCCCCTTCCAACCCCGGCCGTGCTGTGATGCTGTGATTCCGTGCCATGAAACCATCAGAGGGGCGCAAATCCGCGCGGCCGCCCCGACTCCCAGCCCCGGTTGGCGACACGCAGCTCCGCGCCGCCCCCCAGGTCCCCGCTGCCGCACGGCCCTCCTGAGACAGTAAAGTGGGAAAGAGGAGAGGGGTCTGTAACGTCGCGTGCTTTTACTAACTCAAAAGAAATAAGCATCACGGAATTTAACCCTTCTTGCTAACTCAGGGGGAATTCATTGCTTAGTTTAGGGAACTCGTTGCTTAGTTTAACCTCTTGTTAGCTCAAGGGGAACTCATTGCTTAACCTCTGCTAGCCCCAAATGCGCTCCCAACAGACGGCCGTCTCCAGTCAGCAGAAACGGCCCCTGAGGACGTGAGGGGGAGGAAAGGAGAGGCAGAATTGGAGATTGCTGAGGTGTGCGGGACGGGAGAAGGGCCTGAAACTGGGACAAAGGTGGGAAGGACGTGGCGAGGAAGACGTCTGACTTCATCCCGGAACGACCAGCAGAGGGGGAGGAAGACGTCGGGCCTTCATCCAATAGAAGCTACTGCGCACGCACTGGGGACGGGGACAGTATGTAAATGGACTCCCGGAAAGGTGATGAATGTGTTAGCGGGTCTTGGGCAGCACTCCTGGATATGTATGGATTGACTGATAAATGTAACGGGGTCTCACTTTCCGGTGTGCAGGCTAGGAGGAGCGATGCCCCTCGCACCCGGCGTGTGGCGCAGCGCTGAAATCAAGACGTCCTGCTCTTATCACCTTGCGTGGGTTAGAGAGTTTGATTCCGCAAATCACTCCGCAGGGCCGCGCGACTCCCCCACGACGCCGGGCTTCTCCCGCAACCCCAGGACGCCGTCTCCTCAGTTACGGCTTCCGTGCCCTCATCCCGCACTTCGGGGTGCACAACATCCACCGGCTGCTCCACGAGCCCAAAAGCCCCGCAAAGCCACAGTGTCGGAGCTCGGCGGGAGGCAGACACGCGGCCGCAGAATGGGTCAGGACGTCTCCACTTGAATCAGAAGGAGGACAAGCAAGCGTTATGCCGTGCGGCGGATCTCCCGGCTGCCTCTGCGTCGTCACACCGTGCGGGCACAGATCGTGCCGGCGTGCATTGAGCAGCAGTAACCGATGCTGAGTAAAATCAGTTTGCTACTCCCTCACGTCTGCTCGCAGCGATGTCTGTGAGCCCCAGATAAAATCCAACCTTTGCTTCGCCGGCTCACCCGTGACTCCGCCTGGCAAACCGTAGCCCTCATTTGTGACAACAATTTCCAGCCTAACGCTGACACGGCTGCCTGCGTTCCTCCTGCAGCCAAAGGAATGTACAGGGCACGCCTGTTCCTGCACCGCCGCCCCCCCAGCACCCCCTGCTCCACGCCTGCTTTGCTGTGCTCGCCCACACCTCTAAGCTCTCTCGCCATTGCCTCCGTGTCATGGCTTTATGTTTTTTTGCTTTTCAGTATCCCACACCAACCATCACGTGCTGGAGTTAAGGTGTCAGTGCCCAGTTCCAGGCACCTGTCCCATGCATTACGGAAGCCGTGGATCTGCCCCTCCGGGTGGGGCAGGCTCTCCCTGCCTGGCAGTGGGTGCTGGAGGTGCTTTCCCATTTCCCAGCTTCTCAGCTTTGGCTCGGTCTCGGGAGCTCTCTCACATCTTATTTGATGTATTAGTGTCAATTTCAATTGGATTGGATTATATTACAGAATCACAGAATCACAGAATCACTAAGGTTGGAAAAGACCTATAAGATCATCCAGTCCAAGCATCCACCTATCACCCATGGTTCTCGCTGAACTATATCCCTCAACACAACATCCAAACGTTTTGTTATCTTGCATTCACAGTTAGTAAAATAAGTTTACCTCCATAGACTGTTGCCGCTGTTTTTTCCCCCCTTCCTTCCTTCCCATTCTGTGGGGCCAGGTGGGGGGTGGGGAGGGCAGGGTCCTGCTGCCCCCTGTCACGGCATGAACTGATCCAGTGAACTCCGTGACGCTCCACCAGGGCACCTTCTGCCCCACGGCCCGGCTCGTCGCCTGCTTTCCTGGGGCAGCTGCTGCTGGGCTCAATGGTTCCACTGAACCACTGGTGATGGGTGGATGCTTGGACTGGGTGATCTTATCGGTCTTTTCCAACCTTCGTGATTCTGTGATTCCTCATGCGGCACAGTTGGAGTCATTGGCTCTGAGCCCATAGTTGGAACAGTCGTTGGCTCCAAGTCTGTAGCTGGAGCATTCACTGGCTCCGAGCCCGCAGCCCCGTTTGGCTGGGATGATGATTGTGCTTATGGCAGGAAGAACTGCTGGCGGCCAATTCCCATCACCCTCATTTTGCTGCTGTGCCCCCGCAGCTTGCTGGGCTGCCCTTTTTCCAGCCTGACTCTGAAGCAATTCGTTATGAACTGCGTTCCATAGCTCCCCCAGCTTCCTCGCCACTTTATGGTCCTCTATCGCAGCCCACAGCTCATCTCCAAGCTTCCACCACCCGCTCAGCTCACGGAGCGAATGAGGGCTGACAAACAGCCCTGGCTCTGACCACAGGCCGTAACCCAGGAGCTCCTTGTTGAGATCTGTTCCTTTTATCCTGTGCTTTTCTAAAACGCGAGTGAATCATTGATGAGCTGCTTCCCTTTCATACCTGAGTTTCAGCGCTGCTGCAGCCTTGCAAGGTCTGGTGCACATTCATGTGTGACCCCATATGGAGCCCCACAGCTCTGCCCCATTCACCTCTGACCCCATATGGAGCCCCACAGCTCTGCCCCATTCACCTCTGACCCCATATGGAGCCCCACAGCTCTGCCCCATTCATGTCTGACCCCATATGGAGCCCCACAGCTCTGCCCCATTAAATGTGACCCCATATGGAGCCCCACAGCTCTGCCCCATTAAATGTGACCCCATATGCAGCCCCACAGCTCTGCCCCATTCTCGTGTGAACCCACAGCTCAGAGGCGCCCCCCCCGCGGCAGACCTTTATAGAGAGGCGGTCGGACCTTCGCACAGCGCAGCCACTGGACGCGTTCCAGGAGCGTCTCAGTGCGCTGCTGTTGGTGGATGCTCACAACGCCTCCGCTCCGTTCTCCAGCAAGAACTTGAGCACAGCCGTGCGACTGTGGACGGGGACGGACGGCCGGCCGGCCGGAGGCAGGTATGTCCTGGGCAGGGAGCTGGGAAGGGGCCCCGGGGTTGGGGCGGCGCGGAGGGGCAGCGCAGGGGTGCGGCTGCAGGCTGGGGGCCGCTGCGGGCGCGGTGCGCTTTGGTGTTATTTGCGCTCGGCAGGGGGCTGCGCGCGGTTCGGTTCCGTTTGGGTTATTTGCGGTGGTTTCGGTGAGTTTTTTTGGTACCGCAGCGTTGAGGGCGGGCGGCCGGTGCCGGTCAGGTCCGTTGCGGGGCGGTTCGGCGGAACGAAGGCGGGGGGTTATAGGGGAAGGGAAGAAGGACTATAGGGTAGGGGGTTATAGGGGTATAGGGGGTTGGGGTGGGACGGGGGTTATGGAGTGGGGGGAGGGGGTGGGGTTTATCGGGGATGGGAGGGGAAGAGGGCGGGGTTTATGGGGGGGGGGGGGACTGGAGGGCCTTTATTGGGGGGGGCGGGGACTTATGAGGCGGCCTTTGGGATCCGCGCCCGTTCTGATGCCTTGGGGCCGTTCCTGCCCGTCCGGGCCCATCCCGTCTGTTTGGTCGCCCTGAGGCCGTTTCGCTCCGATCCGGCGGCGGACCGGGGCTGTTTGTGCCTCTTTGGAGCCGGTTTGGTGCCACTTGAGGCACCGCGCCCCCATTTCTGGGCCGACTGCGGCCATCGGGGTCCGTTCAGGGCTCGTCTGGTGCAGTTTGGGTCCGTTTGCACCGTTCAGCTTCGGACGCAGAAAGGCGCCGTCCGGCTTTTATCCCTTTCTGATGCCCGAAGTCCCGCTCTGTGTCTCCTCTCTCCCCCCCAGCTCCGCCATCCAGCACTGCCGCACGATGCCAGCAGAACAAAAACACCCAAACTCCCTCCCGGAACTGGAAGCACAGCCGTCCGGCCCAGGAGACGAAACCCAGCGGGGTAAGAGAACAGAATCTGCGATGCTCTGCTGGCACGCAGCACGGAGGGGCTGGATGGGGAACGGAGCCCGAGCCATCGGCTCTCACACAACGGCACCATGGGCAGGGACACCATAGGGGTGCATAGGGACCATAGGGGTACATGGGGCACCCAGAGATACATGGGGGCCCTGTAGAGACCTGTAGGGACACCATAGGGATGCATGGAGACCTGTAGGGACTCCATAGGGACACCATAGGAACACCATAGGGATAGATGGAGACCTGTAGGGATGCCATAGGGACACCATTGGGATACACGGAATCACAGAATCACAGCATGTCTGTGAAGGCTGGAAGAGACCTCAAGGATGCCGAAGCTCCAACTCCCTGCCACACGCAGGGCCACCAACCTCCTCATGTAATGCAGCCCAGGCTGCCCAGGGCCCCATCCAACCCGGCCTTGAGCAGCTCCAGGGATGGACGGGGCACCACAGCCTCTCTGGGCAGCTGTTCAGCACCTCACCGCTCTCACAGCAAAGAATTTCCCCCTCACATCCAACCTCAACCTGCCCTCATTCAGCTTCCAACCATTTCCCCTCGTCCTGCTGCCATCTCCCCTTCCCAAGAGCTGACTCCCCTCCTGTCTGTAGGCTCCCCTGAGGTCCTGCAGGCTGCACTGATTCACCCCTCAGCCTTCTTTCCTCCATGCTGAACAAGCCCAGCTCCCTCAGCCTGTCTTTGTAGTGGAGGTGCTGCAGCCCTGCTCATCTCTGTGGCTCCTCTGCCCCTCTCCAACAGCTCCCTGCCTTTGTTGTGCTGGGGGCCCCACACCTGGACGCAGTGCTGCAGACGGGGCCTCAAAAGAGCAGAGCAGAGGGGAATGACCCCCTCCCTGTCCCTGCTGCCACCCCTGGTCTCTCTCTGCCCCACCAGGCTGCATACGGAAGCTGGGCAGGAGGAAAGCAGAGCTTTCCTTTTTTGCGACTGGAGTGCTGGGAGTGCTGGTGGGTGCCATTCCCACGTTCTGGATGGTGTTTGAGACAGGTGAGTGCCCCCACATCCCCGCTGTGGGCGTTGGATGGGGGATAACGGGGCTTCCCAGCCCCCCCGAGCTGCCCCCCGAGCACAGCCCCCATCCCACCTCCTGGGCTGCCCCAAACCGCCTCCTGCTCCCCTCCCCAACCTCTGCAGCCGTTCCGAGCCCATCGCCCCACGTCGCTGCGTCCCAACCCCAACCTGCAGCATTGGACGATCAAAGCGGGACCGCGATCATTTCGGCTCCCTGTCTCTCACGTACCCAACTCTCTCCCTCTCAGTGCGCCCACGTGAGCCGTGCCCACCCGCCCCAGCCTTCTCCCACGTGTGCCCCAATGGCTGGGTCGGCTTCCAAGGGAAATGCTTTTATTTCTCGGGCAACGAGAGCGACTGGAACGGCAGCATGGAGCTCTGCCAGCAACTCGGAGCTTCCCTGGCCACCCTGCACACGGAGGAGGAGATGGTGAGAGCGGGGGGTGAGCTGCAGTGCAGTGCCAATATGCAAACCCACACTTGTGGGGCTGCACCAACAGCTTCTGCTGCCCCCAGTTCACTCCACACCAAAGCCACGAGATGCCCCCAGTTCACCCCACACCAAAGCCACGAGGAGATGCCTTTGGGAAAGCCCTGGGCTGAGCAGGGACAGTGTCACGGCCTCATCTAAGATTGCTTGGCTTGGAAAAGACCTCAAAGATCACCGAGTCCAACCCCAACCCAGCCATCCCACCCCCACTCTAACAGCCCTCCCCCGAATCACAGCACCACATCCAGGTGGTTTTCAAACACACCCATGGATGCTGACTGCACCAGCTCCCTGGGCAGCCCATCGCTGTGCTCAACAGCCCTTTGTGTACAGAACTGTTTCCTGAGATGCAACCTAAACCTCCCCTGGCACAACTTGAGGCCATTTCCCCTCATCCTGTCGCCAGTGAGACTGACCAATCTCACTGCAGTTGGAAGAGAGCAGTCAGGTCTCCCCTCAGCCTCCATTTCCCCAGGCTGAACAGCCCCCAACCCAACCCAACCCTAACCCTTGGTGCCCATCTCCATTTCCCCCGGCTGAACAGCCCCCAACCCAACCCAACCCAACCCTAACCCTCGCTGCCCACCTCTGGCCCTGCTGCAGCACCTTTCTGTGCCGAGGTGCCCAAAGCTGAGCCCAGCCCTCGAGGTGAGGCCTCAGCAGTGCCGAGCACAGGGCAGGACGACTTCCAGTCCCGCTCACCATTCCTGATCCCAGCCGGGATGCCGTCGGCCTCCTCGGCCAGCAGGGCACACCGCTGGCTCCCTTTCCGTCAGGCATCTTTCAGCCACTCCTCCCCAAACCTGTGGGGTCTCCCGGGGTCGCTGTGAGCAAAAGGCAGGACCCCAACTTGGCCCTACTGAAACCCACCCGGATTTCCTCAGCCCAGCCCTCTGCAGTGCCCCCATCCCTGCGCTCAGCCCCAGGGCCGTGCCCACGCCGTGACCAACACGGCGCTGCAGCCAGCTGGGAACTGAGATCTGGGCTGGGGAAAAGTGCTCCCAGGGCTCCAGGCACACCTGGCTTTGTTCACAGGCATTCGTGCGACGGTACCAGGGCTGGAGAGACCACTGGATTGGGCTGCGCAGGGCAGAAGGGGACGTGGCTGATGGATGGAAGTGGGCTGATGGCAGAACCTTCACCGACTGGTCAGTGCGTGCGTCCGTCTGTCTGTCCGCGTGGGATCTCTGATGGGGTCTGGCTGCGATGGGGTTGGGGTTCTCATCCTGCTCCCTCCTGTGCTATGAAGATGAGCAGGAGACTGGAGCATCTCCACTGTGAGGACAGGCTGAGGGAGCTGGGCTTGTTCAGCATGGAGGAAAGAAGGGTGCGGGGTGAATCAGTGCAGCCTGCAGGACCTCAAGGGAGCCTACAGACAGGAGGGGAATCGAGTCTGGGAAAGGGGAGATAAGAGCAGGACGAGGGGAAGTGGTTTGAAGCTGAATGAGGGCAGATTTCAGTGGGATGTGAGGGGGAAATTCTGCGCTGTGAGAGCGGTGAGGTGCTGAACAGCTGCCCAGAGAGGCTGCGGTGCCCCGTCCATCCCTGGAGCTGCTCAAGGCCGGGTTGGATGGGGCCCTGGGCAGCCTGGGCTGCATTACATGAGGAGGTTGGTGGCCCTGCGTGTGGCAGAGGGGTTGGAGCTTCAGCATCTGTGAGGTCCCTTCTAACCCAGGCCGTTGTCTCGTTCTGCACTCAGGTCCCAGCCCTCAGGCCGAGGCCCCTGCGGGTACCTGAGCAGCGCGGGGCTCGGCTCAACGTTTTGCCATGATGAGAAGCCGCACGTGTGCAGCACAGCCGACAGCTTCGTGCTCTGGAGGGACGGGGCGCAGCCGCGCTGATGGACCCCCGGCACCGCGCTGCTGCTGGGCGCTGCCGTGCATCGCCGCCGTCTGCCTCCTGCCGGCACAGAAGCGCCCAGCAGCATCAGCGGACGTGCCTTAAAGGATGTCATGGTTTCATGGTTTTTTTTGATTTTCAGTATTCCACATCAAAACACTATGTTTTGATGCTCAATTCCAGGTACCCGTCCCTATGCATTACGGAAGTCATGGGATCTGGCCCTTCCAGTGGGGCGGGCTCTCCCTGCCTGGCAGTGGGTGCTGCAGGTGCTTTCCCAGCCATTCCAAGCTTTCCAGGTTTGACTCGGTCTTGGGAACTTTCTCTCATATCTTATTTATTAGTCTCAGTTTCAATTAGATAGTTTTATATTGTGTTATCTTGCATTCCAATATCATAGTTAGTAAAATAAGTTTAAGTGGGAATCAAATGTTGTTTCTGCATTAGAACTGGATAATATTTTTTTATTTCATGATCTCCGTTGTCACAGTTCTTTTTGGGAGTCCTTCTACTTAACTTGGGGAAGATCTCTGATAGTTTGCATTGCTTACCCTCTAAACAAACCTTCCCAGCAGTGCAGGCTCTGTATGTAGGTGTATATATGTACGTTTTGTCACAACTTTGCAAGAAGATCCTGCAGAGACCGAAGCAGAGAACAAGGCATGGAGACCAAACAGGGAACAAGGCATGGAGACCAAAGCAGAGAACAAGGCATGGAGACCAAAGCAGAGAACAAGGCATGGAGACCAAACAGGGAACAAGGCATGGAGACCAAACAGGGAACAAGGCATGGAGACCAAAGCAGAGAACAAGGCATGGAATGCCCAAGGAAACGCCTGAAGAGACACCTGAAGGCCTGGCATCATCCCCCCCCCCCCCCGGTGCTCCTTGTTTAACGAAGACTTGGAGCCGATCACCGCATCAATGCGACCAGGAGAGCACTGGGACACCTTGGGAACAACGGGATGGCGACACCAGGTAACCAACAAACGTAAACTGATCAGATCGAGAACCTGCAGCACCCGGCCAGTGGGGAAACAGGGCAGGGGTGGCTAAAGGGAAAAGCAGGGCATAAAGGCTGGCGTCTTGTGTCCGTAGCTGTGCTCCTGCTTGCGGGACGGCCAGCATCGCAACCGCGAATAAAATCTGCTTTAACACAGATAAACAGGCCTGACAGAAATCTTTTGGGTGTTTCCAATACCTCCATAGATTGTTGCCGCTGTTTTTTTCCCCCCTTCCTTCCTTCCTTCCCATTTTGTGGGGCCAGGCGGGGGATGGGGAGGGCAGGGGCCTGCTGTCCCCTGTCACGGCCATAAATTGATCCAGTGAACTCCGTGACAAGGGAGGGGACTCTCGGGGTCCTTTGGGCTCAGAGCTCCGCACAACAACCCCATGGTGCTGCCCCCCCCAGCTCAGGGTATTTCTGCTCTCCTTTCGGGCTGTGAAGCACGGAACGCTTCCATCACTGTCTGGTTTTGGAGCCTTCTGTGTCTTCCAGCTTTTTGGAACGAGCATTAATTAGATCTTAACGAACCCAATTCTATTTATTGCATCCCCCGCGGCCGCTGCCGTCCCGTCCCTGCGGTGGCGCCGCCTCCCGTTGCATCCCTGTGAGCAGCTGCACAGACGGCGGAGGCTGCCGTGGTTTTGTCCCTGCTGCTGTCAGCATTTCCGCACCGTGCAATCAAACAATGAATTCTGCACCTCGCTGAGGGGATCCGGCCCGGCCGTTTGCTCACAGGGAGCAAAGGGAGGCTGCTTCCAAACGGCCGCTCCTTCCAGCTCTGCTTCCATCAACTTCCCTCTATTTGATCTGACTGGATCTCGGTTTCCATTGTGCTGTATGAAACGGTGCTGCCTCGCATCCCGAAATCACAGTCAGTAAAACAAGTTTTCCTCCTCAGATCGTTCCTGCCGTTCTGGTTCTTCTTCCTCGAGCCCAGCTCCCCTCTCCCGACCCCTTTTCCCTTTTCCTTCCCCTTTTTGCGGCCCGCTGCCCCTCCATCACGGCCATAGACTGAGCTCGTTCACCCCGTGACAGCGGGAGAGCAGCTCTGCCACAAGGAACCACAGAATCGCCGAGCTCGGAAAAGAGCTCCGAGCTCACCCAGCCCAGCCTCAGCCTCCCCTGGGCGCCTCGAGGCCGCTCCCCGCCCCTCCTATCGCCGCTCCCCCCCCTCCTATCGCTGCTCCTGCGATCTAACTGTGGGTTGTGGAGTCAATTGCCCTTTTCCATTGTTGAATGCAGAAACAACACTTCCACTTTCCACAAATCTTATTGGAATACAGAGTTTGATTCCGCCCGTCCTGAGCACAGAGGGACGATCGCAGCCCGGCGACGGGCAAAAAAAAAAAAAAGAAACCGGCGGCTGCGGGTCCGCACGTGGCCACGCGATGCCCTGGGGGCCGCCATCTTGGAGGTGGCGCACGCTGCCAAGGGACTGCGGAGGAGGTCACGTGATCCCGGACACTTCCGGTTACAGGAAGAGCTTATCACGGGATATTGCAGCGCCGCGCTGTTCGGCGCGCTTATTGCGAGCGCCCCTTCGTGGCTGCGCTCGGCGTTGCGGCGCTGCCCGCCTCCCCCCCCGCCGTTCCGCAGAACGGCCCCGCAACGGATCCGAGCGGCACCGACCGCCTTC
The DNA here is from genome assembly GCA_030408155.1 of Lophura swinhoii. Lineage (NCBI taxonomy): Eukaryota > Metazoa > Chordata > Aves > Galliformes > Phasianidae > Lophura > Lophura swinhoii. The sequence continues at coordinate 175,243 of CM059454.1, read as the reverse complement.
CCGCAACGCTGCGATACCCAAAAAAACCCACCGAAACCACCACAAATAACCCAAACTGCACCAGATGAGCCCTGAACGGACCCCAATGGCCGCAGTCGGCCCAGAAATGGGGGCACGGTGCCTCAAGTGGCACCAAACCGGCTCCAAAGAGGCACAAACAGCCCCGGTCCGCCCCCGGATCGGAGCGAAACGGCCTCAGAGCGACCCAAACAGACGCGGGATGGGCCCGGACGGGCAGAAACGGCCCCCAAGGCATCAGAACGGGCCCAGAACGACTCGGCGCGGATCCCGAAGGCCCTGCAGCGCGAGGCCGAGCGCCGGGGCCGGGAACCGGGCGGGAGAGCGGCGGGGCCTGGGACACACGTGGCGCACGGCGCCGCTCTGCCAGCCGCCATCTTGGAGGCGGCGGCTTCCGAGGAAGGGTTTGTCACGTGACACGGGCGCGCCGAGCGGGGCGCTGTTCGGCGCCATCTTGTTGCGAGCGCCCCCTCGTGGCTGCGCTCGGCGTTGTGGCGCCGTCCGCTTCCCCTTCCCCCCCGCTGTTGACCTCGCCTCACCGCCTTCGTTCCGCTGAACCGCCCCGCGACGAAGCCGAGCGGCGCCGCCCGCCCGCCCGCAACGCTGCGTTACCAAAAAAACCCACCGAAACCACCGCAAATAACCCAAACGGAACCGAACCGCGCGCAGCCCCCTGCCGAGCGCAAATAACCCCAAAGCGCACCGCGCCCGCAGCGGCCCCCAGCCTGCAGCCGCGCCCCTGCACCGCCCTTCTGCGCCGCCCCAACCCCGGGGCCCCTTCCCAGCCCCCTGCCCAGGACATACCTGCCTCCGGCCGGCCGTCCACGTCCGTCCGTCCGTGTCTATCCATGTCTGTCTGTCTGTCAGTCCGTCTGTCCACAGGCACACGGCTGCGCTCCGCCTCTGCGCGCAGACGGGGACGGCCGTTGTGAAGATCCACCAATAGCAGCGCAGTGAGACGCTCCTGAAACGCGTCCATTGGCTGCGCTGTGCGGACGTCACGCCCGGAATGCCCCGCCCCTTATGGGCAGCACTGACCACCGCCACTCCCCACTTCTGCAAAGACGGCGGCTGCTCGTACAAAAGAACATTGGGGGAGGGGCAATTGGTGAGCATCCACCAATAGCAGCGCAGTGAGACGCTCATGCAATGCGCCCATTGGCTGGGCTGTGCTGTCACGACCGCCTCTCTATAGAAGGTCTGCCGCGGGGAGCGGCGCTGAGCTGTGGGGCTCCACGTGAGGTTACGCGTTAATGGAGCGGAGCGGAGCTGTGGGGCTCCATACGGGGTCAGACGTGAATGGGGCAGAGGTGTGGGGCTCCATACGGGGTCAGACGTGAATGGGGCAGAGCTGTGGGGCTCCATATGGGGTCAGAGGTGAATGGGGCAGAGCTGTGGGGCTCCATATGGGGTCAGACGTGAATGGGGCAGAGGTGTGGGGCTCCATATGGGGTCAGACGTGAATGGGGCAGAGGTGTGGGGCTCCGTATGGGGTCAGACGTGAATGGGGCAGAGGTGTGGGGCTCCATATGGGGTCAGACGTGAATGGGGCAGAGGTGTGGGGCTCCATATGGGGTCAGACGTGAATGGGGCAGAGCTGTGGGGCTCCATATGGGGTCAGACGTGAATGGGGCAGAGCTGTGGGGCTCCATATGGGGTCAGACGTGAATGGGGCAGAGCTGTGGGGCTCCATATGGGGTCAGAGGTGAATGGGGCAGAGCTGTAGGGCTCCATATGGGGTCAGACGTGAATGGGGTGGAGCTGTGGGGCTCCATATGGGGTCACATTTAATGGGGCAGAGCTGTGGGGCTCCATGTGGGGTCACACATGAATGTGTACCAGACCTTGCAAGGCTGCAGCAGCGCTGAAACTCAGGTATGAAAGGGAAGCAGCTCATCAATTATTGAGTCGCTCTTTAGAAGAGCGCGGGATAAAAGGAACAGATCTCAGAAAGGAGCTCCCTGGATTATTGGCCTATGGCCAGAGCCGGGGCTGTTTGTTAGCCCTCATTCGGTCCAGGAGCTGAGCGAGCGGCGGAAGCTTGGAGATGAGCTGTGGGCTGCGATGGAGGATGATATTGTAAGGAAACTGGGGGAGCTATTGTGGGAATCAGATGTTGTTTCTGCATTAGAACTGGATGATATGTTTGATTTCATGATCTCCGTTGTCACAGTTCTTTTTGGGAGTCCTTCTACTTAGCTTGGGGAAGATCTCTGATAGTTTGCATCGCTTCTCCTCTAGCCGAGCCTTCCAGCACTGCAGGCTCTGTATGTAGGTGTGCATACGTTCCTTTTGTCGCACACGTTGCAGGAAGATCCTGCAGAGACCAAAGCAGAGCACAATTTGTGGTGCGGGAACTGAACGTTGGTTCTGCATCAGAACAAAATACGAACGTTGTTCATTTCGTGGTCTCTCTCTACCACTTGGGTTCTCCATTAGAACCAATGGCTCTTTTCAGGGCCCTTTTTTTCCTTTATCAACGGTTCTCTGATAAGTTTCCTATCTGTAATCCTCTAGATAAATGTTCCACAAAAGCGATGCGTTTGTGTCGGGTGTCAATAGGAACAGATATATGGGAGACGGGACTGACAGCACAGAACAAACAAACGCTTCATTCACAAAGCTAAAACCTCCTGATAGCATCGAGAACCTGCAGCACGCGGCCAGTGGGGAAACAGGGGAGGGGGGGAGGCAAGGGGAGAAAGCAGGGCACAAAGGCTGTCCTGCTGCGTCTGGAGCTGCGCTCCTGCTTGCGGGACGGCCAGCATCGCAACCGCGAATAAATCTGCTTTATCGGAGAGAAACCGGCCTGACAGAAATCTTTTGGGGGTTTCCAACAGTACTGAAAGGCTGCAATGATTCACCCCACAGCTTCCTCTTCTCCAGGTTTGTGGGAATCAAATGTTTCCGCATTAGAACTGGATGATATGTTTGATTTCATGATCTCCGTTGTCACAGTTCTTTTTGGGAGTCCTTCTACTTAACTTGGGGAAGATTTCTGATAGTTTGCATCGCTTCTCCTCTAAGCAAACCTTCCAGCAGTGCAGGCTCTGTATGTAGGTGTATATATGTACGTTTTGTCACAACTTTGCAAGAAGATCCTGCAGAGACCGAAGCAGAGAACAAGGCATGGAGACCAAAGCAGAGAACAAGGCATGGAGACCAAAGCAGAGAACAAGGCATGGAATGCCCGAGGAAGCGCCTGAAGAGACACCGGAAGGCCTGGCATCATCCCCCCCCCCCCGGTGCTCTTTGTGTAACGAAGACTTGGAGCCGATCACCGCATCAATGCGACCAGGAGAGCACTGGGACACCTTGGGAACAACGGGATGGCGACACCAGGTAACCAACAAACGTAAACTGATCAGATCGTGACCTGCAGCACCCGGCAGTGGGGAAACAGGGCAGGGGTGGCTAAAGGGAAAAGCAGGGCACAAAGGCTGTCCTGCTGCGTCCGGAGCTGCGCTCCTGCTTGCGGGACGGCCAGCATCGCAACCGCGAATAAATCTGCTTTATCGGAGAGAAACCGGCCTGACAGAAATCTTTTGGGGGTTTCCAACGCTGTGGAAGGCGGTTCGTAACGAACTGCTTCAGAGTCAGGCTGAAAAAAGGGCGGCCCAGCAAGCTGCGGGGGCACGGCAGCGAAATGAGGGTGACGGGAATTGGTGCCAGCAGTTCTTCCTGTGGTAAGCACAGTTGTTATCCCAGCCGAACAGGTTATGGGCTCGGAGCCTGTGAATGTTTCAACTACAGGCTTGACTCGCGAAATCAGACTCCACACCCAAAGTTCGATTATGAAGCAGTATGTTTTTATGCAGCATTTGGTGCCAAGCTGGGTGCGAGGGGCACAGCTCCTCCGAACTGGCACGCCGTAAGACAACAGCTTGGCACAGATATATATCAGTGTTTTTCCCGGAATTTGTGTACACATTCATTACGTTTCCAAGAACCCATCAGCGTACGGTCCCTCCCTCTTGTACATATGCCACGGGCGGCGTTGTCTCCTTCTGGTGCTCGTGGGATGAAGGCTCGTTGTCTTCAACCGAAGTAACCCAACCCGACCCGTTCCTTGTGCGATGTTTTCTCCAAGTTTACAGTCGAGTTTCAAGATGTTCTTTTCTTGTCTGGCCTGCATTTCTGTACAATAGTTAACCCTTACCTCGTCTTCTCCTTACTCACGTTCCTATGCGGTGGTTAACCCTTACCTACCGCACATCCTGCTGCTGCATTCTTTTGTCTTGGCTTCATTTACAGCCAGCCCGTGTTTACTTTTCATCCCCTAACTCAGGCTCAGAGGCAGTGAATGTCCCAGCTATGGGCTCAGAGGCAGTGAATGTCCCAGCTATGGGCTCAGAGGCAATGAATGTCCCAGCTATGGGCTCAGAGGCAATGAATGTTCCAGCTATGGGCTCAGAGGCAATGAATGTCCCAGCTATGGGCTCAGAGGCAATGAATGTCCCAGCTATGGGCTCAGAGGCAATGAATGTTCCAGCTATGGGCTCAGAGGCAATGAATGTCCCAGCTATGGGCTCAGAGGCAATGAATGTCCCAGCTATGGGCTCAGAGGCAATGAATGTTCCAACTATGGGCTCGGAGCCAATGACTGTTCCAACCGCGCCGCTTGTGGAATCACAGAATCACAGGTTGGAAAAGACCTATAAGATCATCCGGTCCAACCGTCCACCCATCACCAGTGGTTCAGTGGAACCATTGACCCCAGCAGCAGCTGCCCTGGAAAAGCAGGCGGCGAGCCGGGCCGTGGGGCAGGAAGTGCCCTGGCGGAGGCAATGGCGAGAGAGCGCAGAGAGGCGTTGTGCGAGCAAAGCAAAGCAGGCGCGGAGCGGGGGGTGGTGGAGGGGCGGCGGCGGCGCAGGACCTGGCGAGCCCCGGAACCTTTGGCTGCAGGAGGAACGCGGGCAGCCGTGTCAGCGTTAGGCTGGAAATTGTGGTCACAGCTGAGGGCCACGGTTAGCCGGGCGGAGTCACGGGTGAGCCGGCGAAGCAAAGGTTGGATTTTATCCGGGGCTCACAAACGTCGCTGCGAGCATTCCGTGACGCTGCGGCTCCGGCCCCGCCGCTCCGTTTGCGGGCGGCCCGTTCCCTCCCCTCGCCCCGCCCCGCCCCCTGCCCGGCGCCGCTCGCCCCACGCGGCGCTTCTGCAGACGGCCGCTCCGATTGGCCGATCGCCTTCCCGCCCTTCCGGCCGCGCCCACCGCCTCCATGCGGCGCCTCCTCGCCGTTCCCGCCAAGAGCGTCCTCTCCCCTCTCTTCCTCTCGCGGCTCGGCGCCATCTTGGGGCGCACGGCGGGCGGCGCAGCCCGAAGTTCCTGGGGCTCCGATTTCCCCGCGGCAGCCCGGCGCTCCCCGCTTAACCCGCCCCCGCAGGGCTCCGCTCGTTTCCGTCCCTCGATGCGGAGGGCGTCCCGGCTCCGTACGGAGCGCGGGGAGCGGCCCTCAGAGCGGCGCTGCGGGGAAGGACCGGGGGTCCGGAGGGATGAGGAACCGAGCGCCAGCCGGCGCCGTGCGCTTGGGCTCGGGGGGCGGACGGGGCCCTGGGCTCCGTTGGCACAGCGCGGCAGCGGGGCGGGGGGGTCGTTCCCCTCTGCGCCGCTCTTTGGGGCCCCAAAGTCTGCAGCGCTGCGTCCAGGTGGTTCTGTGATTCTGTGATTCCACGAGCGGCGCGGTTGGAACAATCGCTGGCTCCGAGCCCGCAGCTGGAACATTCATTGGCTCTGAGCCCATAGTTGAAACATTCACAGGCTCTGAGCCCGTAGCTGCAACATTCACTGGCTCCGAGCCCATAACCCGTTCGGCTGGGATAACGACTGTGCTCACGGCAGGAGGAACTGCTGCTGGCCAGTTCCCACAACCCTCATTTCGCTGCCGTGCCCCCGCAGCTTGCTGGGCCGCCTTTTTTTCAGCCTGACTCTGAAGCAGTTCGTTACGAACCGCCTTCCACAGCGTTGGAAACCCCCCAAAAGATTTCTGTCAGGCCGGTTTCTCTCCGATGAAGCAGATTTATTCGCGGTTGCGATGCTGGCCGTCCCGCAAGCAGGAGCGCAGCTACGGACACAAGACGCCAGCCTTTATGCCCTGCTTTTCCCTTTACCCACCCCTGCCCTGTTTCCCCACTGGCCGGGTGCTGCAGGTTCTCGATCTGATCAGTTTACGTTTGTTGGTTACCTGGTGAGTGGGGGTGGTTGGGGCGGGCATTCCGGGCGTGACGTCAGCACAGCGCAGCCAATGGGCGCGTTCCAGGAGCGCCGCACTGCGCTGCTATTGGTGGATCTTCACAACGGCTCCCCTCCCACGTCTGCGCGCAGAGGCGAAGACGGACGGAGACTGGATGGGGACGGACGGACGGACGGAGACTGGACGGGGACGGACGGGTACGGACGGCCGGAGGCAGGTCTGTCCTGGGCAGGGGGCTGGGAAGGGGACCCGGAGTTGGGGCAGCGCAGGGGTGCGGCTGCAGGCTGCGGGCGCGGTGCGGTGCGGGCGGCGTTAAGGGCGGCTTTGGGGTGCGCAGAACACGGGGCGGTTCGGGCTCGGTTTGGGCTGGCGGCACGGACGGGGCGCTACGAGAGCGGGCTCGGTTCCGTTTGGGTTATTTGCGGTCGTTTCGGTGGGGTTTTTGTTTTGGTAACGCAGCGTTGAGGGCGGGCGGGCGGCGCCGCTCGGGTTCGTCGCGGGGCGGTTCGTATGAAGGCGGGGCGGAACAGCCGGGGGGGAGGGGAAAAGTGAGGGGGGAGGGGATGCGGACGGCGCCGCAACGCCGAGCGCAGCCATGAGGGGGCGCTCGCAACAAGTTGGCGCCGAGCAGCGCTCCGCTCGGCGCGCCCGTGTCACGTGACAAACCTTTTCTCGGAAGTCGCCGCCCCCAAGATGGCGGCTGGCAGAGCTGCGTGGGGCGCCACGTGCGTCCCGGGCCCCGCCGTTCTCCCGCCCGGCTCCCGGCCCCGGCGCTCAGCCCGCGGCCGCCCGGCCTCGCGCTGCAGGGCCTTTGGGATCCGCGCCGAGTCGTTCTGGGCCCGTTCTGATGCCTTGGGGGCCGTTCCTGCCCGTCCGGGCCCATCCCGCCTGTTTGGGTCGCTCTGAGGCCGTTTCGCTCCGATCCGGCGGCGGACCGGGGCTGTTTGTGCCTCTTTGGAGCCGGTTTGGTGCCACTTTAGGCACCGTGCCCCCATTTCTGGGCCAAGGGCGGCCATCGGGGTCCGTTTAGGGCTCATCTGGTGCAGTTTGGGGTATTTGCGGTGGTTTCGGTGGGTTTTTTTTTGGGTATGGGGCGGGCGGGCGGGCGGTGCCGCTCGGATCCGTTGCGGGGCGGTTCGGCGGAACGGCGGGGGGGGAGGCGGGCAGCGCCGCAACGCCGAGCGCAGCCACGAGGGGGCGCTCGCAATAAGCGCGGCGAACAGCGCGGCGCTCCCGTGTCACGTGATAAGCTCTTCCTGTAACCGGAAGTGTCCGCGATCACGTGACCTCCTCCGCGGTCCCTTGGCAGCGTGCGCCACCTCCAAGATGGCGGCCCCCAGGGCATCGCGTGGCCCCACGTGCGGACCCGCAGCCGCCGGTTTCTTTTTTTTTTTTTTGCCCGTCGCCGGGCTGCGATCGTCCCTCCGTGCTCAGGATGTGCGGAATCAAACTCTGTATTCCAATAAGATTTGTGGAAAGTGGAAGTGTTGTTTCTGCATTGAACAATGGAAAAGGGCAATTGACTCCACAACCCACAGTTAGATCGCAGGAGCGGCAATAGGAGGGGAGGGGGCCGCCATAGGAGGGGCGGGGAGCGGCCTCGAGGCGCCCAGGGGAGGCTGAGGCTGGGCTGGGTGAGCTCGGAGCTCTTTTCCGAGCTCGGCGATTCTGTGGTTCCTTGTGGCAGAGCTGCTCTCCCGCTGTCACGGGGTGAACGAGCTCAGTCTATGGCCGTGATGGAGGGGCAGCGGGCCGCAAAAAGGGGAAGGAAAAGGGAAAAGGGGTCGGGAGAGGGGAGCTGGGCTCGAGGAATGTTGGAAACATCCAAATAATTTTTGCCAGGACGGTATCTCTGATAAAAGCAGATTTTATTCGCGATTGCAATGGCGGGTGTCCCGCAAGCAGGAGCGCAGCTACGGACACAAGATGCCAGTCTTTGTGCCCTGCTTTTCCCTTTAGCCACCCCTGCCCTGTTTCCCCACTGGCCGGGTGCTGCAGGTCACGATCTGATCAGTTTACGTTTGTTGGTTACCTGGTGTCGCCATCCCGTTGTTCCCAAGGTGTCCCAGTGCTCTCCTGGTCGCATTGATGCGGTGATCGGCTCCAAGTCTTCGTTACACAAAGAGCACCGGGGGGGGGGGGGGATGATGCCAGGCCTTCCGGTGTCTCTTCAGGCGCTTCCTCGGGCATTCCATGCCTTGTTCTCTGCTCTGGTCTCCATGCCTTGTTCTCTGCTCTGGTCTCCATGCCTTGTTCTCTGCTCTGGTCTCCATGCCTTGTTCTCTGCTCTGGTCTCCATGCCTTGTTCTCTGCTCTGGTCTCCATGCCTTGTTCTCTGCTCTGGTCTCCATGCCTTGTTCTCTGCTCTGGTCTCCATGCCTTGTTCTCTGCTCTGGTCTCCATGCCTTGTTCTCTGCTCTGGTCTCCATGCCTTGTTCTCTGCTCTGGTCTCCATGCCTTGTTCTCTGCTCTGGTCTCCATGCCTTGTTCTCTGCTCTGGTCTCATGCAGGATCTTCTTGCAATGTTGTGACAAAACGTACATATATACACCTACATACAGAGCCTGCATTGCTGGGAAGGTTTGTTTAGAGGGTAAGCAATGCAAACTATCAGAGATCTTCCCCAAGTTAAGTAGAAGGACTCCCAAAAAAGAACTGTGACAACGGAGATCATGAAATAAAAAAATATTATCCAGTTCTAATGCACAAACAACATTTGATTCCCATTTAAACTTATTTTACTAACTATGATATTGGAATGCAAGATAACACAATATAAAACTATCTATTTGAAACTGAGACTAAGAAATAAGATATGAGAGAGTTCCTGAGACCGAGTCAAACCTGAGAAGCTCGGAACGGCTGGGAAAGCACCTGCAGCACCCACTGCCAGGCAGGGAGAGCCCGCCCCACCGCAAGGGTCAGATCCACGGCTTCGTAATGCATGGGGACGGGTGCCTGCAATTGGGGCATCGACACTTTAACTCCAGCACGTGATGTTTTGGTGTGCAATACTGAAAATCAAAAAAACCCATACAACCATGACACTATTTAAGGCACGCCGGGGTTCTGCACGTCTCCTGATGCTGCTGGGCGCTTCTGTGCCGGCAGGAGGCAGACGGCGGCGATGCACGGCGGCGCCCAGCAGCAGCGCGGTGCCGGGGGTCCATCAGCGCGGCTGCGCCCCGTCCCTCCAGAGCACGAAGCTGTCGGCTGTGCTGCACACGCGCGGCTTCTCGTGGTGGCACAACGTTGAGCTGAGCCCCGTGCTGCCCAGGTACCCGCAGGGGCCTCTGCCTGAGGGCTGGGACCTGAGCAGAGAACGACACCATGGCCAGGGCTGGAAGGGACCTCACGGATGATGAAGGTCCAACCCCTGTGCCATGCAGGGCCATGGGGGCACATGGAGACCATAGGGACGCCATAGGGATAGATGGAGATCTATGGGGACACCATAGGGATGCCACAGGGACGCATGGAAACCCATAGGGACACCTTAGGGACACATGGAGGCCCATAGGGACACCATAGGGAATCCATAGGGATACATGGAGACCCCTAGGGATGCCATAGGGACCCCATAGGGACACATGGAGACCCATAGGGACCCCATAGGGACACAGGGAGACCCATAAGGACATCTTAGGGACACCTTAGGGACACCACAGGGACATCATAGGGATACATGGAGACCCGTAGGGACACTATAGGGACACCATAGGGATACATTGAGACCCACAGGGATGCCATAGGGACACCATAGGGACACATGGAGACCCATAGGGACACCATGGGGACACACAGGGAACCATAGGGACACCATAGGGATACATGGAATCACAGCATCACAGCACGGCCAGGGTTGGAAGGGGCCTCAAGGATCACGAAGCTCCAACCCCTGTGCCATGCAGGGCCACCAACCTCCTCATGTAATGCTGCCCAGGGCCCCATCCAACCCGGCCCTGAGCAGCACAGGAGGGAGCAGGATGAGAAACCCAACCCCAACCCCATCCCAGCCAGACCCCATAAGAGATCCCACGCGGACAGACAGACGGACGCACGCACTGACCAGTCGGTGAAGGTTCTGCCATCAGCCCACTTCCATCCATCAGCCACGTCCCCTTCTGCCCTGCGCAGCCCAATCCAGTGGTCTCTCCAGCCCTGGTACCGTCGCACGAATGCCTGTGAACAAAGCCAGGTGTGCCTGGAGCCCTGGGAGCACTTTTCCCCAGCCCAGATCTCAGTTCCCAGCTGGCTGCAGCGCCGTGTTGGTCACGGCGTGGGCACGGCCCTGGGGCTGAGCGCAGGGATGGGGGCACTGCAGAGGGCTGGGCTGAGGAAATCCGGGTGAGTTTCAATTGGGCCAAGTTGGGGTCCTGCCTTTTGCTCACAGCGACCCCGGGAGACCCCACAGGATTGGGGAGGAGTGGCCGAAAGCTGCCCGATGGAAAGGGAGCCAGCGGTGTGCCCTGCTGGCCGAGGAGGGCGACGGCATCCCGGCTGGGATCAGGAATGGTGAGCGGGACTGGAAGTCGTCCTGCCCTGTGCTCGGCACTGCTGAGGCCTCACCTCGAGGGCTGGGCTCAGCTTTGGGCACCTCGGCACAGAAAGGTGCTGCAGCAGGGCCAGAGGTGGGCAGCGAGGGTTAGGGTTGGGTTGGGGGCTGTTCAGCCTGGGGAAATGGAGATGGGCACCAAGGGTTAGGGTTGGGTTAGGGGCTGCTCAGCCTGGGGAAATGGAGATGGGCAACAAGGGGTAGGGTTGGGTTGGGTTGGGGGCTGTTCAGCCTGGGGAAATGGAGGCTGAGGGGAGACCTGACTGCTCTCTTCTACCTGCAGTGAGATTGGTCAGTCTCACTGGTGACAGGACGAGGGGAAGTGGCCTCAAGTTGTGCCAGGGGAGGTTTAGGTTGCATCTCAGGAAACAGTTCTGTACAGAAGGGGCTGTTGAGCACTGCGATGGGCTGCCCAGGGAGCTGGTGCAGTCAGCATCCATGGGTGTGTAAAAAACCACCTGCATGTGGTGCTCAGGGCCGTGATTCAGGGGAGGGCTGTTAGAGTGGGGGTGGGATGGCTGGGTTGGGGTTGGACTCGGTGATCTTTGAGGTCTTTTCCAAGCCAAGCAATCTTAGATGAGGACGTGACACTGTCCCTGCTCAGCCCAGGGCTTTCCCAAAGGCATCTCCTCATGGCTTTGGTTGGGGTGAATTGGGGGCATCTCGTGGCTTTGGCACAGGATGAATTTGGGGCATCTCATGGATTTGCCCTGGGGTGAATTGGGGGCATCTCATGGCTTTGGTGTGGGGTGAATTGGGGGCATCTCATGGCTTTGGTTGGGGTGAATTAGGGGCATCTCATGGCTCTGGCACGGGGCTGAATTGGGGGCATCTCATGGCTTTGCCCTGGATTGAATTGGGGGCATCTCATGGCTTTGCTGTGGAGTGAACTGGGGGCAGCAGGAGCCGTTGGTGCAGCCCCACAAGTGTGGGTTTCCCACCCCCACGTTGGCACTGCAGCTCACCCCCCGCTCTCACCATCTCCTCCTCCGTGTCCAGGGTGGCCAGGGAAGCTCCGAGTTGCTGGCAGAGCTCCATGCTGCTGTTCCAGTCTCTCTCGTTGCCCGAGAAATAAAAGCATTTCCCTTGGAAACCAACCCAGCCATTGGGGCACACGTGGGAGAAGGCTGGGGCGGGTGGGCACGGCTCACGTGGGCGCACTGAGAGGGAGAGAGTTGGGTACGTGAGAGACAGGGAGCCGAAATGATCGCGGTCCCGCTTTGATCGTCCCCTGCTGCAGGTTGGGGTTGGGACGCAGCGACGTGGGGCGATGGCCTCGGGACGGCTGCAGAGGTTGGGGAGGGGAGCAGGAGGCGGTTTGGGGCAGCCCAGGAGGTGGGATGGGGGCTGTGCTCGGGGGGGCTGGGAAACCCCGGTATCCCCCATCCAACGCCTAGAGTGGGGATGTGGGGGCACTCACCTGTCCCAAGCACCACCGTGAGGATGACACACACCAGCACTCCGGTCACAAAGATGACAAGCTGTGCTTTCCTTCTGCCCAGCTTCCGTATGCAGCCTGGTGGGGCAGAGAGAGACCAGGGGTGGCAGCAGGGACAGGGAGGGGGTTGTTCCCCTCTGCTCTGCTCTTGTGAGGCCCCGTCTGCAGCACTGCGTCCAGGTGTGGGGCCCCCCTCACCACAACAAAGACAGGGAGCTGTTGGAAAGGATCCAGAGGAGCCACAAAGATGAGCAGGGCTGCAGCATCTCCACTATGAGGACAGGCTGAGGGAGCTGGGCTTGTTCAGCATGGAGGAAAGAAGGCTGAGGGGTGAATCAGTGCAGCCTGCAGGACCTCAAGGGAGCCTACAGACAGGAGGGGAATCGAGTCGGGGAGATGAGGTCAGGACGAGGGGAAGTGGTTTGAAGCTGAATGAGGGCAGGTTGAGGTTGGATGTCAGGGGGAAATTCTGCGCTGTGAGAGCGGTGAGGTGCTGAACAGCTGCCCAGAGAGGCTGCGGTGCCCCGTCCATCCCTGGAGCTGCTCAAGGCCGGGTTGGATGGGGCCCTGGGCAGCCTGGGCTGCATTAAATGAGGAGGTTGGTGGCCCTGCGTGTGGCATCCTTGAGCTCCCTTCCAACCTTCACAGCCATGCTGCGATGCTGTGATTCCATGTATCCCAATGGTGTCCCTATGGTTCCCTTTGTGTCCCTATGGTGTCCCTATGGGTCTCCATCTATCCCAATGGTGTCCCTGTGGGTCTCCATGTATCCCTGTGGTGTCCCTATGGAGTCCCTACAGGTCTCCATCTATCCCTATGGTGTCCCTATGGGTCTCTATAGGGCCTCTGTGTATCTCTTTGGGTGCCCCATGCATCCCTATGGGTCCCATGTATCCCTGTGGTGCCGTTGTGTGAGAGCCGATGGCTCGGGCTCCGTTCCCCATCCAGCCCCTCCGTGCTGCGTGCCAGCAGAGCATCGCAGATTCTGTTCTCTTACCCCGCTGCGTTTCGTCTCCTGGGCCGGACGGCTGTGCTTCCAGCTGCGGGGTGGAGTTTGGATGTTCTTGTTCTCCTGCTGGCGTCGTGGGGCAGTGCTGGATGGCGGAGCTGGGAGGGAGAGAGGAGACACAGGACGGGACTTCGGGCATCAGAAAGGGTTAAAAGCCGGGCGGCGCCTTTCTGCGTCCGAAGCTGAACGGTGCAAACGGACCCAAACTGCACCAGACGAGCCCTGAACGGACCCCGATGGCCGCAGTCGGCCCAGAAATGGGGGCGCGGTGCCTCAAGTGGCACCAAATCGACTCCAAAGAGGGAAGGGAACGCGGAGGAGGTCACGTGATCGCGGACGCTTCCGGTTACAGGAAGAGCTTGTCACGTGATATAGCAGCGCCGCGGTGTTCGGCGCCATCTCGTTGCGAGCGCCCCTTCGTGGCTGCGCTCGGCGTTGCGGCGATACCCCCCCTCCCTTCCCCTCCCCTCCCCCCCGCTGTTCCGCCCCGCTCCGTGCGGTGCCGCCCCCGGATCGGAGCGAAACGGCCTCAGAGCGACCCAAACAGACGGGATGGGCCCGGACGGGCAGGAACGACCCCCAAGGCATCAGAACGGGCCCAGAACGACTCGGCGCGGATCCCAAAGGCCCTGCAGCGCGAGGCCCAGCGCCGGGCGGCCGCGGGCTGAGCGCCGGGGTCGGGAACCGGGCGGGAGAACGGCGGGGCCCGGGACGCACGTGGCGCACGGCGCCGCTCTGCCAGCCGCCATCTTGGGGGCGGCGACTTCCGAGAAAAGATTTGTCACGTGACACGGGCGCGCCGAGCGGAGCGCTGCTCGGCGCCATCTTGTTGCGAGCGCCCCCTCGTGGCTGCGCTCGGCGTTGCGACGCCGTCCGCTTCTTCTCCCCCCCCCGCTGTTCCGCCCCGCCTTCATACGAGCCGCCGCGCCTTCACTCTGCCGAACCGCCCCGCGACGAACCGGAGCGGCGCCGCCCACCCGCCCTGAACGCCGCGGTAACAAAAAAACCCACCGAAACGACCGCAAATAACCCCAAAGGGAACCGACCCCGCTCTCGTAGCGCCCCGTCCGTGCCGCCAGCCCGAACCGAGCCCGAAGCGCCCCGCGCTCAGCGCACCCCAAAGCCGCCCTTAACGCCGCCATAACGCCGACATAACGCCGCCCGCACCGCGCCCGCAGCGCCCCCAGCCTGCAGCCGCACCCCTGCGCCGCCCCTCCGCGCCGCCCCAACCCCGGGTCCCCTTCCCAGCCCCCTGCCCAGGACAGACCTGCCTCCGGCCGTCCATCCGCCCATCCGGCCGTCCGTCTGTCCACAGGCACACGGCTGCACTCCGCCTCTCCGCGCGGAACGTGGGCGGGGCGTTGTGAGGATCCACCAATAGCAGCGCAGTGAGACGCTCATGCAATGCGCCCATTGGCTGCGCTGACATCACGACCGGAACGCCGCCGCTGCCACCTGCACTCGGCACCGCCGGCACCGGCTACGGCTGCTTGTACACACGCGCAGAATGTGGGCGGGCCGCTGTGAGCATCCACCAATAGCAGCGCAGTGCGGCGCTCCTGGAGCGCGCCCATTGGCTGCGCTGTGCTGTCACGACCGCCCCTCTATAAAAGGTCTGCCGCGGGAGTCGGCGCTGAGCTGTGGGGCTCCATGTGGGGTCAGAAGTGAATGGGGCGGAGCTGTGGGGCTCCATATGGGGTCAGAAGTGAATGGGGCGGAGCTGTGGGGCTCCATATGGGGTCAGACGTGAATGGGGTGGAGCTGTGGGGCTCCATATGGAGTCAGACATTGTGGAGGGGTGGCTTGGGGAGCGGGGCCACCTCGGGAATGTTGGGGACATGGTGAGGTTGTGAGGATTGACGGTAAACAAGTGGTTGCTGAGTTGTGTCCAGTGAGGAGTTTGGTGGGAAAAAATAGGCGGCTCCTGGGGAATTCGGCGTTGTCATGGTGACAGCTTTCGCCAGTGATGGGATACACGTGGTGATAGGTTATGCACACACTCGTGTAAGGGATCATACGCGACCAAGGGTACTTGTTGGCGCATATATTGTTGTGTTAATTGATTAAAGTTGGACTTAGCTGCTAACTCGTATCCAGTCGTCACTGAGTTCCACAGTCCCGCTCCCACAAGACGTGAATGGGGCAGAGCTGTGGGGCTCCATATGGGGTCAGACGTGAATGGGGCGGAGCTGTGGGGCTCCATATGGGGTCAGACGTGAATGGGGCGGAGCTGTGGGGCTCCATATGGGGTCAGACGTGAATGGGGCGGAGCTGTGGGGCTCCATATGGGGTCAGACGTGAATGGGGCGGAGCTGTGGGGCTCCATATGGGGTCACACGTGAATGGGGCGGAGCTGTGGGGCTCCATATGGGGTCACACGTGAATGGGGCGGAGCTGTGGGGCTCCATATGGGGTCAGACGTGAATGGGGCGGAGCTGTGGGGCTCCATATGGGGTCACACGTGAATGGGGCGGAGCTGTGGGGCTCCATACGTGTAGGCAGTGAGGCTCTGGCGGCCGGAAGGCCCCGCGCTGTACGGGAAGACAGCGTCCCTGTGCCGACAGCCAGCAGCGCGCGGTGCCCAGGCTGCATGAGGCCGTTCTTCCGGCCAACAGACGCCTTTTGCCGGCTGCCGCATCGGTGTCAGCGAGTGGATGGAGCGAGCGGCCTGGGCTTGGGCGCCGTGCCGTAACCGAGCCAGGGCACCGCGCCTGCGATAGGCAACGAGGTGCCAAAACCCGGGATTGTCGCCTGGACGGGTGAACGGCGGCCGCAGCGGCAGCAGCAGCGCGGTGGGGAGGACGCTCCCGGCCCAACAAGGAGGATGGAAGTCCTTGCGAAGGTCGTATCGCAGTTAGATGAGCGGTGGGGTATCGATTGCAAGCCCAGAGATTTTACTCTCGCGTGGGGAGCGTGATTGAGAGCTGGCTTGCTGAGAAAGGCCGCACAGACAGCATTCGGCTGATGAGGCGAGAGTAAAGAAGACAAGGACGCGGCACCCTTGAGCAATGCAGCAGGACGTGAAAAGAAGGGAGCAGAATGTAGAAACGAGGAAGACAAACAGCGTGGTCTACAAGCGGCTGAAGAGCCTACAGGAGCTCGGGCTTTGCAATGTGTACGAGCTTCATTAGCGCCAACACAAATGCACGCAACCTCCTGATTCAAGCGGAGACTTTCTGATCCATTCTGCGTGTCTGCCTCCCGCCGAGCTCCGACACTCTCGCTTCTGCGGGGCTTTTGGGGCCATGCTGCAGGCGGCGGATGTTGTGCACCCCGAAGTGCGGGATGAGGGCACGGAAGCGGTAACTGAGGAGACGACGTCCTGGGGTTGCGGGAGAAGCCCGGCGTCGTGGGGGAGTCGTGGGGCCCTGCGGAGGGCCGTGCGGCAGCGGGGGACCTGGGGGGCGGCGCGGAGCTGCGTGTCGGCCACCCCGGGGCTGGGAGTCGGGGCGGCCGCGTGGACTTTGAACCCCTCTGTCGATGACGGTTTCATGGCACGGAGTCACAGCATCGCAGCACGGCCGGGTCGGAAGGGACCTCAAGGATGGTGAAGCTCCAACTGCCTGTGCCATGCAGGGCCATGGGGACACCATGGGGACACACAGGGAACCATAGGGACACCATAGGGATAGATGGATACCCATAGGGACACCATAGGGACACCACACTATTGCAGTGTATGGCAGCAGCATGGAGCCCCGGGGTACGTGGGGAACCCATAGGGATACGTGGGGACCCATAGGGATACATAGAGGCCCTATAGAGACTCGTAGGGACACCATAGGGATACATGGAGACTCATAGGGACACCATAGGGACACATGGAGACCTGTAGGGACTCCGTAGGGACACCGTAGGGATAGATGGAGACCCATAGGGACACCATGGGGACACAGAGGGAACCATAGGGACACCATAGGGATACATGGAATCACAGCATCTCAGCACGGCCAGGGTTGGAAGGGACCTGAAGGATGCCGCAGCTCCAACCCCTGTGCCATGCAGGGCCACCAACCTCCTCATGTAATGCAGCCCAGGCTGCCCAGGGCCCCATCCAACCCGGCCTTGAGCAGCTCCAGGGATGGACGGGGCACCGCAGCCTCTCTGGGCAGCTGTTCAGCACCTCACCGCTCTCACAGCAAAGAATTTCCCCCTCACATCCAACTGAAATCTGCCCTCATTCAGCTTCAAACCACTTCCCCTCGTCCTGCTGTTGCCTACCCTTTCACAGGGTTGATTCCCCTCCCCTCCGCAGGCTCCCTGTGGGTACTGTGGGAACTGAATGTTGTTTCTGCGTCAGAACAAAACGAGAATGTTGTTCATTTCATGGTCTCCCTCTACCAGTTGCATTGGCAGTTTAGAAGGACAATTCATTCCCCAGTACAAGAAAGACAGGGAGCTGTTGGAGAGGGTCCAGAGGAGCCACAGAGATGAGCAGGGGGCTGGAGCACCTCCACTATGAGGACAGGCTGAGGGAGCTGGGCTTGTTCAGCATGGAGGAAAGAAGGCTGAGGGGTGAATCAGTGCAGCCTGCAGGACCTCAAGGGAGCCTACAGACAGGAGGGGAATCGAGTCTGGGAAAGGGGAGATGACAGCAGGACGAGGGGAAATGGTTTGAAGCTGAATGAGGGCAGATTTCAGTTGGATGTCAGGGGGAAGTTCTGCGCTGTGAGAGCGGTGAGGTGCTGAACAGCTGCCCAGAGAGGCTGCGGTGCCCCGTCCATCCCTGGAGCTGCTCAAGGCCGGGTTGGATGGGGCCCTGGGCAGCCTGGGCTGCATTACATGAGGAGGTTGGTGGCCCTGCATGGCACAGGGGTTGGAGCTGCGGCATCTGTGAGCTCCCTTCCAACCCTGGCCATGCTGTGATGCTGTGATGCTGTGGTTCAGGAGTGCTGAAGAAGGCAGCACAGAGGAATGCCTGCCACTGCCTGTCCGCACTCTGTGTTGAACAAGGACTGAACACCACCACCGTGTCAGTAGGAACAGACACCATAGAAACGAGGGGGCTGACAGCACAGAACAAACAAGCACTTCATTCACAAAGGTAAAACCTCCTGATGAGATCCGTCAGCCTGCAGCACCCGGCCAGTGGGGAAACAGGGCAGGGGTGGCTAAAGGGAAAAGCAGGGCACAAAGGCTGTCCTGCTGCGTCCGGAGCTGCGCTCCTGCTTGCGGGACGGCCAGCATCGCAACCGCGAATAAATCTGCTTCATCGGAGAGAAACCGGCCTGACAGAAATCTTTTGGGGGTTTCCAACGCTATGGAAGGCGGTTCGTAACGAACTGCTTCAGAGTCAGGCTGGAAAAAGGGCGGCCCAGCAAGCTGCGGGGGCACGGCAGCGAAATGAGGGTGACGGGAATTGGTGCCAGCAGTTCCTCCTGCTGTCAGCACAATCGTCATCCCAGCTGAACGGGCTGCGGGATCGGAGCCAGTGAATGTTGCAGCTACGGGCTCAGAGGCAGTGAATGTTCCAACTATGGGCTCAGAGGAAATGAATGCTCCAACTATGGGCTTGGAGCCAGCGATTGTTCCAACCGCGCCGCTCGTGGAATCAGAGAATCACAGAATCACAAAGGTTGGAAAAGATATAGGATCATCCAGTCCACCCATCACCAATGGTTCAGTGGAACCATCAACCCCAGCACAGCTGCCCTAGAAAAGCAGGCGGTGAGCCGGGCCCTGGGGCAGAAGGTGCCCTGGCGGAGGTCATGGGGTTCACTGGATCATTTATGGCCGTGACAGGGAGCAGCAGGACCTGCCCTCCCCACCCCCCGCCTGGCCCCACAAAATGGGAAGGAAGGAAGGGGGGCAAGAAAAAAAAACCAGCGGCAACAATCTATGGAGGTAAACTTATTTTGCTAACGATGATGTCGGAATGCAAGATAACACAATGTAATACAACCTAATTCACAGAATCACAGAATTGCCAGGGTTGGAAGGGACCTCAAGGATGATGAAGGTCCAACCCCTGTGTCATGCAGGGCCATGGGGACACCATAGGGACACATGGAGACCCATAGGGACGCCATAGGGACACCATAGGGATACATGGAGACCCATAGGGACACCATAGGGACACCATAGGGATACATGGAGACCCATAGGGACACCATAGGGACACCACACCATTGCAGTGTATAGCAACAGCATGGAACCCATAGGGATACATGGGGAACCCATAGGGATACATAGAGGCCCCATAGAGACTTGTAGGGACACCATGGGGACACATGGAGACCTGTAGGGACTCCATAGAGACACCTTAGTGACACGATAGGGATACATGGAGACCCATAGGGACACCATAGGGACACCATAGGGACACCATAGGGATACATGGAGACCTATAGGGACTCCATAGGGACACCATAGGGACACCATAGGGATACATGCAGACCCATAGGGACGCCATAGGGACTCCAAAGGGATACATGGAGATCCATAGGGATGCCATAGGGACACCATAGGGACACCATAGGGACACCATAGGAATACATGGAGACCTATAGGGACTCCATAGGGACGCCATAGGGATACATAGAGACCCACAGGGACACATAGGGATACATGGAGACCTATAAGGACGCTATAGGGATGCCATAGAAACACATGGAGACCCATAGGGACGCCACAGGGACACCATAGGGATACATGGAGACTCATAAGGACACCATAGGGATAGATGGAGGCCCATAGGAACACCATAGGGACACCATAGGGATACAGGGACACCATATGGACGCCATAGGGACTCCATAGGGACACCATAGGGATACATTGGGACCCATAGGGACGCCATAGAGACACCATAGAGACATCATAGGGATACATGGAGACCCATAGGGACGCCATAGGGACACCATAGGGTCACCATAGGGATACATGGAGACCCATAGGGACGCCATAGGGATACATGGAGACTCATAGGGACACCATAGGGATAGATGGAGGCCCATAGGAACACCATAGGGACACCATAGGGACACCATAGGGATACATGGAGACCCATAGGGACGCCATAGGGATGTGGGAATGTAAGAAAAACTGCACGGAGCAGCAGCTGCAGAGCAAGATAAGCAGCATGAGAACCAAGGACACCTTCAGAAGAAGAAAGAACATCTCACGGCTCTGATTGGCTAAGCAGACAAATGCCACTTCAAGGATATTAGAGGAATTTCCAATCATGAGCTTCGCTTTTGCAATATGTATGAGCTAATTATTTCATGTATAAATAGCCACAATATACTTAATAAAGTTGAGGCTTGTTGACCATGATAGCATGAGACTTGTCTCCCGTGGTTTCATCTCCGACAGGCCATCATCGCCACGGTCACCGTCGTCATCGTCGTCATCGCCATCGTCGTTGTCAACAGAACAACAAGGCCCGATGACCCACCGCTACTGAAGATCAAAGGCTGAACTATGAACCACTCTGGATCCACGGTGGTGACCGTGTCCCTTTTGCTTCCTATAAAGACTCCTTGTTTCTTCTCTCCTATCTTTTCTATCGCCCTCCTTCCCTTCCCCATTACCCTCATTCATAACAGCGTCCGTCCTCCCCTTGCCCATCTCCCTAATTAACATCTGTAACAAACTGGTCGGACCAACATTTGAACCGTTGTTTCTTCATCTCACGCCGGGGATACAGATATTAAAAGAACCTCCTCTCCCTCCTAGAAATCGGAGTGAGACAGTCCGTGACGCAAAGCACACGATCACCACGTGTCCCCGCTGCCAGAAAGCACCGCTGTGCTCCAGTGGGGTCAACCGCAGGGGCCTTAAGGCCTCCGAGGCACGGCGGACAGATTTCAGGCCGTGTCAGTTGCCGAAACCTGGAGCGTGGTGAGCAGGAACTGCGGATACGTGCAGCGCGGCCATCGTGGCCACACGGCACCGTGGAGCCGACTGCAGAATCACAGAATCACAGAATTGCCAGGGTTGGAAGGGACCTCAAGGATGATGAATCTCCAACCCCCTGCCACACGCAGGGCTACCAACCACCCCACCTAATGCTAGACCAGGCTGCCCAGGGCCCCATCCAACCCGGCCTTGAACACCTCCAGGGACGGGGCATCCACAGCCTCTCTGGGCAGCTCTTCCAGCACCTCACCGCTCTCTCTGTACAGAACTTCCCCCTGACGTCCAACCCAAATCTCCCCTCGCTCAACTTAAAACCATTTCCCCTTGTCCTGCTGTCACTCACCCTTTCCAAGAGTTGATTCCCCTCCTGTTTGTAGGCTGCAAAGCGACCCTCCAGCATTGCTGATGGCCATGGCGCGGCGTGGCGTCCC
>CM059454.1:0-153640 GCA_030408155.1 Lophura swinhoii | reverse complement strand
AAACTGGGGGGGGGGAGTCATGTGAGGGGGTTCTATGGGGGGGGTCCAATTAGGGGGTCTTATGAGGGGGTTCTATGGGGGGGGTCAAATTGGGAGGGGTCATATGAGGGGGTTCAATGGGGGGGGTCCAATTAGGGGGGTCTTATGAGAGGCTTCTATGGGGGGGTCAAATTGGGGGGTCTTATCAAGGGGTTCTATGGGGGGGGTCAAATTGGGGGGGGTCATATGAAGGAGTCCTATGGGGGGATCCTGGGGGGGGAATCATACAGAGGAAGGGTTTTATGGGGGGGTCATATGGGGGACTTCTCTGGGGGGGGGTTCCATTGGGGGGTCATAAGAGAGGGTCCTGGGAGGGGGGGGAGGGGGGGGGCATATAGGGGGAGGGGTCCATTGGGGAAGTCCTGTGGGGGGGGGGGTCATCCCCGCGGGGGGGGGTCATATGAAGAGTCCTGGGGAGGATCTGGGGGGGGGGAGGCGTATGGGGGGGGGTCCTATGGGGGGGTCCCACGGAGGGATAAAATGGGGGATGTCCTATTGGGGGGGGGGTCATATAGAGAGTCCGGGGGGGGGTCCTACGAGGGTCAGTTCTAAGGGGTGGGATCCAATGGGGGGGGGCGGTATTTTGGGGGGGGGGGGGGGATTCCTATATATAGGGGGGGCTGTGAGGAAGGGGGATTCTATCGTGGGGTCTGGGGGGGTTTCATATGGGGGGGTCATATGGGTGGGGTCTCGCGGGGGGGGGGGGAATCCTGGGGGGACCCTATAGATTGGGGGGGGGGGAAGAATCCAATATAGGGGGTTAAATGGGGGGGGGTCCTTTGGGGTCTCCTAACCGCCCCCCCTTCTGCCCTCCCCCCCTCCTCCCCAGGTTCCGGCCGCCAAATCCTCCCCGACCCCCCCGGCCCCCAATCGCCCCCCCGACGGCCGCAGCGAAGGGGGCGACGCCGGGGGGGGGCGCGGGGGGGGGAAACTCCTCCCCTCCTCCCCCCCCACCACTTCAGCCCCCCCCCGCCCCCCACACACCGGTGGCCAACTCTGTAGGGAGGGGGGGGCGACCCCCGGGGGGGGGGGGGAGGGACGGGGGACAACGAATCTCCTCCGCCCCCCCCGCCCCCCCCACCCCCTCCTCCGCCCCCCCCCCACGACCACCACCATCATCACCGCCCCCCAGCGAAGCCCGGGGGGGGGCGCGGACGATCAGCAAGCGGAGGGATCTCGCGAGGATGTCGGGGGGGGGTCCCGGGGGGGGGCACACGGAGGGGTCGTGGGAGGGTGGGGGTCTCCGGCGGGGGGGGGGACGTCGAGAGGTCTCGCGGAGGGGGGGGGACGGCGCTGCCGGCGCTGGAAGAGGAGGAACGAGCGAAGAGAGCGCCGAGGGGGGAGGAGGGGGGGGCACGGAGGGGGGGGGGGGGCAGCGAAGCCCCTCCTCCCGGTCCCCCTCCCCCGCCGCCCCCCCCCGGGGTTCCCCCCGCGCTGCTGCAGCTGCTGGAGGATTCCATCGAGTGCTGAGGGGGGGGTCGGAGTGTGGGAACCCCCCCCCCCCGGTGTAAATATGGGGTGTTGGGGGGGGGGGGGGGCGGGGTGGTGTGTGCCCCCCCGGGGGTGGGGGGTCAATAAATGCGGCCCCAGAGGCGGGGCGGAGTGCGAGTGGGGCTTTACTGGGAGGGGACTGGGAGGCGCTGGGATGGACTGGGGAGGTACTGGGTTGGACTGGGAGGGCACTGGGATGGCACTGGGGAGAACTGGGGGGGTACTGGGTTGGACTGGGAAGTACTGGGTTGGATTGGGGAGGCACTGGGATGGACTGGGGAGGCACCGGGAGGGACTGGGAGGAATTGGGATGGACTGAGGGGGCACTGGGATGGACTGGGAGGGCACTGGGAAGGACTGGGGGGGGACTGAGAAGGCACTGGGATGGACTGGGAGGGCACTGGGATGAACTGGGAGGGACTGGGAGGTATTGGGATGGACTGGGAGGCACTGGGATGGACTGGGAGGGCACTGGGATGGCACTGGGGAGAACTGGGGGGGTACTGGGTTGGACTGGGGAGGCACTGGGTTGGATTGGGAGGGCACTGGGGGGTACTGGGATGACTGGGAGGCACTGGGATGGACTGGGGAGGCACTAGGAGGGCACTGGGATGAACTGGGAGGGACTGGGAGGTAATGGGATGAACTGAGGGGCACTGGGATGGACTGAGGGGCACCGGAATGGACTGGAGGGAACTGGGGGATACTGGGATGGACTGGGAGTACTGGGATGGACTGGGAGCATTGGCTGAGTACTGGGAGCTTTACTGGGATGGACTGGGGACAGCCCGCATCATCCCGGAGAGGAGCACTGGGAGCACTGGGATGCGGTGGCCGATACTGGGGTAAACTGGGAGGCAGCAATGGATGCTGGGACAAACTGGGAGCGCAGGGATGACGGCGAGGCTCCGCCCCCTCCCATTGGCCCCGCCCATTGTGGGGGCGGGGCCGAAACAAGACACACCCCCTTAAAGGGCCCGCGCACCAGCAGAGGTGCTGCAGCAGTCCCCGTGCATTGGTGACCCCATACGTTGGCGTCCCCATGTCCCCATATCCCAGTGATGTCCCCATACCTCCCATATGGGTGTTCCCATATATCAGTGTCCCCGTGTCCCCATATCCCAGTGATGTCCCCATACCTCCCATATGGGTGTTCCCATATACCAGTGTCCCCGTGTCCCCACGTATGGGTGACCCCACACATTGTTGTTCCCATATTTCCCATATCCCCACAATGTCCCCATATCCCCACAGTGCCCCCATATGTCCCTATATATCGGTGGCCCCACAATGTCCCCATTGTTCCCACAGTGTCCCCACATGTCCCCATATGTCCCCACATGTCCCCATTGTCCCCATATCCCCACATTGCCCCCATAAGTCCCCACTGTCCCCACATGACCCCATGTCCCCCTATCCCCATAATGTCCCCACATGTCCCCTACGTCCCCACAATGTCCCCATAGTCCCCACATCCCAAAATGTCCCCACTGTCCCCACATGTCTCCATATGTTTCCATTGTCCCCATATCCCCAGTGTCCCCATATGTCCCCATATATTGGTGTCCCCACAATGTCCCCATGTCCCCATTGTCCCCATATCCCCACATTGTCCCCATATGTCCCCATTGTCCCCACATGTCCCCATGTCCCCACATCCCCACAATGTCCCCACAATGTCCCCATTGTCCCCACATGTCCCCACATCCCCACAATGTCCCCATTGTCCCCATTGTCCCCATATGTCCCCATTGTCCCCATATGTACCCCATTGTCCCCACATCCCCACATTGTCCCCACTGTCCCCCTTGTCCCCACATCTCCATGATGTCCCCATTGTCCCCATATGTCCCCACATCCCCACAACGTCCCCACTGTCCCCATATGTCCCCACTGTCCCCATATCCCCACAATATCCCCACATGTCCCCATGTCCCCACATCCCCACATTGTCCCCATTGTCCCCATTGTCCCCATATGTCCCCATCTATCCCCATTGTCCCCACATCCCCACATTGTCCCCAGATGTCCCCATTGTCCCCACATGTCCCCATCTATCCCCATTGTCCCCATTTGTCCCCATATCCCCACATTGTCCCCACTGTCCCCATTGCCCCCACATCCCCACATTGTCCCCACATGTCCCCACATGTCCCCATTGTCCCCACACTGTCCCCGCTGTCCCCACACCCGGTGCTGTCCCAGCTGTGTGACTCCCGGACGTCCCTTAAGCTGCTTTGTGCAGCGCTCGGCCCCAATCCCTGCGGGGTCACCGGCACTGTCACCACTGTGTCACCATCATCAGTGTCACCACTGTGTCACCACTGTGTCACCATCATCAGTGTCACCATCATCAGTGTCACCATCAGTGTGATCATCAGTGTCTCCATTCTGTCACCATCACTGTCACCACTGTGTCACCATCATCAGTGCCACCATTGTGTCACCATCAGTGTCACCATTGTGTCACCATCATCAGTGCCACCATCAGTGTGAACACCAGTGTCTCCAATCTGTCACCATCACTGTCACCACTGTGTCACCATCACCAGTGTCACCATCAATGTCACCACTGTGTCACCATCATCAGTGTCACCATCAGTGTGAACATCACTGTCACCATTGTGTCACCATCATCAGTGTCACCATTGTGTCACCATTGTGTCACCATCATCAGTGTCACCATCATCAGTGTCACCATCAGTGTGAACATCAGTGTCACCATTCTGTCACCTCACTGCCACCACTGTGTCACCATTCTGTCACCATTGTCAGCATCATCAGTGTCACCATCAATGTGAACATCAGTGTCTCCAATCTGTCACCATCACTGTCACCATTGTGTCACCATCATCAGTGCCACCATTGTGTCACCATTGTGTCACCATCATCAGTGTCACCATCAGTGTGAACATCAGTGTCACTATTCTGTCACCATCACTGTCACCACCGTGTCACCATCATCAGTGTCACCATTGTGTCGCCATCGGCGTCACCATCACTGTCACCATCAGTATGAACATCAGTGTCACCGTTGTGTCACCATTGTGTCACTGTCACTGTCACCATTGTGTCACCATTGTGTCACCATCAATGTCACCATCATCAGTGTCACCATTGTGTCGCCATTGTGTCACCATTGTGTCACCATTGGTGTCACCATCACTGTCACCATCAGCATGAACATCAGTGTCACCATTGTGTCACCATTGTGTCACCATCAATGCCACCATCATCAGTGTCACCATCACTGTCACTGTCACTGTCACCATCAGTATGAACATCAGTGTCACCGTCAGTGTCACCACTGTGTCACCATTGTGTCACCACTGTGTCACCATCACTGTCACCATCAGTATGAGCGTGTCGCCACCACTGTCACCATTGTGTCACCATCACTGTCACCATTGTGCCATCAGTGTCACCACCGGTGTCACCACCGGTGTCACCATCCCTGTCACCATCACTGACACCATCAGTGTCACCATTGTGTCACCATCGGTGTCACCATTGGTGTCAGCACTGTGGCAGCATTGTGTCACCATCACTGTCACCCTTTGCACTCCCCCATCACACCCCCCCCATCGCACACTCCCCCCATCAAACCCCCATCTCACACTGCCCCCATTGCACACCCCCCCCTTTGCACACCCCCTGATCTCATCCCCCCATCTCCCCCCCCATCTCACAACCCCCATCTCACCCCATCATCTCCCCCCTCCCATTCCCCCCCCATATTCACCCCCCATCTTCCCCCCATCTCACCCCCCCCATCTCCCCCCTCCCATCTCCCCCCCCATTTACCCCCCCCATGTCACACCCCCGTCTCAGCCCCCCCATCTCCCCCTCCCATCTCACCATCTCCCTCCCCCATCTCACCCCCCATCCCCCCCGTCTCACCCCCCATCTCACCCCTCCATCTCCCCCATCTCCCCCCCATCTCACACCTCCATCTCCCCCCCCATTCACCCCATCTCCCCCCATCTCACCCCTCACTCCCCCCCATCGCACACCCCCCATTTCACCACCCCATCTCACACCCCCCACTCCCCATCTCACCCCTCTCATCTCACTCCCCCATTCCCCACATTCACCCCCCCATCTCCCTCCCATCTCACACCCCCCCCACCATCCCATCTCCCTCCCCCATCTCACCCCTCCCATCTCACCTCCCCACGCCCCCCATCTCACCCCCATCTCACCCCCCCCCCACCCTCCCCATCTCCCCCCATTTTACCTCCCCATCTCACCCCTCCGTCTCCCCCCATCTCTCTCCCCCATCTCCCCCCCATCTCACCCCACATCGCACACCCCCCATTTCACCACCTCATCTCCCACCTCCCCACCCCCCATCTCTCCCTCATCTCCCCCTCATCTCCCCCCCCCATCTCCCCCATTTCCCCCTCCCATCTCACCCCATCTCTCCCCCCATCTCACACCCCCCCACCCCCCATCTCCCCTCCATCTCACCCCTTCATCTCCCGCCATCTCAACCCCCCATCTCACACCCCCCACCCCGCCATCTCACCCCTCATCTCCCTCCCATTTCCCTCCCCCATCTTACCCCTCATCTCCCCATCTCCCCATCATTTCACTCCCCCATCTCCTCCCCATGTCCCCCCCCATCTCACCCCCCCATTCCCCCATCTTTCTCCCCATCTCCCACCCACATTTCACCCCATCGTCTCACCCCCCCAATCTCACCCCTCATCTCCTCCCCATCTGCCCCCCATCTCACCCCCCCATTTCACCACCCCATCTCACACCCCCCCAGCCCCCCATCTCCCTCCCCCATCTCACCCCTCATCTCCCCCCCATCTCCTCCCCATTTCACCCCCCCATCTCACTCCCCATGTCCCCCCCATCTCACCCCCATCCCACCCCCCATCTCATCTCCCCCCACATCTCCCCCTCATCTCACCCCTCATCTCACACCTCCCATCCCCCCCATCTCCCCCCCATCTCCCCCCCATCGCACACCCCCCATTTCACCACCTCATCTCACAGCCCCCACCCCCCATCTCACCTCTCTCATCTCACTCCCCCATTCCCCACATTTCACCCCCCATCTCACCCCCACGTCCCCCCCATCTCACACCCCCCACCCCCCCATCTCCCTCTCCCATCTCCCCCATCTCCCCCCTCCATCTCCCCCCATCTCACCCCCCATTTCACCCCCCCATCTCCCCCCCATCTCAGCCCCCATGTCCCTCCCCATCTCACACCCCATCTCCCACCCACATTTCACCCCATCGTCTCACCCCCCCATCTCACCCCTCATCTCCCCCCCATCTGCCCCCCATCTCACCCCCCCATTTCACCACCCCATCTCACATCCCCCCCATCCCCCCATCTTTCTCCCCATCTCCCTCCCCATCTCACCCCCCCCATCTCACCCCCCCCATCCCCCCATCTTTCTCCCCATCTCCCTCCCCATCTCACCCCCCCCCCTTTGTGCTTCCCCCCCCCCCCCCCCCCCATAATCCTCCCATAATCCCACCCGCAGCGAAACCACCCGCGGGGGGGGGGGGGGGGAGTTGGGGGGGGCTCACCCACAGCCCCCCCCACCCACCCACTCGTGTCACCCCCCCATAACCACCCTAACAATGCGTGTGGATGGGGGGGGGAGATGGGTTCCCCCCCCCCCTCGGCTTCTCCCCCCCCTTCCCCGACCCAAAGCCTTAAAGGGGCGGAGCTGAAAGCGGACCCCCCCCGCCCCCCCCGGTTACTCAGCGCCTCCCGCGGCAGCAGCAGCGCAGCGCCGCCCCCCCCCCCCGCGGCCCCCCGCACTGCCCGTGGGACCCCACGCGTGTTCGGATACGGGGGGGTCACACTCGGGACGCGGCCACGAGATGGAGCGCAGCAGCGACGGCAGGTGAGGGGGGGGGGGGGGGTGGGGGGCACATGGGGACAGTGGGGACAAGGGGGGGTCTGGGGGGGTCGTGATGGCAATGGGTCATGGGGACACGTAGGGACAGTTGGGACAAGGGGGGGAGGTGGGGGGGGGGCCGTGGTGACAAATGGGGACAGTTGGGGACAAGGGGGTCTGGGGGGGTCGTGGGGACACATGGGGACAGTTGGGGACAAGGGGGGGTCTGGGGGGTCCTGGTGACAAATGGGGACAAGGGGGACAAGGGGGGCTCCAGGGACCCATGGGGACAGTTGGGGACAAGGTGATTTCGGGGGGGTCCTTGTGACATATGGGGACAGTTGGGGACACGGGGGGGTCTGGGGGGGTCATGGTGGCAGTGGGTCATGGGGGTATTTGGGGACACTTGGGGACAGGGGTTCATGGGGACACATGGAGACAGTAGGGAACAAGGAAGGGTCTGGGGGGGGCATGGTGACAAATGGGGACAGTTGGGGACAAAGGAGGGTCTGGGGGGGGGTCGTGGGGACACATAGGGACAGTAGGGGACAAGGAAGGGTCTGGGGGGGGTGTGGTGACAAATGGGGACAGCTGGGGACAAAGGGGTGTCCGGGGGGGGTCGTGGGGACACATGGGGACGGTTGGGGACAAAGACGGGGGGTCATGGGGACAAAGGGGGGGGGGTCTGGGGGGAGTGATGGTGACACATGGGGGCACACGAGGACAGTGGGACAAGGGGGGGGTCCCGGTGACACCACATCTGGGTGACACATGGGGACAGGGGGTCACGGGGGGGTCTGGGAGGGGGTCGTGGTGGCACCGGGTCCTGGTGACACATGGGGACCAAATGGGGGGCTATTGGGGGGGGGTCCCGGTGCCATCGGTCTCGGTGCCACATAGGGACACGTGGGGACACGCGGGGGTCCTCCCGTGCCCCGCCCTCCCCCCCGGCCCCGCACACCCACGTGACCCGGCGCTGTGCTCCCGGATTACCGCTAATCCCCCCCCCCCCCCGCTCCTCCCCCCCACTTCCCCACGGGTGACAGCGGTGTCACGGGGGGGTTGCCCAACCCCCACCCCCTCCCCTGGGGGCTCATTAGAGCGGCGCTGTTAATGAGGCTGGGGCACAAACAGCGCTGGGCCCCGGGGAGGTCCCAAGTAAGACGGGGGGGGGGGGAAGGAGGGGGGGGTTGTGTTTGCATGCCCCCCCCGCTGGGCCGGTGGGTGGGGGCGTGGCTATAAGGGAGGGGGCGGGGCTGTAGAGCAGTGGGCGGGGCTGTGGGTGGGTCCATCGGAAGGGGCGGGGCTAAGCGCGGGGCAGACCAATGGGATGCGTTGGGAGCGGGGTTATGGGTGGGGCTATAATGAAGGGGGCGGAGCTATGGGGAAAATGGGCGGGGCTATGGGTGGATCCAACTGAAGGGGCGGGGTTACGGGTGGGGCAGACCAATGGGCTGCGCCGGGGGCGGGGCTATGGGCGGGGCTATGAGGGGGTGGGGCGTTGATGATGATGATGATGATGATGGTGAGGATGATAACAATGGTGATGATGATGACGATGATGGTGAAGATGATAACAATGCTGATGAGGATGATGACGATGATGATGATGATGTGACAGCGTTGATGAGGATGATGTGAGGATGAGCACAGTGATGACAGCGTTGATGATGATGATGATGGTGAGGATGATAACAGTGGTGATGATGATGACGAAGACGATGATGATGACGACAATGGTGATGATGATGATGATGATGTGACAGCGTTGATGAGCATGATGATGTAAGCATGATAACAATGGTGATGGTGGTGACAATGGTGGTGACAATGGTGATGATGATGATGATGATGTGACGGCATTGACAATGATGATGATGATGATGATGATGATGATGATGATGGTGACGACGATGATGTGACATGATGATGATGTGAGGATGATAACAATGGTGATGACGATGAAGATGATGACGACGATGTGACAGTGATGATGATGATGAGGATGATAACAGTGGTGATGACGATGACGATGATAACGACGATGTGACAGTGACGATGGTGTTGATGATGATGATGATGATGTGAGGATGATAACGCTGTGATGATGATGACGATGATGATGATGAAGGCTCCCCCCCAGCACCGACCCCCCGGCGGGCGATGCCGCAGGCTCCGTCCCTGAGGAAGGGCTCAGCGCCCAGCAGCTCTTCGCCACCAGCGACGGCCTGACCTACAAGTAGGGGGGGGACAGTGGCCCCACGTCCTGCGTCCCCCCTATAGGGCCACCCCAAATGTCCCCCTGCCCCCATCACCCCTATTTCGACCCCCCCTCCAGGCACCATTGTCCCTATAGGGCCACCCCAAATGTGCCCCCCTGTCCCCATAACCCCAATGTTCCCCCCCCAGATACAGCTATCCTTATAGGGCCACCCCAAATGTGCCCCCCTGTCCCCATAACCCCAATGTACCCCCCCCAGCACTACTATCCCCATAGGGCCACCCCAAATGTCCCCCCACATCCCATAACCCCTATGCTCCCCCCCCAGGGACCACTGTCCCTATAGGGCCACCCCAAATGTCCCCCCCGTCCCCATAACCCCAATGTACCCCCCCCGAACACAGCTATCCTTATAGGGCCACCCCAAAAGTCCCCCTGCCCCCATAACCCCTATGACCACCCTCCCCATGCATTCCTGTCCCCATAGAGCCACCCCAAATGTCCCCCATATCCCATAACCCCAATATTCCCCCCCCAGGGACCACTGTCCCTATAGGGCCACCCCAAATGTTTCCCCCCCCCGTAACCCCTATTTCGACCTCCCCTCCAGGCACTGCTGTCCCCATAGGGCCACCCCAAATGTGCCCCCATCCCATAACCCCTATGTACCTCCCCCCGGCATTGCTGTCCCTATAGGGCCACCCCAAATGTCTCCCCCCCCATCACCCCTATTTCTACCCCTCCAGGCACCACTGTCCCCATAGGCCACCCCAAATGTGCCCCCCTGTCCCCATAACCCCAATGTACCCCCCCCAGCACTACTGTCCCCATAGGGCCACCCCAAACGTCCCCCCCCCCCATCCCTATAACTCCTATGCCCCCCCCAGGCACCATTGTTCCCATAGGGCCACCCCAAATGTCCCCCCACATCCCATAACCCCTATGTTCCCCCCCCAGGGACCACTGTCCCTATAGAGCCACCCCAAATGTCCCCCATCCCCATAACCCCTATGTTCCCCCCCCCTTGCATTCCTGTCCCCAGAGAGCCACCCCAAATGCCCCCCCCCCATCACCCCTATTTCGACCCCCCTCCAGGCACTGCTGTCCCCATAGGGCCACCCCAAATGTGCCCCCATCCCATAACCCCTATGTACCCCCCCCGGCATTGCTGTCCCTATAGGGCCACCCCAAATGTGTCCCCCGTCCCCATAACCCCAATGTACCCCCCCTGAACACAGCTATCCTTATAGGGCCACCCCAAAAGTTCCTCTGCCCCCCTAACCCCTATGTACCCCCCCCCCCCCCAGCATTGCTGTCCCCATAGAGCCACCCCAAATGTCTCCCCCCATCCCATAACCCCAATGTTTCCCCCCCAGGGACCACTGTCCCCATAGGGCCACCCCAAATGTCCCACCCCCCGTAACCCCTATTTCGACCTCCCCTCCAGGCACTGCTGTCCCCATAGGGCCACCCCAAATGTCCCTCCCCTATCCCTATAACTCCTATGCCCCCCCCAGGCACCACTGTCCCCATAGGGCCACCCCAAATGTCCCTCCTGTCCCCATGGCCCCCGCTATGGGGTGGCCCTATAAGTGACCCCCCCTCCCCCCCCTCAGTGATTTCCTCATCCTGCCCGGCTTCATTGACTTTGCAGCTGAGGAGGTGGTGAGTGGACCCTATAAATCCACCCCATAAATCCACCCCATAAATCCATCCCATATATCGATCCCATAAATCCACCCCATAATCCACCCCATAATCCACCCCATAAATGCACCCCATAAATGCACCCCATAAATCCACCCCATAAATCCATCCCATATATCGATCCCATAAATCCACCCCATATATCCACCCCATAAATCCACCCCATAAATCCATCCCATAAATCCACCCTATATATCCACCTCATAAATCCACCCCATAAATCCATCCCATATATTGATCCCATAAATCCACCCCATAAACCACCCCATAAATCCACCCCATAAACCACCCCATAAATCCACCAGGGGTTTTGTGGGGTTCCCTATAGGATATGGCGTCTTGTGGAGGTTCCCCTATAGGATATGGGGTTCTGGGATGGGTTCCCCTATAGGATATGGGGTCTTGAGGAGGCTCCCCTATAGGATATGGGGTTCTGGGGGGTTCCCCTATAGGATATGGGGTTTTGGAGGGTTCCCCTAGAGGACATGGGGTCTTGTGGAGGTTCCCCTATAGCATATGGGGTTTTGGAGGGTTCCCCTATAGGATATGGGGTCTTATGGAGGTTCCCTATAGGATATGGGTTTTTGGGGGGTTCCCCTATAGGATATGGGGTTCTGGGATGGGTTCACCCTATAGGATATGGGGTTCTGTGGAGGCTCCCCTATAGGATATGGGGTCTTGTGGAGGTTCCCCTATAGGATATGAGGTTCTGTGAAGGTTCCCCTATAGGACATGGGGTCTTGTGGAGATTCCCCTATAGGATATGGGGTTTGGGGGAGGCTCCACTATAGGATATGGGGTTTTGTGGAGGTTCCCCTATAGGATATGGGGTTCTGAGATGGGTTCCCCTATAGGATATGGGGTCTTGAGGAGGCTCCCCTCCTATAGGATATGGGGTGCTGGGGGGGTTCCCCTATAGATATGGGGTTTTGTGGAGGTTCCCCTATAGGAAATGGGGTTTTGGGGGGTTCCCCTATAGGACTGGGGTCTTGGAGAGGTTCCCCTATAGGATATGGGGTTCTGTGGAGGCTCCCCTATAGGATATGCAGTTCTGGGGGGATCCCCTATAGGATATGGGGTCTTGTGGAGGTTCCCTATAGGATATGGGTTTTTGGGGAGGTTCCCCTGTAGTATATGGGGTCTTGTGGAGGTTCCCCTATAGGAAATGGGGTTTTGGGGGGTTCCCCTATAGGACTGGGGTCTTGGAGAGGTTCCCCTATAGGATATGGGGTTCTGTGGAGGCTCCCCTATAGGATATGCAGTTCTGGGGGGATCCCCTATAGGATATGGGGTCTTGTGGAGGTTCCCTATAGGATATGGGTTTTTGGGGAGGTTCCCCTGTAGTATATGGGGTCTTGTGGAGGTTCCCCTATAGGAAATGGGGTTTTGGGGAGTTCCCCTATAGGACTGGGGTCTTGGAGAGGTTTCCCTATAGGATATGGGGTTCTGTGGAGGCTCCCCTATAGGATATGCAGTTCTGGGGGGATCCCCTATAGGATATGGGGTCTTGTGGAGGTTCCCTATAGGATATGGGTTTTTGGGGGGTTCCCCTATAGGATATGGGGTTCTGTGGAGGCTCCCCTATAGGATATGGGGTCTTGTGGAGGTTCCCTATAGGATATGGGGTTCTGTGAAGGTTTCCCTATAGGACATGGGGTCTTGTGGAGGTTCCCTATAGGATATGGGGTTCTGGGGGGGGTCCCCTATAGGACATGGGGTTCTGGGGGGAGTCCCCTCCCCGGGGGCTGTGGGGGGGCGGTGAGGACCCTCTGTGCCCCTATAGGATCTGACGTCGGCGCTGACGAAGCAGATCACCCTAAAAACCCCGCTGGTGTCCTCCCCTATGGACACCGTCACCGAGGCCGACATGGCCATCGCCATGGCTGTGAGTGGGGTCACGGGGTTATGGGGTCACGGGGCTGTGAGTGGGGTCGTGGGGTCATGGGGTTATGGGGCTGTGGGGTTAGGGGGTCGTGGGGTCCTGGGGTTATGGGGCTGTGGGGTTAGGGGGTCGTGGGATCATGGGGTTATGGGGTCATGGGGCTGTGAGTGGGGTTATGGGGTCATGGGGTTATGGAGCTGCGGAGTTATGGGGTCATGGGGCTGTGAGTGGGGTCGTGGGGTCATGGGGCTGTGAGTGGGGTCGTGGGGCTATGGGGCTGTGGGGTTATGGGGTCGTGGGGTCGTGGGGTATGGGGTCATGGGGCTATGGGGCTGTGGGGTTATGGGGCTGTGGGGTCATGGGGTTATGAGGTCTTGGGATTATGGAGCTGTGGGGTTATGGGGTCATGGGGTTGTGAGTCGGTGGGGTTGTGGATCTGTGGGGTTGTGGGGTGATGAGACAGTGGAGTTATGGGGTTATGAGGCTGTGGGGTTATGGGGTTATGGGGCAGTGGGATTATGGGGCTGTGACTGGGGCCGTGGGGTTATGGGGCTGAGGGCTTGTGGGGTTATGGGGCCACGGAGTTACAGGGCTGTGGGATTCTGGGGTTCTGGGGTGGTGGGGTTATGGGGCTATAGGGTTATGGGGTTATGGGATTATGGGATTATGGGATTAAGGTGTTAGGGGGTTATGGTATCATGGAGTTACGGGATTAAGGAAGTATGAGGTTATGGGATTATGGGGCTGTTGGGTTTGGGATTATGCAGTTATAATGCCGTTGGATTATGGCTTTATGGGGTCATGGGATTATGGGATTATGGGGTCATGGGGTTATGGGATTATGGGGCTATCGGGTTATGGGATAATGCAGCTATGGGATGACGGACCGATCATTTGGGGCCACGGTGTGGGGGCGCCCCTCCCAACGTCACCATATCCCCCTTTATCCCCCCCCCACCCCCCTCACCCCATATCCCTCCCCCCCCCCGTGTCCCCGTGCCCCCCCAGCTGATGGGTGGCATCGGGATCATCCACCACAACTGCAGCCCCGAGTTCCAGGCCAGCCAGGTGCGCAAGGTGAAGGTACGGCGCCCTCCGCCCCCCCGGGACCCCCCCACATCCCCCCGTGGCCCCATATCCCCCCATTCCCCGCCTTATTCCATACCCCCCCCATACCCCATATATCCTCCCTATACCCCCCCCCCCATCCCATAATACCCCCGCAGCGCTTCCAGCAGGGCTGCATGCGGGAGCCGGTGGTGCTGAGCCCCCCCATATCCCATATCCCCCCATACCCCATATCCCATATCCCCCCATACCCCATTTCCCCATACCCCAGATCTTCCCATATCCCCATACCCCATATCCCCCCATACCCCACACCCCATATATCCCCCCTCCCCCCCATCCCATAATACCCCCGCAGCGCTTCCAGCAGGGCTGCACGGGGGAGCCGGCGGTGCTGAGCCCCTCCCATACCCCATATCCCCCCATATCCCATATCCCTATACCCCATATCCCCCCCATACCCCCCATACCCCCCCATATCCCATACCCCATCCCCCATACCCCATATCTCCCCATACCCCATACCCCATACCCCATACCGTACACCCCATAATATTCTCCCCATATACCCCCCCATCCCATAATACCCCCGCAGCACTTCCAGCATGGCTGCACGCGGGAGCCGGCGGTGCTGAGCCCCCCCATATCCCTTATCCCCCCATCCCCCATATCCCCCCATACCCCATATCCCCCCATACCCCACACCCCATATATCCCCCCATATCCCCCCATCCCATAATACCCCCGCAGCGCTTCCAGCAGGGCTGCACACAGGAGCCGGCGGTGCTGAGCCCCCCCATATCCCATATCCCCCCATATCCCATATCCCATATCCCTATACCCCATATCCCCCCCATACCCCCCATACCCCATATCCCCATACCCCATATCCCCATACCCCATATCCCTATATCCCATATCTCCCCATCCCCCATCCCCCATATCCCCCATCCCCCATATTCCCCATACCCCATATCCCCCATCCCCCATATTCCCCATACCCCATATCCCCCATCCCCCATATCCCCCCATCCCCCATACCCCACACCCCATAATATCCCCCCTATATCCCCCATCCCATAATACCCCCGCAGCGCTTCCAGCATGGCTGCACGCGGGAGCCGGCGGTGCTGAGCCCCGCGCACACGGTCGGGGACGTGCTGGAGCTGCGGCGGCGCAGGGGCTGCTCGGGGGTCCCGGTGACACAGAGCGGGAGGATGGGGGGGCGGCTGCAGGGCATCGTCACCTCCAGGGACATCGACTTCCTGGGGGAGGGGCAGCTCGGGACTCCGCTGGGGCAGGTGGGTGCGGTTGGGATTACGGGATTACGGGATTGGGATTACGGGATTAGGGGTTGGGATTGGGAATGGGATTAGGGCTGGGGGTGGGGGGTGGGTGAAGGGCATCATCACCTTCAGGGACATCAAATTCCTGGGGAGCGGCTGCAAGGGACACCACGGGGCCGGTGGGTGGAACTGGGATCGGGATTATGGGATTGGGATTACAGGGTTAGGGGTTGGGATTGGGAATGGGATTAGGGTTAGGGTTGGGGGGCGGCTGCGGGGCATCGTCACCTCCAGGGACATTGACTTCCTGGGGGAGGGGCAGCACGGGACTCCTCTGGGGCAGGTGGGTGCGGTTGGGATCGGGATTACAGGATTGGGATTACAGGGTTAGGGGTTTGGGGTGGAATTGGGATAAGGGCTGGGTTGCGAATGGGATTAGGGTTGGGGTTGGGGGGCAGCTGTAGGGCATCATCACCTCCAGGGACATCGACGTCCTATGGGAGGGGCAGCATGGGACTCTGCTGGGGCAGGTGGGTGCGGTTGGGATCGGGATTACGGGATTGGGATTACGGGATTAGGGGTTGGGATTGGGAATGGGATTAGGGCTGGGGGTGGGGGGTGGCTGAAGGGCATTGTTACTTCCAAGGACATCGACTTCCTGGGGGAGGGGCAGCACGGGACACCCCTGGGGCAGGTGGGTGGGATTGGGATTGGGATTACAGGATTGGGATTAAAGGATTAGGGGTTAGGGGTGGGATTAGGATTAGGGCTGGGGTTGGGGAGCGGCTGCAGGGCATCGTCACCTCCAGGGACATCGACTTCCTGGGGAGGGGCAGCACGGGACTCCGCTGGGGCAGGTGGGTGGGATTGGGATCGGGATTACGGGATTGGGATTACGGGATTAGGGGTTAAGGGTGAGATTAGAGGATTAAGGCTTGGGATTAGGAATGGGATTAGGGTTGGGGTTGGGGGGCGGCTGCAGGGCATCGTCATCTCCAGGGACATGACTTCCTGGGGGAGGGGCTTTGAGCGACACCGCTGGGGAAGGTGGGTGGGATTGGGATTGGGATTACGGGATTGGGATTTTGGGATTGGGATTACAGGATTAGGGGTTTGGGCTGGGAATGGGATTAGGGCTGGGGTTGGCGGGTGGCTGCAGGGCATCGTCACCTCCAGGGACATCGACTTCCTGGGGGAGGGGCAGCACGGGACAACCATGGGGCAGGTGGGTGGGATTGGGATTGGGATTACAGGATTACGGGATTAGGGGTGGGGTTGGGATTAGGATTACAGGTTGGATTGGGGTTGGAATTGGGGGTGAGATTAAGGATGGGATTAGGCTTGGGTTTGGGGTTAGAGTTGTGATTGAGGTTGGGATTAGGATTGGGATTAGGGCTGAGATTGGGGTTGGAATTGGAATTAAGGTTTGCAGTGGGACTGGGGTTTTGACTGGGTCTGGGATTAGGGTTCAGATTAAGGATTGGGATTGGGGTTGAGATCGGGATTGGGAGGCAGCACAGCACACCACTGGGGCAGGTGTGTTGGGGTTGGGATTGGGGTTGGGATTGGGGTTGGGATTAGGGGTGGGATTGAGACAGGGGTTGGGATTGGGATTAGGATTGGGAATGGATTTGAGATTGGGGTTGAGGTTGGGATTAGGATTGGGGGCAGCATGGCACCCCCGAAGCAGGTTGGTCATGGTTGGGATTGGGATTAAGGATTGGGGTTGGGACTGGGATTGAAGGCAGTACAGCACCCGATGGGGCAGGTGGGGTTGGGATTGGGATTAAGGTTGGGATTGGGATTGGGGATGGGATTAGAGTAGGATTGGGACCGGGATGGAACACAGTTGGGAATGGAATGGGAGTGGGATTGAGACTGGGATTGGGATGGAGATGGGATTGGGGTGGGATTGGAGTGGGATTGGGATGGGGGGATTGGGATTAGAGTGGGATTAGGGGATGACTGGGAAGAGGATCGGTGTAGGACTGGGCTTGGGGTGGGATTAGAGTGGGATCGGGGTGGAGGGATTGGGATTAGGGGGGATTGGGTTGGGACCGGCTGGGGGATGGGGATGGGATGGGGATGGGATTGGGGGGAACTGGGGTGGGATTGGGATCGAGGGGTTGGAATTGGAATGGGATTGGGGTGGGGATGGGATGGAATGGGACTGGGGGTGAGAAGGGAATGGGGTTGGGAACGGGGTGGGATTGGGATTGTGGGGATTGGGATTGGAATGGGGGGATGGGGATTGGGGCACTGGGATTGAGGCACTGACACTGGGGGCACTGGGATTGGGATGAGGAGAATTGGGATTGAGAGGATTGGGACTGGGGGGATTGCAAGGACTGGGGTTGGGATTGGGATACTGGGATTGGGAGGATTGGGGGTTGGGGGGATTGGGATTGGGGGACTGGGATTGGAATGGGGGATTGGGATTGGGAAGATTGGGACTGGGAGGATTGGTATTGGGGGGATTGGGGGTTGGGGGGATTGGGGGACTGGGATTGGGAGGATTGAGATTAGGATGGGGGCATTGGGATTGGGGGACTGGGATTGGGAGGACTGGGATTAGGATGGGGGCATTAAGATTGGGATGATTGGGGGTATTGGGGAATTGGGAGGAGTGGGGGTATTGAGAGCATTGGGATTGGGGGGGGGCATTGGGATTGGGATACTGGGACTGGGAGGATTGGGATTGGGGGCACTGGGATTGAGGGGATTGGGTGGATTGGGATTGGGGGATTGGGGTTAGGAGGATTAGGATTGTGATTGGGGGCACTGGGATTGAGGGGATTGGGTAGATTGGGATTGGGGGATTGGGGTTAGGAGGATTAGGATTGGGATTGGGGCACTGGGATTGAGGGGATTGGGTGGATTGGGATTGGGGCACTGGGATTAGGGGGACTGGTTTTGGGAGGATTGGGATTGGAGCATTGGGACTGGGGGCATTGGGAGGATTGGGGGATTGGGATTGGGGCATTGGGATTGGGGGATTGGGATTGAGGGATTGGGGGAATGGGGGATTGGAATGGTGGGATTGGGGATTGGGATTAGGAAGATTGGGATTGGGGGGACTGGGATTGGAGCATTGGGATTGGGGGAAGTGAGAGGATTGGGAGATTGGGATTAGGGCACTGGGATTGAGAGGATTGGGGTGGGGACATTGGGATTGGGGGGATAGAGGGGATTGGGGGGATTGAGGGGATTGGGGGGACTGGGATGGGGGCGGAGGGATTGGGGTATTGGGATTGGGATGAGGAGGATTGGGATTGGGATGAGGAGGACTGGGATTGGGATGACAGGATGAGGAGGATTGGGATTTGGATAATTGGGATTGGGGGGAACTGGGGTTGGGGCATTGGGATTGGGGGATTGGGGTATTGGGATTGGGTGGATTGGGATGAGGAGGACTGGGATTGGGATGATGGGATGAGGATTGGGATTGGGATTGGGATTGGGATTGGATTGGTTTTGGGATGATGGGATGAGGATTGGGATTGGGATTAGATTGGTTTGGGGATTGGGATGAGGATTGGGATTGGGATGATGTGATGAGGAGGATTGGGATGATGGGATGAGGATTGGGATTGGATTAGGATGAGGATTGGGATTGGATTGGGATGAGGATTGGGATTGGGATGAGGTTTGGGATGATGGGATGAGGATTGAGATTGGGATGATAGGATGAGGATTGGGATGATGGGATGAGGATTGGGATTGGGATGAGGATTGGGATTGGGATTGGGATGATATGATGAAGAGGACTGGGATGATGGGATGAGAACTGGGATTGGGATAATGGCATAAGGATTGGGATTGGGATGATGGGATGAGGATTGGGATTGGGATGATGGGATTGAGATGAGGATTGGGATGATGGGATGATGATTGGCATTGGGAAGAGGATTGGGATGATGATTGGGATGGTGGGATGAGGATTGGGATGATGGGATGAGGATTGGGATTGGGATGAGAATTGGGATTGGGATGAGGATTGGGATTGGGATGATATGATGAGGAGGACTGGGATGATGGGATGAGAACTGGGATTGGGATGATGGGATGAGGATTGGGATGATGGGATGAGAATTGGGATGATGGGATGAGGATTGGGATGAGGATTGGAATTGAGATGAGAATTGGGATTGAAATGAGGATTGAGATGATGGAATGAGGATTGGGATTGGATTGGGATTGGGATGAGGATTGGGATTGGGATGAGGATTGGGATTGGGATGAGGATTGGGATTGGGATGAGGTTTGGGATGATGGGATGAGGATTGGGATTGGGATGATGGGATGAGAATTGGGATATTGGGATGAGGATTAGGATTGGGATTGGATTGGGATGAGGATTGGGACTGGGATGAGGTTTGGGATGATGGGATGAGGATTGGGATTGGGATTGGGATTGGGATTGGGATTGCGCTGCCCTGCAGGTGATGACGAAGCGCGAGGAGCTGGTGGTGGCCCCGGCCGGCGTCACCATACAGGAGGCCAACGCCATCCTGCAGCGCAGCAAGAAGGGTGCGCGCACTGCGACCCCACTGCGGCCCCACTGCGACCCCGTCACCCCATTGACCCCATTCACCCCATGACCGCCCATTGACCCCCATTTCCCCCATGTCCCCCATTCCCCAATGACCCCCCATTGTCCCCATATCCCCCACTTCCCCCCCATTGCCCCCATTGCCCCAGTGACCTCCCATTGCCCCACATATCCCCCATGGCCCCCATAATCCCCCATGTCCCCATTGCCCCGATGGCCCCCATGTCCCCCATTTCCCCCATTGCCCCAATGACCCCCATATCTCTCTTGTCCCCCAATGCCCAATGGCCCCCATATCCCCCATTGCCCCAATGACACCCCATTGAGCCCATGTCCCCCATATCCCACATATCTCCATACCCCCCATACCCCCTACTTTCCCCATACCCCCCCCAATTCCCCCATCCCCCCCATATCCCCCATACCCCCCCAATTCCCCCATGTCCCCCATATCCCCCATGTCCCCCACATCCCCCTCTACCTCCCATATCCCCCCATCCCCCCATGCCCCCACTTTTCCCCTATACCCCCCATATCCCCCATACTCCCCATGTCCCCCCATACCCCCTTCACCCCCCATCTCCCCCATATCCCCCATGTCCCTTACATCCCCCCCATCCCCCCCAATTCCCCCATCCCCCCCATATCCCCCATGTCCCCCCATACCCCCTACACCCCCCATCCCTCCCATGTCCCCCATGTCCCCCATCCCCCCCGATTCCCCCATACCCCCCATATCCCCCATGTCCCCCATAGCCCCCAATTCCCCCATCCCCCCCATGTCCCCCATATCCCCCATGTCCCCCCATACCCCCCAATTCCCCCATATCCACCATATCCCCCATGTCCCCCATATCCCTCATATCCCCCATCCCCATTATCCCCCCCCATATCCCCCCATACAACCCCATACCCCCCATGTCCCCTGTATCCCCCTATACCCCCCCATCCCTCCCATATCCCCCATACCCCCCAATACTCCCCACACTCCCCATACCCCCCATTCCCCCTATATCCCCCATACCCCCTATATCCCCCATACCCCCTATATCCCCCATGTCCCCCCATATCCCCATACCCCCATATCCCCCATACCCCCCATATCCCCCATACCCCCCATAATCCCCCATGTCCCCCATATCCCCCATACCCCCCCCAATTCCCCCATCCCCCCCATATCCCCCATACCCCCCCAATTCCCCCATCCCCCCCATATCCCCCATGTCCCCCACATCCCCCTCCACCTCCCATATCCCCCCATCGCCCCATGCCCCCAATTTTCCCCTATACCCCCTATATCCCCCATACCCCCCATATCCCCCATACTCCCCATATCCCCCATGGCCCCCATGTCCCCCATGTCCCCCCATACCCCCTACACCCCCCATCCCTCCCATGTCCCCCATCCCCCCCAATTCCCCCATACTCCCCATTTCCCCCATATCCCCCTCTACACTCCATATCCCCCCATCCCCCCAATTCCCCCCACATCCCCCACCCCCCCCATATCGCCCA
The DNA here is from genome assembly GCA_030408155.1 of Lophura swinhoii. Lineage (NCBI taxonomy): Eukaryota > Metazoa > Chordata > Aves > Galliformes > Phasianidae > Lophura > Lophura swinhoii. Next base: position 132,010 of record CM059454.1, on the reverse strand, counting down.
TGTCCCCCCATACCCCCCATACCCCGCCATACCCCCATGACCCCCCGGCGCCGTGCCCGCAGGCCAGCTGCCCATCGTGAACTCCCGTGACGAGCTGGTGGCGCTGATGGCCCGCGCGGACCTGCGCAAGTGCCGGCGCTACGGACGATCGTCGCGGGACGGCCGGGAGCGGCTGCGCTGCGGGGCGGCGCTCGGAGCCGCGGACGGGGAGCGGCGGAGGCTGGACGCCGTGGCGGAGGCGGGCGCCGATCTGGTGCTGCTGGTACCGGGGGGGGCGTGATATGGGGGGTGGGGGGTAATGGGGGGATATGGGGGTATGGGGGGCAATGGGGGGATATGGGGTTATATGGGGGTATGGGGTTATATGGGGGTATGGGGGGGTATGGGGGTAAGGGGGAGTATGGGGTTATATGGGGGTTTCGGGTTATATGGGGGTATGGGGTTATATGGGGGTTTCGGGTTATATGGGGGTATGGGGTTATATGGGGGTTTCGGGTTATATGGGGGTATGGGGTTATATGGGGGTATGGGGGGGTATGGGGTTATATGGGGGTTTCGGGTTATATGGGGGTATGGGGGGGTATGGGGTTATATGGGGGTTTCGGGTTATATGGGGGTATGGGGTTATATGGGGGTTTCGGGTTATATGGGGGTATGGGGGGGTATGGGGTTATATGGGGGTTTCGGGTTATATGGGGGTATGGGGTTATATGGGGGTATGGGGGGGTATGGGGTTATATGGGGGGATATGGGGTTATATGGGGGTATGGGGTTATGTGGGGGTAATGGGGGGTAATGGGGGGGTATGGGGTTATATGGGGGTATGGGGGTATGGGGGGTAATGGGGGGTAATGGGGGGTAATGGGGGGATATGGGGTTATATGGGGGTATGGGGTTATATGGGGGTATGGGGGGGTATGGGGTTATATGGGGGGATATGGGGGGTGTGGGGTTATATGGGGGATATGGGGGTATGGGGGTATGGGGGGTAATGGGGGGGTGTGGGGTTATATGGGGGATATGGGGGTATGGGGGTATGGGGGGTTATAGGGGATATGGGGGGCATGGGGGATATGGGGGATATGGGGGTGTAGGGGGGGGGTATGGGGATATGGGGATATGGGGGGATATGGGAGGGATATGGGGGGTATGGGGTGGGTATGGGGGTATGGGAGGATATGGGGGGATATGGGGGGATATGGGGATATGGGGGGTATGGGGGATATGGGGTTATATGGGGGTATGGAGGGGATGGGGGGATTTGGGATATGGGATATGGGGGGTATGGGGGATATGGGGGGTATATGGGGTTATAGGGGATATGGGGGGCATGGGGGATATGGGGGATGTGAGGGGTATGGGGGATATGGGGGATATGGGGGGTATGGGGGAATTGGGGGGTATGGGGGGTATATGGGGGATATGGGGCATATGGGGATATGGGGGGTATGGGGGATATGGGGGGGATATGAGGGGGATATGGGGGAATTGGGGGATATGGGGGGTATGGGGTTATATGGGGGGCTATGGGGGGTATGAGGGGATATGGGGATATGGGGGTATGGGGGAATTCTGGGATATAGGGGATATATGGGGGGTATGGGGGATATGGGGTTATATGGGGGGTATGGGGAGTATGGGGGGGTGTAGGGATATGGGGGATATTGGGGGTATGGGGTTACATGGGGGGTATGGGGAATACGGGGGATAAGGGGGGGATATGGGGGGGATGGGGTTATATGGGGGGTGTGGGGAGTATGGGGGGATATGGGGTTATATGGGGGGTATGGGGTTGTAGGAGGTTATATGGGGTTATATGGGAGGATATGGGGGATATGGAGGGGTATGGGGGGTATGGGGGTATGGGGGATATGGGGTTATATGGGGGGTATGGGGGATATGGGGTTATATGGGGGTATGGAGGGGATGGGGGGATTTGGGATATCGGATATGGGGGGGGTATATGGGGGGATATGGGGGATATGGGGGATATGGGGGATGTGAGGGGTATGGGGGGATATGGGATATGGGGGGTATATGAGGTTATGGGGGATATGGGAGGCATGGGGGATATGGGGGATATGGGGGTGTAGGGGGGGGTATGGGGATATGGGGATATGGGGGGATATGGGAGGGATATGGGGGATATGGGGATATGGGGGGTATGGGGGGATATGGGGGTATGGGGGGTATGGGGGATATGGGGGTATGGGGGGTATGGGGGATATGGGGGATATGGGGATATGGGGGGTATGGGGGATATGGGGGTATGGGGGGTATGGGGGATATGGGGGGGATATGAGGGGGATATGGGGGAATTGGGGGATATGGGGGGTATGGGGTTATATGGGGGGCTATGGGGGGTATGAGGGGATATGGGGATATGGGGGTATGGGGGAATTCTGGGATATAGGGGATATATGGGGAGTATGGGGGATATGGGGGGTATGGAGGGGATGGGGGGATTTGGGATATGGGATATGGGGTATGGGGGGGAGATATGGGGGGATATGGGGAATATGGGGATATGGGGGGTATGGGGATATGGGGGGTATGGGGGGATATGGGGATATGGGGGGATATCAGGATATGGGGGATATGGGGGGACATGGGGGATTTGGGGGGTATGGGGATATGGGGGGGGATATGGGGTTATATGGGGTATATGGGGGTATGGGGGGTAATGGCGGGATATGGGGTTATATGGGGGGATATGGGGGGATGGGGGGTATTGGGGGTATGGGAGGTATGGGGTTATATGGGGATATGGGGGGTATGGGGGGGTGGGGGGTAATGGGGGAGATGAGGATATGGGGGGATATGGGGGGTATGGGGTTATATGGGGGGCGTGGGGTTGTAGGGGGTTATATGGGGTTATATGGGAGGATATGGGGGATATGGGGGGTATGGGGGGTGTGGGTGTATGGGGGGTATGGGGTTGTGGGGGGGGTAGGGGGGGTATGGGGTTATATGGGGGGTATGGGGGTATGGGGGATATGGGGTTGTAGGGGGGGTATGGGGGGTATGGGGGGATATGGGGGATGTGAGGGGTATGGGGGGATATGGGGATATGGGGGTATGGGGGAATTGGGGGGGATATGGGGGATATGGGGGGTATGGGGTATATGGAGGGTGTGGGGATATGGGGTTATATGGGGATATGGGGGGTATGGGGGAATTGGGGGATATGGGGGGGTATGGGGTTATATGGGGGATATGGGGGGTATGGGGGAATATGGGGGGGTAGGGGGTTGTATGGGGGATGTGGGGGGATATGGGGAGTGTGGGGGATATGGGGTGTATGGGGGCTATGGGGGATATGGGGGGCATGGGGGGTATAGGGGGATATGGGGTGTATGGGGGGTATGGGGTGGGTATGGGGGTGTGGGGGGATATGGGGGAATTGAGGTGTATGGGGGGTGTAGGGGTAATGGGGGAATTGGGGGGTATGGGGGATATGGGGGATATGGGAGGTATGGGGGGGTGGTGGGGATGGGGTTTTATGGGGGGTATGGGAATATGGGGGGGTATGGGGGGATATGGGGCGCGTGGGGGGTAATGAGGGGGTATGGGGTTATATGGGGGGTATGTGTTGGCGTTATATGGGGTTGTGGGGTTTGAGGTTTGGGGTTGTGGGGTTATGGGGCGGATGGTTATAGAGTTCTGGGGTTCTGGGGTTTGGGTTGTGGGGTTATGGGGCAGATGATTATAGGGTTCTGGGGTTTGGGATTGTGGGGTTATAGGGCAGATGGTTATAGGGTTTTGGAGTTTGGGGTAGTGGGGTTATGGGGCAGATAGTTACGGGATTATGGAGTGTGGGGTTGTGGGGTTATGGGGAGGATAGTTATAGGATTGTGGCGTTCTGGAGTGTGGGGTTGTGGTGCGGATGGTTACAGGGTTCTGGGGTTGTGGGGTTTGGGGTTATGGGGTTATGGGGCGGATGGTTATAGGGTTCTGGGGTTTGGGGTTGTGGGGTTATGGGGCGGATGGTTATAGGGTTCTGGGGTTCTGGGGTTTGGGGTTGTGGGGTTATGGGGCGGATGGTTACAGGGTTCTGGGGTTGTGGGGCTTGGGGTTGTGGGGTTATGGGGCGGCTGGTGATGGCGCTGGCTGCGGCCCCATAGGATTCCTCGCAGGGGAACTCGGTGCATCAGATCTCCATGATCCGCTACATCAAGGAGCGATACCCCGAGCTGCAGGTGGTGGGGGGCAGCGGTGAGACGGGGGGGGTTTGGGGGGGGTCTGCGTGGGGGGGGAGGGGGGTGATGTGGGCTGGGGGGTGAGGATGCGGGGCGGGGATGTGGGGTGACTTTGGGTGGGGATTTGGGGTGATTTGGGGTGGGGATGGGGGGCGATGTGGGGTGAGGGTGTGGGGTGATGCAGGGTGACATTGGGTCAGGATTTGGGGTGATGTGGGGTGGAGATGTGGGGTGATGGGGAGCAAAGCTGTGGGGCGATGTGGGGTGAGGGTGTGGGGTGATGTGGGGCAGGGTTGTGAGGTGATGGGGTGAGGATGTGGGACGGGGATGTGGGGTGCCATGGGGTGGGGATTTGGGGTGTTTTGGGGTTTTGGGCAGAGCTGTGCCGTGGGGCAGGGCTATGGGGCAGGGTTGTGCTATGGGGCAGGGCTGCGGGGCAGGGCTGTGGGGCAGAGCTGTGCTGTGGGGCAGGGCTGTGGTGTGGGGCAGAGCTGCGGGGCAGGGCTATGGGGCAGAGCTGTGCTATGGGGCAGAGCTGTGGGGCAGAACTGTGCTGTGGGGCAGGGCTGTGGGGCAGAGCTGTGCTGTGGGGCAGGGCTGTGCTATGGGGCAGGGCTGTGGTGTGGGGCAGAGCTGCGGGGCAGGACTATGGGGCAGAGCTGTGCTGTGGGGCAGAGCTGTGCTATGGGGCAGCGCTATGGGGCAGGGCTGTGCTGTGGGGCAGCGCTATGGGGCAGAGCTGTGCTGTGGGGCAGGTCTGTGGGGCAGAGCTGTGCTGTGGGGCAGGGCTGTGGGGCAGAGCTGTGCTGTGGGGCAGGGCTGTGCTATGGGGCAGGGCTGTGGTGTGGGGCAGAGCTGCGGGGCAGGGCTATGGGGCAGAGCTGTGCTATGGGGCAGAGCTGTGGGGCAGAGCTGTGCTATGGGGCAGAGCTGCGGGGCAGGGCTGTGGGGCAGAGCTGTGCTGTGGGGCAGGGCTGTGCTATGGGGCAGGGCTGTGGTGTGGGGCAGAGCTGTGGGGCAGAGCTGTGGGGCAGAGCTGTGGCTGTTTGCGCAGTGGTGACGGCGGCGCAGGCGCGGAATCTGATCGAGGCGGGCGCCGATGCCCTGCGAGTGGGGATGGGGGGCGGCAGCGACTGCGGCTCCAATGACGGTGAGACCCCCAGTGACCCCAGGGTGACTCCACTGTGACCCCTTAGTGACCCCAGAGTGACCCCAAGGTGATCCCAAAGTGACCCCAATCTGTCCCCAAATTGACCCCACTGTGACCTCAGAGTGTCTCCAAATGTCCCCACTGTGAGCCCAGAGTGACCCCTCTGTGACCCTAAGCTGACCCCAAACTGACCCCAAACTGACCCCAGGGTGACCCTGCTGTGACCCAAAATGACCCCACTGTGACCCCACTGTGACTCCAAAGTGACCCCGAACTGAACCCAAAGTGACCCCACTGTGACCCCAACATGACCCCTGAGTGGCCCCACTGTGACTCCAATGTGTCCCCACTGTGACCCCACTGTGACCCCCAAGTTACCCCAGAGTGACCCCTGAGTGACCCTAAAGTGACCCCACTGTGACCCCAAACTGACCCCCAACTGACCCCAACTGACCCCATACAGACCCCAGTGACCCGAGAGTGACCCCAAAGTGACCCCACTGTGACCCCAATGTGTCCCCAAAGTGACCTCACTGTGACCCCAAACTGGCCCCCAACTGACCCCATCTGACCCCAGAGTGACCCCACTGTGACCCCCCAGTGACCCCAGGGTGACTCCACTGTGACCCCTTAGTGACCCCAGAGTGACTCCAGACTGACCCCAAAGTGACCCCAAAGTGACCCGAGTGTCCCCAATGTGACCCCAAAGTTACTCCAGAGTGACCCCAAACTGACCCCCAACTGTCCCCACTGTGACCCCTGAGTGACCCCACTGTGACCCCACTGTGACCCCAAAATGACCCCAATGTGACCCCATCGTGACCCCAGGGTGACCCCAAAGTGACCCCAACGTGACCCTAACGTGTTCCCAAACTGACCCCAATGTGACCCCAGGGTGACCCCAAACTGACCCCAAACTGACCCCTGTGTGACCTCAAAGTGACCCCACTGTCACCCCAAACTGACCCCAAAGTGAACACAAATGTCCCCACTGTGACCTCAAATGTCCCCATTGTGACCCCAAAGTGACCCCAGTGTGACCCCTGAGTGACCCCAAAGTGTCCCCACTGTGACCCCACTGTGACCCCAAACTGACCCTCAACTGACCCCAGTGACCCCAAAGTGAATGCAAATGTCCCCAGAGTGACCCCACTGTCTCCCCATGTCCCCATTGTCCCCATTGTCCCCCCATGTCCCCACTGCCCCCATGTCCCCCCATGTCCCCATCCCTGTCCCCCAATGTCCCCAATATGTCCCCCCATGTCCCCCCATTGTCCCCCCATGTCCCCATTGTTCCCCACTGTCCCCCCCTGTCCCCATGTCCCCCCATGTCCCCCCATGTCCCCATTGTCTCCCCACTGTCCCCCATGTCCCTGCTGCCCCCCCGTGTCCCCTATATGTCCCCCCATGTCCCCCCATGTCCACACTGTCCCCCATATCCCTCCCATGTCCCCATTGTCCCCCATGTCCCCCCATTGTCCCCTCATGTCCCCATTGTCCTCCACATCCCCCCACGTCCCCACTGTCCCCCCATGTCCCCACATCCCCATATCCCCCCATTGTCCCCCACTGTCCCCCCATGTCCCCACTGTCCCCCATGTCCCCTATGTCCCCATTGTCCCCCACTGTCCCCCCATTGTCCCCCCATGTCCCCCCACGTCCCCACTGTCCCCCCATGTCCCCATTGTCCCCCATGACCCCATTGTCCCCCCATGTCCCCACGTCCCCCCATGTCCCCATTGTCCCCACGGTCCCCTCATTGTCCCCATTGTCCCCCATGTCCCCATTGTCCCCATGTCCTCATTGTCCCCATTGTCCCCATGACCCCACTGTCCCCGCTGTCCCCTCATGTCCCCATTGTCCCCCACTATTCCCCCATTGTCCTCCACATCCCCACTGTCCTCCCATTGTCCCCCATGACCCCATTGTCCCCACTGTCCCCCAATGTCCCCATTGTCCCCGCTGTCCCCTCATTGTCCCCGTTGTCCCCATGTCCCCGCCGCGCCCTGTGCCAGCAGCGCCGTGCGGCCGCCCTCAGGGCACGGCGGTTTATAGGGTGGCGGATTACGCGCGGCGCTTCGGGGTTCCCGTCATCGCCGACGGGGGGATCTGCGCTGTGGGGCACGTGGTGAAGGCGCTGGCACTCGGGGCCTCCACAGGTGTGGGGTTTGGGGTTTTATGGGGTTGTGGGGTTATGGGGTTATGGGGTTATAGGATATGGGGTTATAGGATATGGGATCCGAGCTGTGGGGCACGTGGTCAAGGCGCTGGCACTCGGGGCCTCCACAGGTGTGGGGTTGTGGGGTTATGGGGTTATGGGGTTATACGGGTTATGGGGTTTGGGGTTTTGGGGTTATGGGGTTATAGGATATGGGGTTTGGGGTTATGGGGTTATAGGATATGGGATATGGGGTGTGGGGCATGTGGTCAAGGCGCTGGCACTCGGGGCCTCCACAGGTGTGGGGTTGTGGGGTTTTATGGGGTTGTGGGGTTATGGGGTTATGGGGTTATAGGATATGGGGTTATGGGGTGTGGGGTTATACGGGTTATGGGGTTATGGGGTTATGGGGTTACAGGATATGGGATCCGAGCTGTGGGGCACGTGGTCAAGGTGCTGGCACTCGGGGCCTCCACAGGTGTGGGGTTGTGGGGTGTGGGGTTATAGGATATGGGGTTATGGGGTTATGGGTTATGGGATATGGGGTTATGGGGTTGTGGGGTTATAGGATATGGGATATGGGGTGTGGGGCATGTGGGCAAGGCACTGGCCATGGGGGCCTCCACAAGTGTGGGGTTATGGGGTTATGGGGTTATGGGGTTATGGGGTTATGGGGTGTGGGGTTATGGGGTATGGGGTATGGGGTTATGGGGTTGTGGGGTTATGGGGTTATAGGATATGGGATATGAGGTGTGGGGCACGTGGTCAAGGTGCTGGCACTGGGGGCCTCCACAGGTGTGGGGTTGTGGGGTTTTATGGGGTTATGGGGTATGGGATATGGGGTTATACGGGTTATGGGGTTATGGGGTTACAGGATATGGGATCCGCACTGTGGGGCACGTGGTCAAGGCACTGGCACTCGGGGCCTCCACAGGTGTGGGGTTGTGGGGTTTGGGGTGTGGGGTTATGGGGTGTGGGGTTATAGGATATGGGATATGGGGTGTGGGGCACATGGTGAAGGCGCTGGCACTCGGGCCCTCCACAGGTGTGGGGTTGTGGGGTTTGGGGTGTGGGGTTATGGGATATGGGGTTATGGGATATGGGGTTATGGGGTTATGGGGTTGTGGGGTTATGGGGTTGTGGGGTTATAGGATATGGGTTATGGGTTATGGGGTTATGGGGTATGGGGTTATGGGGTTATGGGGTGTGGGGCATGGGGTTATGGGGTTATGGGGTTATGGAGTTTGGAATTATGGGGTTATAGGGTATGGGGTTATAGCATATGGGGTTATGGGATATGGGATAGTGTGGGGCACATGGTCAAGGCGCTGGCACTGGGGGCCTCCACAGCTGTGGGGTTATGGGGTGTGGGGTTATGGGGTTATGGGGTATGGGATATGGAGTTATGGGGTTATGGGTTATGGGGTATGGGGTTATGGGGTTATGGGGTATGGGGTTTGGGGTTATGGGGTTATGGGGTTACGGGTTATGGGGTATGGGGTTATGGGGTTATAGGATATGGGATATGAGGTGTGGGGCACGTGGTGAAGGCGCTGGCCATGGGGGCGTCCACAGGTGTGGGGCTTTATGGGGTTTGGGGTTATGGGTTATGGGATATGGGATTATGGGGTTATGGGATATGGGGTTATGAGATATGGGGTTATAGGATATGGGTTTATAGAATACGGTATGTGGGGTGTGGGGCACGTGGTGAAGGCGCTGGTCGTGGGGGCATCCACAGGTGTGGGGCTTTATGGGGTTATGGGGTGTGGGATTATGGGATTATACGGGTTATGGGGTTATGGGATATGGGGTTATGGGATATAGGGTTATGGGGTTATAGGTGATAGGGTAGGGGGTTATGGAGTTATGGGATATGGGGTTATGGGGTAATGGGGTTATGGGGTTATAGGGTATGGGGTTACGGAGTTATTGGGTTATGGGGTTTGGGGTTATTCATTTTTGGGGTTATGGGGTTATGGGATAGGGGATATGGGGTTATGGGGTGTGGGTTATAGAGTTATGGGGTGTGGGGTTATGGCCTCTGGGATATGGAGTGTGGGGTGTGGGATATGGGATGTGGAATATGGGATGTCGGATGTGGGGTTATGGGGTGTGGGGTTGTAGGATGTGGGGATACGGGGTGTGAGGTTGTGGGATATGCGGATATGGGATTTTGTGGTGTGGGGTGTGGGGTTGTGGGGTACGGGATATGGGGTGTAGCATGTGAGGATATGGGGTGCAGGATATGGGATGTGGGGTGTGGGGTTATGGGATGTGCAGTATGGGATATGGGATATGGGTGCAAGGATATGGGATATGGGGTATGGGATGGTGACACAGGAATGGGGTCATGGGGTCGCAGTGATGATGGGCTCATGGTTGTGATGGGGTCCCAATCTGGGGTTGGGGTCCCAATTTGGGGTCGTGGTCCCAATGAGGCCCCATGTTGGCTCGCAGTGATGATGGGGTCCACATTTGGGGTCATGGTGCTAATGCAGTGATTATGGGGTTCCCATTTGGGGTCGTGGTCCCATTGGGGTCCCAATTTGGGGTCATGATCCCAGTGAGGCCCCATATTGCTCGCAGTGATGATGGGGTCCCAGTTTGGGGTTGTGGTCCTGATGGGGTCCCCATTTGGGGTCGTGGCCCCAGTGATACCCCCTGTTTCAGGCAGTGATGGTGGGGTTCCAGTTTGGGATCATGATCCCATTGGGGTCCCAATTTGGGATCATGGTCCCATTGGGGTCCCCATTTGGGGTCGTGGTCCCATTGGGGTCCCAATTTAGGGTCGTGGTCCTAATGGGGTCCCAATTTGGGGTCGTGGTCCCATTGGGGTCCCCATGTGGGGTCGTGGCCCCAGTGATGCCCCGTTTCTGGCAGTGATGGTGGGGTTCCAGTTTGGGATCATGGTCCCATTGGGGTCCCAATGTGGGGTCATGGTCCCATGGGGTCCCCATTTGGGGTCGTGGTCCCATTGGGGTCCCAATTTAGGGTCGTGGTCCTAATGGGGTCCCAATTTGGGGTCGTGGTCCCTTTGGGGTCCCCATGTGGGGTCGTGGTCCCAGTGATGCCCTGTTTCTGGCAGTGATGGTGGGGTCCCAGTTTGGGATCATGGTCCCATTGGGGTCCCAATTTGGGGTCGTGATTCCAATGGGGTCCCCATTTGGGGTCATGGTCCCAATGAGGCCCCCTGTTTCTCGCAGTGATGATGGGGTTTCAATTTGCGGTTGGGGTCCCTATTTGGGGTCACGGTGCCATTGGGGTCCCCATGTGGGGTCGTGGCCCCAGTGACGCCCCGTTTGTGGCAGTGATGGTGGGGTCGCTGCTGGCCGGCACCACCGAGGCTCCGGGCGACTTCTTTTCGGAGGGCGTCGAGCCGAAGAAGTTCCGTGGGGGGGGGCCGCTGGAGGTCGCGCAGCCGAGGGGGGGTGGCCAGCAGCACTGCTACAGGTAGGGGGGGGGGGGGGGGGCTGTGGGGTCGTGGGGCAAATGGGGACGTGGGGGGCGATGGGGGCATTGGGGATAATGGGGTGAATGGGAACGGCGGGGTGATGGAACTCGTGGGGACAATGGGGACAGCGGGGACAATGGGGACACTGGGGGGGGTTATGGGGGACAGTGGGGACACGGGGGGCAATGGGGACTTTGGGAGTCATTGGGGCAATGGGAGAAATGGGGACGTTGGGGACATCGGGGACACTGGGGACAATGGGGACAGCAGGGGGGGTTATGGGGGACAGTGGGGACACGGGGGACAGTGGGGACTTTGGGAGTCATTGGGACAATGGGAAAAATGGGGACGTTGGGGACATTGGGGACAATGGGGACAGCGGAGACAATGGGGACATGGGGGGGGTTATGGGGGGCAGTGGGGACACGGGGGGCAATGGGAACTTTGGGAGTCATTGGGGCAATGGGAGAAATGGGGACATTGGGGACAGCGGGGACAATGGGGACTTTGGGGGGGGTTATGGGGACAGTGGGGACACAGGGGGCAATGGGGACGTTGGGGGGGGTTATGGGGGACAGTGGGGACACGGGGGGCAATGGGGACGTTGGGAGTCATTGGGACAATGGGAGAAATGGGGACAGTGGGGACATCGGGGACAATGAGGACAGCGGGGACAATGGGGACATTGGGGGGGGTTATGGGGGGCAGTGGGGACACGGGGGGCAATGGGGACTTTGGGGGTAATGGGGGACAGTGGGGACATGGGGGGCAATGGGGACTTTGGGAGTCATTGGGGCAATGGGAGAAATGGGGACGTTGGTGACATTGGGGACAGCGGGGACAATGGGGACAGTGGGGACAATGGGGGGTTATGGGGGACAGTGGGGACACGGGGGGCAATGGGGACAATGGGGGAATCATTGGGACAATGGGAGAAATGGGGACATCGGGGACATCGGGGACAGTGGGACACTGGGGATGATGGGGGGGCATAATGGGGACCTTGGAGATAATGGGGGCTGGGGGGGCAGCGGGGAGTGGGGGAATATGGGGACAGTGGGGGGGTGATGGGAAGCAGAGGGACAGCGAGGAGTGGGGAGTAATGGGGACAGGGGGGGATAGGGGGGACTGAGGGGACAGTGGGGGGCGGAGGAGAAATGGGGACGGGGGGGACAATGGGGACAGTGAGGGGTAATGGGGGCAGTGGGGGATAATGGGGACAGTGGGGACTGGGGGACAGTGGGGACAGGGGGGATAATGGGGACAATGGGGACTGGGGGACAGCGGGGACGGGGATAATGGGGGCAGTGGGGGTCAGTGGGGACAATGGGGGCAATGGGGGCAAGGGGATTATAGGGTCAGGGGGACAATGGGGACAGTGGGGGACAGCAGGGGCAATGGGGACAATGGGGACAGGGTGGATAATGGGTGCAGTGGGAGATAATGAGGACGGGGGGGATAATGGGGACAGTGGGGTGACTGGGGGACAATGGGGACAGGGATAATGGGGACATTGGGGGTCAATGGGGAGAGGGGATTATGGGGACGGGGAGATAATGGGAACAGTGGGGACTGGGGGACAATGGGAACAGGGAGGATAATGGGGACAGTGGGGATAATGGGGACAGGGGGAACTGGGGGACAATGGGGACAGGGATAATGGGGACATTGGGGTCAGTGGGAACAATGGGGGCAATGGGGGCAATGTGGACAGGGGGGATAATGGGGACAGTGGGGATAATGGGGACAGTGAGGGGTAACAGGGACAGTGGGGAATAATGGGGTCAGTGGGGACTGGGGGACAATGGGGACAGGGTGGATAATGGGGACATTGGGGGTCAATGGGGACAGTGGGGGACAGTAGGGACTGGGGGACAATGGGGACAGTGGGCGATAATGGGGACATTGGGGGTCAATGGGGACAGGTGATAATGGGGACAGTGGGGGATAATGGGGACGGGGGGATAATGGGGACATTGGGGGTCAGTGGGGACAGGGGGGACAATGGGGACAATGGGGATAATGGGGACAGTGGGGGATAATGGGGACAGTGGGGATAATGGGGACAAGGGGGGAATAATGGGGACAGGGGGATAATGGGGACATTGGGGGTCAGTGGGGACGGGGGGACAATGGGGGCAGGAGGGATAATGGGGACATTGGGGGATAATGTGGACAGTGGGGATAATGGGGACAAGGGACAATGGGGACGGGAGGGATAATGGGGGCAGTGGGGGTCAATGGGGACACTGGGAAGTAATGGGGACATCGGGGATGTTGGGGGACAGTGGGGATGGGGAGCATCACAGGAACCATTGGAGACAATGGGGATGGGGGGGACAACGAGGTGCAGGCACCGACCCCAACCTCCCCTCATGACCCCCCCCCTCCCCTGTGTCCCCACAGCGATGGGGACAAGGGACAAATGGCGCAGGGCGTCCCCAGGTCGCTGCAGGACAAGGGGTCCGTGCAGAAGTTCGTGCCCTACCTCATCGCTGGCATCCAGCGCGGCTGCCAGGACGTGGGGGCACGGAGCCTGACTGCCCTGAGGTGAGATGGGGGGGCTGCGGGGGGCGGGGGGGCACGGGGACAATGGGGACATTGGGGACATTGGGGAGCAGTGGGATGGTGGGGACCGTGTGACAATGGGGAGCACAGGGACAGTGGGGAGCAGGGAGACATCAGGGACAGTGGGGATAATGGGGACCACAGGGACAGTGGGGACAATGGGGACAGCAGGGATAATGGGGACCCTGGGGACCATCGGGTCAATGAGGACCTTGGGGACCAGCAGGACAATGGGGACCAGGGAGACCTTGGGGACAGTGGGGATAATGGGGACAGTGGTGTAATGGGGACCACAGGGACAATGGGGTCAGTGGGAATCTTGGGGACCAATGGGAAAATGGGGAGCAGGGAGACCTTGGGGACAGTGGGGACAGTGAGGACAGCAGGGATAATGGGGATTTTGGGGACAATGGGGTCAAGGAGGACCTTGGGACCAAGGAGATGATGGGGAGCAGGAGACCTTGGGGACAGTGGGGACCACGGGGACAGCAGGGATAATGGGGACCACAGGGACAGTGGGGTCAGTGGGGACCTTGGGGACCATTGGGGACAATGGGGAGCAGCAGGGAGATCTTGGGGACAATGCGGACAGGGGGACAATGGGGACAATGGGGACAGCAGGAATAATGGGGACCTTGGGGACAATGGGGACCAGGGAGACCTTGGGACAGTGGGGGTAATGGGGACAGTGAGGACAATGGGGACAGTGGGGACCTTGGGGACCAATGGGACAATGGGCCGTGGGGTGGTGGCCGTGGGCTGCTGATGGCTGTGAGGTGGTGGCCATGGGCTGGTGGCCGTGGGGTGGTGGCTGTGGGCTGCTGGTGGCCGTGGGGCTGCTGATGGCTGTGAGGTGGTGGCAGTGGGGTGGTCGCCATGGGGTGGTAGCCGTGGGCTGGTGGCCGTGGGCTGGTGGCCGTGGGGCTGCTGGTGGCAGTGGGGCTGCTGGTGGCCGTGGGCTGGTGGCCATGGGGCTGCTGGTGGCTGTGGGGTGGTGGCCGTGGGCTGGTGGTGGTGGATGTGGGGCTGCTGGTGGCTGTGGGGTGGTGGCTATGGGGTGGTGGCCGTGGGGCTGCTGGTGGCAGTGGGGTGGTGGTTGTGGGGCTGCTGGTGGCTGTGGGCTGGTGGCCGTGGGGCTGCTGGTGGCAGTGGAGTGGTGGCTGTGGGGTGGTGGCCATGGGGCTGCTGGTGGCCATGGGGTGGTGGCTGTGGCTGGTGGCCGTGGGGTGGTGCCTGTGGGGCTGCTGATGGCTGTGGGGCCGCTGGTGGCTGTGGGCTGGTAGCCGTGGGCTGGTGGCCTTGGGGATGCTGGTGGCCGTGGAGTGGTGGCCATGGGCTGGTGGCCGTGGGGCTGCTGGTGGCCGTGGGGCTGCTGGTGGCAGTGGGGTGGTGGCCACGGGGTGGGGGCCGTGGGGCTGCTGGTGGCCGTGGGGCTGGTGGCCGTGGGCCGCTGGTGGCAGTGGGTGCTGCAGGTCCATGACGTATTCGGGGCAGCTGAAGTTCGAGCGGCGCACGCTGGCTGCACAGCTGGAGGGAATGCAGGGACTGCAGCCGTGAGTGGGGCGGGGGGGGCGGCGGTGGGGGGGGGAGGGGGACACGGGGGGACGGGGGACATGGGGGGGACAGTGGGGAGGACAACGGGGGGGACATTGGGGGAACATGGGGGGAGTGGGGGGATGTGGGGGGGGGACATCAAGGAGACATTGGGGGGGACATCAGGGGGACATTGGGAGGGACATTGGGGGGGGACACTGGGGATACATCAGGGGGACATTGGGGGGGACATCATGGGGGACATCGGGGGGACATCAGGGGACATGGGGGGAACATCAGGGAGACATTGAGGGGACATCAGGGGACATTGGGGGTGACACTGGGGGGACATCGGGGGGGACAACTGGGGGTTCATTGGGGGGGACCATTGGGGATACATCAGGGGGACATCGGGGGGACAGGGGGGACATCGGGGGGTGGGCGGCACCATGGCAGGGCCACTGTCCCCATTGTCCCCAATATCCTCATTGTCACCCATGTCCTCATTGTCCCCACTGTCCCCAATATCCTCATTGTCCCCACTGTCTTCATCAACATCGGTGGCCCCATTGTCCCCAAAGTCATTGTCCCCGCTGTCCCCATTGTCCCCAGTGTCCCCACTGCCTCCGTTCTCCTTACTGTTCCCATTGTCCCCAGTGTCCCCACTGACCCCACTGTCCCCATTGTCCCCTTATGGCCCCATTGTCCCCTCTGTCCCCAGTGTCCTCATTGTCACCCATGTCCTCATTGTCCCCTCTGTCCCCATTGTCTTCATCAACATCGGTGGCCCCATTGTCCCCATAGTCCCCATTGTCCCCACTGTCCCTCCATTGTCTCCAGTGCCCCCATTGTCCTCATTGTCCCCAATGTCCCTATTGTCCCCATTGTCCCCACTGTTCCCATTGTCCCCAGTGTCCCCACGGTTCTTATTGGCTCCATCATCCCCACTGTCCCCTAATTGCCCTGTTCTCCCCACTGTCCCCATTGTCCCCACTGTCCCCACTGCCCTCGTTGCTCCCACTGTCCCCATTGTCCCCACCGTCCCCTGTCACCCCCTTGTCCCCATTGTCCCCTTGACCCCCTCGCCCCCGATGGCAGCGCAGTGGGTGACGATGCCGGGTGACCCGGTGCCACCATCCCGGTGACAGCACCAGGCGAGGTGGCCCGGTGGCATCCTGGTGGCACCGAGGTGACGGTGCCGGGTGGCCCGGTGCCGTCGCGGTGACAGTGCCACCATCGTGGGGACGGCGCCCCGTGGCCCGGTGGCATCACAGCGACGACATCGGGTGGCCCGGTGGCATCGTGGTGACAGTGCCAGGCGGCCCGGTGACACTGAGGTGACACTGAGATGACACTGAGGTGACATCGGTGCACTGGCCATGTTCTTTCCTTCCCCCCATGTGTGGAGCGGGACCCCCCCAAGTGGGGACAGTGCCACCCCCTTCTTGGGTACAGGGCCACCACCCCCATATGGGGACAGTGCCACCCCTATGGGGACAGTGCCACCATCCTCCCCATGGGAACAGTGCCACTCCTATGGGGACAGTGCTGCGGGGGGCGGGGAGGGTGGCGATCCCGCAGCCTCACCCCTAATCCTGACCCCCCCCCTTTTTTGTGTCCCCCCCCCAGGTATGAGAAGCGCCTGCACTGAGGAGGGCAGATGGGGGGGGTCCCGGTGGTGCCACCCCCCCCCCCCCATTGGCGCCACCCAACAGCAGGAGGGACATCGGGATGGGGGGGGGGGACACCACCAAGCAGACCCTCAGGGACAGCCCCCCCCCGCACCCCAAATTTAGGGGGTTCATTCCCACCCCCTCCCCCCCCCAGCCCAACGTTGGGGGTCTCAGTACCTCAAATTTAGGGACCCCCCCTCCCAGCCCCACATTTTCAGGTCTCAGGACCCCAAATTTAGGGTCTCTTCCCCCCCCCTCAGCCCCAGTACCCCAAATTTAGGGACCCCCCCCCCCAAACCCCACATTATTGGATCCCAGGACCTCAAATGTAGGGACCTCCCCCCAAAAAACCCCACATAGTGAAGTCCCAGGGACCCAAATTTAGGGTGTCCCCCCCCCAACAGACCCAGGTTATGGGGTCTCAATACCTCAAATTAGGGACCCCCCCCCCCCAAAACTCCCCCATTTTGAGGTCCCAGGACCCCAAATTTAGGACCCCCCCCCCAAAACCCCACATTGTTGGATCCCAGGACCCCAAATTTAGGTTCCCCCCCCCCCCCGGCACCAGTTGTGGGGTCCCAGGACCCCAAATTTAGGGTGCACCCCCCCCCCCCCCTCAGCCCCAGGTTATGGGGTCTCAGTACCTCAAATTTAGGGACCCCCCCTCCCAGCCCCACATTTTCAGATCCCAGGACCCCAAATTTAGGGTCACTTCCCCCCCCCTCAGCCCCAGGACCCCAAATTTAGGGACCCCCCCCCCCCCCCAGAACCCCACATTATTGGATCCCAGGACCTCAAATTTAGGGACCCCCCCCCAAACCCCACATAGTGAGGTCCCAGGGATCCAAATTTAGGGTGTCCCCCCCCCCCAACAGACCCAGGTTATGGGGTCTCAATACCTCAAATTAGGGACCCCCCCCCCCAAAACTCCCCCATTTTGAGGTCCCAGGACCCCAAATTTAGGACCCCCCCCCCAAAACCCCACATTGTTGGATCCCAGGACCCCAAATTTAGGTTCCCCCCCCCCCCGGCACCAGTTGTGGGGTCCCAGGACCCCAAATTTAGGGTGCACCCCCCCCCCCCCTCAGCCCCAGGTTATGGGGTCTCAGTACCTCAAATTTAGGGACCCCCCCCTCCCAGCCCCACATTTTCAGATCCCAGGACCCCAAATTTAGGGTCACTTCCCCCCCCCTCAGCCCCAGGACCCCAAATTTAGGGACCCCCCCCCCCCCAGAACCCCACATTATTGGATCCCAGGACCTCAAATTTAGGGACCCCCCCCAAACCCCACATAGTGAGGTCCCAGGGATCCAAATTTAGGGTGTCCCCCCCCCCAACAGACCCAGGTTGTGGGGTCCCAGTACCTCAAATTAGGGACCCCCCCCCAAACCCCACATTATTGGATCCCAGGATCCCAAATTTAGGATGTCCCCCCCCCTGCCCCCAGCCCCAGGTTGTGGTGTCCCAGGAACCCAAATTTAGGGACCCCCCCCCCAAACCCAACATAGTGAGGTCCCAGGACCCCAAATTTAGGGTAGTTCCCCTCCCCCGGCCCCAGTTATGGGGTCCCAAAACCTCAAATTTAGGGAACCCACCCCTCAACCCCCCCCCAAAGCTTCCCATTTTGCGGTTCCAGGACCTCAAATTCAGGACCCCCCCCCCAAAACCCCACAATATTGGATCCCAGGACCTCAAATTTAGGGACCCCCCCACCAAAAAAAAAACCCCACAATATTGGATCCCAGGATCTCAAATTTAAGGTCTCTCCCCCCCCCCCCAGCTCCAAGTTGTGGGGTCTCAGTACCTCAAATTAGGGACCCCCCCCCAGAACTCCCCCATATTGAGGTCCCAAGACCCCAAAATTAGGACCCCCCCCCCCCCAAAACCCCACATTGTTGGATCCCAGGACCTCAAATGTAGGGACCCCCCCGTCCCAAACCCCCCATATTGAGGTCCCAGGGACCCAAATTTAGGGTGTGCCCCCCCCCCCAGACCCAGGTTGTGGGATCTCAGTACCTCAAATTAGGGACCCCCCCCCAAAACTCCCTCATTTTGAGATCCCAAGACCCCAAATTTAGGGACCCCCGCCCCCCAAAACCCCCCCCATTTGGAAGTCCCAGGAACCCAAATTTAGGGTGCCCCCCCCCCCCTCCCCCAGCCCCAGGTTATGGGGTCTCAGTACCTCAAATTAGGGACCCCCCCCCCAAAACCCCACATTTTGAGATCCCAGGACTCCAAATTTAGGACCCCCCCCCCTCCCCCAAATCCTACATTATTGGATCCCAGGACCTCAATTTAGGGACCCCCCCCCCCCAAAAAAAACCCCACATTGTTGGATCCCAGGATCTCAAATTTAAGGTGTCTCCCCCCCCAACCCCAAGTTATGGGGTCTCAATACCTCAAATTAGGGCCCCCCCCCCCAAACTCCCCCATTTTGAGGTCCCAGGACCCCAAATTTAGGACCCCCCCCCCAAAACCCCACATTGTTGGATCCCAGGACCTCAAATGTAGGGACTCCCGCCCCCAACCCCCCCCCCCCCATTTGGAAGCCCCAGGACCCCAAATTTAGGGCCCCCCCCCTCCCAGCCCCAGGTTATGGGGTCCCAATGCCTCAAATTTAGGGACCCCCCCCCAAGCCCCCCATTTTTGGCTCCCAGCCCCCCACATTTCGGATCTCCCCCCTCCCCAGCCCCAGATTTTCTGGTCCCAGCACCGCAAATTTGGGACCCACCCCACAGAACCCCCCCCCTATTTTGAGATCCCACGACCCCAAATTTAGGGTCCCCCCCCAAACCCCACATTTTTGGGTCCCACTACCTCGAATTTTTGGGGTCCCCCCCATCGCCACCCGATTTGGGGTCCCAGCACCCCACATTTCGGGGTTTCCCCCCAGCACCCCAACTTTTTGGGGTCCCATCGCCCCCAGGTTTTGGGGTCCCCCCCCAAAGCCCCCCATGTTTTGGGGTCCCACTACCTCAAGTGAAGGGTCCCCCCCCAGCACCCCGAGTTTTGGGATCCCATCCCCTCAAATTTTGGGGTCCCATCACCCCAAATATTCCCACCCCCATTCACCCCAGGTTTTTGGGGTCCCTCCAAACTCTGGGATCCCATCGGCCCCAGGTTTTGGGGTCCATCACCCCAAATTTCGGGGTCCCGCCACCCCAAATAAAAGCCTCCCCTGCACCCCAAGTTCCCCCCCTCCCCATTCAGCTCAGGTTTTTGGGGTCCGTCACCCCAAATGTTCTTGGGGTCCCTAAATTTTGGGATCCCACGCCCTCAGGTATTGGGGTGCTACGCCCCATATAGGGCTGCATAGGATTTAGTGCTGGAACCCCAAACCCCACTTTGGGGTTTTTTGGGGGGGCCATTGGGGGGGGCTGTCAATAAAGGTACGGAGCATTGGGGTGGGTTTGTGTCTGACCCTAAAACGGGGACCCCAAATGGAACCCCCAAAAAGGGGACCCCAAAAGGGGAACCTTCAAAATGGTGACCTCAAATGGAGACCCCAAAATGGGGATCCCAAAATGAGGACCCTAGATGGAGACCCCAAAAATGGGAACCCCAAATTGGGGACCCCAAAAATGGGAATCTCAAAGGGGAAACCCCAAAACGGGAACCTCAAAGAAGTGAATCCCCAAAATGGGGACCCCAAATGGGACCCCCAAAAAAGGGGACCCCAAAAGGGGAACCTCCAAAATGGTGACCTCAAATGGAGACCCCAAAATGGGGACCCAAGATAGAGATCCCAAAATGGGAACCCGAAAAGGAAACCCCAGATGGAGACCCAAAAATGGGGACCACAAAGGGGAAATCCCAAAATGGGGACCCCAAATGGAACCCCCAAAAAAGGGGACCCCAAAAGGGGAACCTCCAAAACGGTGACCTCAAATGCAGACCCCAAAATGGGGACCCCAAATGGAGACCCCAAAAATGGGAACCTCAAAGGCAAACCCCAAAATGGGGATCCCAAATGGGACCCCCTAAAAAGGGGACCCCAAAAGGGGAACCTTCAAAACGGTGACATCAAATGGAGACCCCAAAATGGAAACCCCAAAATGGGGACCCCAAAAATGGGAACCTCAAAGGGGAAACCCCAAAACAGGGACCCCAAATACGACGCCCTAAAAAGGGGACACCAAAAGGGGAACCTTCAAAACCGTGACATCAAATGAAGACCCCAAAATGGGAACCCGAAAAGGGGACCCCAAACGGAGACCCCAAAAATGGGGACCCCAAAAGGGGAACCTCCAAAATGGTGACCTCAAAGGGAGACCCGAAAATGGGAACCCCAAAATGGGGACCCCAAATGGAGACCCTAAAAATGGGAACCTCAAAGGGAAACCCCGAAATGGGGACCCCAAATGGGACCCCCAAAAAAGGGGACCCCAAAAATGGGAACCTCCAAAACGGTGACCTCAAATGGAGACCCCAAAACAGGGACCCCAAATGGAGACCCCAAAAAAGGGGACCGCAAAGGAGGAACCTCCAAAACAGTGACCTCAAGTGGAGACCCCAAAATGGGAAGCCCAAATGGAACTCCCGAAAAGGGGACCCCTAAAAGGAGAATACCCAAAATGGGGACCCCAAATGGGACCCCCAAAAAGGGGACCCCAAAAGGGGAACCTCCAAAACGGTGACCTCAAATAGAGACCTCAAAATGGGAATCCAAAAAGGAGAACCCAGATACAGACCCCAAAAATGGGAACCTCAAAAGGGAAACCCCAAAACGGGGACCCCAAATGGAACCCCCTAAAAAGGGGACCTCAAAAGGGGGACCTCCAAAACGGTGACCTCAAATGCAGACACCAAAATGGGGACCCCATATGGAGACCCCAAAAATGGGAACCTCAAAGGGGAAACCCCAAAACAGGGACCCCAAATACGACGCCCAAAAAAGGAGACACAAAAAGGGGAACCTTCAAAACGGTGACATCAAATGGAGACCCCAAAATGGGAACACAAAAAGGGGACCCCAAACGGAGACCCCAAAAATGGGGACCCCAAATGGAACCCCCAAAAAAGGGGACCCCAAAAGGGGAACCTCCAAAACGGTGACCTCAAAGGGAGACCCCAAAAAGGGGACCCCAAATGGAGACCCCAAAAATGGGAACCTCAAAGGCAAACCCCAAAATGGGGATCCCAAATGGGACCCCCTAAAAAGGGGACCCCAAAAGGGGAACCTCCAAAACGGTGACATCAAATGGAGACCCCAAAATGGAAACCCCAAAATGGGGACCCCAAAAATGGGAACCTCAAAGGGGAAACCCCAAAACAGGGACCCCAAATACGACGCCCTAAAAAGGGGACACCAAAAGGGGAACCTTCAAAACGGTGACATCAAATGGAGACCCCAAAATGGGAACCCGAAAAGGGGACCCCAAAATGGGGACCCCAAATGGAGACCCTAAAAATGGGAACCTCAAAGGGAAACCCCGAAATGGGGACCCCAAATGGGACCCCCAAAAAAGGGGACCCCAAAAATGGGAACCTCCAAAATGGTGACCTCAAATGGAGACCCCAAAATGGGAATCCAATAAAGGGGACCCCAGATGGAGACCCCAAAAATGGGAACCTCAAAAGGGAAACCCCAAAACGGGGACCCCAAATGGAACCCCCTAAAAAGGGGACCCCAAAAGGGGAACCTCCAAAATGGTGACCTCAAATGGGACCCCAAAAATGGAGACCCCAAATGGAGACCCCAAAAAAGGGGACCGCAAAGGGGGAACCTCCAAAACGGTGACCTCAAATGGAGACCCCAAAATGGGAATCCAAAAAGGAGACCCCAGGTAGAGACCCCAAAAATGGGAACCTCAAAAGGGAAACCCCAAAACAGGGACCCCAAATGGGACCCCCCAAAAAGGGGGACCCCAAAAGGTGAATCCCCAAAATGGGAACCTCAAATGGGACACCCAGAAATGGGACCCCAGAAGGGGAACCTCCAAAATAGAGACCCCAAAAATGGGAACCCCCAAATGGAGACCCCAAATGGGACCCCCTAAAAAGGGGACCCCAAAAAGGTGAATCCCCAAAATGGGGTCCCCGAATGCGAACCCCAGATCGACCCCCCAAAATTGAGACCTCCAAATGGGACACTCCCAAGTGGAACCCTAAAAGAAGACCCTAAAAGGGGACCCCAAAAAGTGGAACCCCAAAAAGTGGAACCCCAAAAAGGAACCCTCAACAAGACGCCCCTAAACATGGGAAGGCCAAAAGGGGGACCTCAAATGGGGACCCCAAAAAGAGGACCCCTAAGAAAGGGAACCCTAAATGAGGACCCCAAATGGAACCCCACCAAAGTGGGACAGCAAATGGAACCCTAAAAAGGGAAATCCCAAAATGGGGACCCTCAAATGGGATCCCTAAAATGGGAATCCCAAAATGGGAGTCCCCCAACGCAGGACCCTAAATGGGAACCCTAAGATGGGGACCCCAAATAGAAGCTCCATAATGGGACACCCAAATGGAGACCCCTAAAATGGGAATCCCAAAAGGGAGATCCGAGAAGTGGGACCCCAAAAAGGGACCCCAAAAGGAGACCCTTAAAAATGGGAATCCCAAAAGGGGGACCTCAAATGGGGACCCCAAAAAGTGAAGACCCAAAAATGGGACCCTAAATGGAACCCCCCCAAAATGGGAACCCCAAAATAGAGACTCACAAATGGGACCCTAAAATGAGACCCCTATAAATGGGAACCCTCCAAAGTGGGACCCCAAATAGGAACCCCAAAATAGGACCCTAAAATGGGATCCCTGTAAAAGGAAACCACCTAAAGTGGGACCCTAAATGGGAACCCCATAAATGGGAACCCCCAAACGCAACCCCCTAAAGTGGGATCCCAAATGGGAACCCCAAAATGCGACCCTAAAATGGAACCCCCTAAAATGGGAACCCCAAAAAAAGAGATCCTAAATGGGAACCCCAAAATGGGAACTCCCTAAAGTGCGACCCTAATAGGGAACCCCAGAATACAGACCCTAAAGTGAGACCCTAATAGGGAACGCCCCAAAATCGGAATCCCCCAAAATAGAGACCCTAAATGGGAACCCCCAAATGGGACCCTAAAATGGAACCACCCAAAATGGGAACCCCCTAAAGCGGGACCCTAAATGGGAACCCCAGAATAGAGACCCTAAATGGGAATCCCAAAATGGGACCCTAAATGGGACCCCCGAAAATCGAAACCCCAAAATGGGATCCTAAATGGGAACCTTCAAAATGGGAATCCCCCTAAATGGGAACCCCAAAATAGAGACCCTAAATGGGATCCTTAGTAGGAACCCCCCAAAATGGGAACCCCAAAATTGAGACCCTAAACGGGAACCCCGAAATGGGACCCTAAATGGAAACCCCAAAATGGGAACCCCAAAAATGGAACCCTAAATGGGAACCCCAAAATAGAGACTCACAAATGGGACCCTAAATGGGATCCCCATAAATGGGAACCCCCAAACGCAACCCCCTAAAGTGGGACCCTAAATGGGAACCCCCAAAATGGGACCCTAAAATGGAACCCCCCAAAATGGGAACCCCAAAATAGAGACCCTAAATGGGATCCTAAATGGGAACCTCCCGAAATGGGAACCCCCCAAAATAGGGACCCTAAATGGGAACCCCAAAATGGGACCCTAAAATGGAACCCCCCAAAATGGGAACCCCAAAATAAAGACCCTAAAATGGGAACCCCGAAATGGGAGCCTAAGTGGGACCCCCCTAAATGGGAACCCCAAAATAAAGACCCTAAAATGGGATTCTAAATGGGAACCCCAAAATCGGAACCCCAAGATGGGATCCTAAATGGGAACCCCAAAATGGGAAATCCCAAAATAGAGACCCTAAAATGGGATCCTAAATGGGAACCACCCAAAATGGGAAACCCCAAAAGTGAGACCCCAAATGGGAACCCCAAAATAGGACCCTAAATGGGATTCCCCAAAATGGGAACCCCAAAATAGAGACCTTAAAGTGGGATGCGAAATGGGAACCCCAAAATCGGAACCCCAAAATTGAGACCCTAAATGGGAACCCCAAAATCATACCCTAAAGTTGAACTCCCCAAAATCGGGCCCCCAAAATAGAGACCCTAAAGTGGGGACCCCCAAAATGGAACCCCTCCAAGTGGGACCCTAAATGGGAACCCCAAATAGAGACCCTAAAGTGCGACCCTAAATGGGAACCCCAAATAGAGACTCTAAAGTGCGACCCTAAATGGGAACCTCCCAAAATGGGAACCCCAAATAGAGACCCTAAATGGGAACCCCAAAATGGGACCCTAAAATGGGACCCCCCCAAAATCGGAACCCCAAGATGGGATCCTAAATGGGAACGCCAAAATCAGAACCCCAAAATAAAATCCTAAATGGGAACCCCAAAATGGGAACCCCCAAAATAGAGACCCTAAAGTGGGACCCTAAACGGGAACCCCAAAATAGAGACCCTAAATGGGAATGAGTGACAGCACAGCAGCGGCCAGGAGCCGAGGCGGAAATGAGCGCCTTTATTAATTAGTCTTTATTAATTAGTCCTTATTAATTAGTCCTTAATGAAGACTAATGAAGAGCAGCGGGCGGCGGCGCAGCGCAGCGGGACGGGGGGCCGTAATGGCGGCCATGGGGGAGGGGGCGAATGAAAGGACGCGCTGCGGTGGGGCAACGTGTGGGGCACAGCTATGGGGCAATGTGTGGGGCAACGTGTGGGGCACAGCTATGGGGCAATCTCTGAGGCAGTCTATGGGGAAGAGATATAGGGCAATGTGTGGGGCAATCTATGGGGCACAGCTGTGGGGCAATCTGTGGGGCACAGCTATGGGGCAATCTATGGGGCAATCTGTGGGGCAATCTATGGGGCACAGCTATAGGGCAATCTATGGGGCAATGTGTGGGGCAATCTATGGGGCAGAGATATAGGGCAATGTGTGCGGCAATCTATGGGGCACAGCTATAGGGCAATCTGTGGGGCACAGCTATAGGGCAATCTGTGGGGCAATCTATGGGGCACAGCTATAGGGCAATCTGTGGGGCAATCTGTGGGGCACAGCTATGGGGCACAGCTATGGGGCAGAGCTATAGGGCAATCTATGGGGCAGAGCTATAGGGCAATGTGTGGGGCAGTCTATGGGGCACAGCTATAGGGCAATCTATGGGGCAGAGCTATGGGGCAATCTATGGGGCAGAGCTATAGGGCTGTATCTATGGGGCAATCTATGCAGCAGAGCTATGGGGCTGTATCTATGGGGCAGAGCTATAGGGCAATCTATGGGGCAATCTATAGGGCAGTCTGTGGGGCAATCTATGGGACAATCTATGGAGCAATGTATGGGAAAGAGATATGGGGCAATCTATGGGGCTGTATCTATGGGGCAGAGCTATGGGGCAATCTATAGGGCAATCCCTGGGGCAATCTATGGAGCAGAGCTATGGGGCAATCTATGGGGCAGAACTATGGGGCAATCTATGGAGCAGAGCTATGGGGCAATCCATGGGGCTGTATCTATGGGGCAGAGCTATGGGGCAATCTATGGGGCAGCTTATGGGGCAGAGCTATGGGGCAATCTATGGGGCAGCTTATGGGGCAATCTATAGGGCTGTATCCATGGGGCAGTCTATGGCTCAATCTATGGGGCAGAGCTATGGGGCAATCCATGGGGCAGAGCTATAGGGCTGTATCTCTGGGGCAATCTATGGGGCAGAGCTATGGGGCAATGTATGGCGCATGACTATAGGGCAAAGCTATAGGGCAGTCTATGGGGCAGAGCTGTAGGGCAATCTATGGGGCAGAGCTATAGGGCAATCTATGGGGCAGTGTATGGGGCTGTAATAATGGACCAATCTGAAGGACAGCCGTGGGGCCGTCACAGGGCCGAGCGGCGCCGTATGTGGGTTCCTGTTTGCACAGCGCAGCCAATGGGAGCATTCCAGGAACGTCTTACTCCTCTGCTATTGGTCGATGCTCAGAACCGCCCGCTCCGGTCCCCTCTGCCCCCCCGCCCGCCCCGCCCCCGGCCCCCCCGCCCGAGTTCCCCGGGCGCCCCGCCTCCTCGGGTACCGGCGCAGTTTGAAGCGGGGCAGCTGTGCGTGCGGACGGACGGACGGTCGGTCGGTCGGCAGTGAGTACGGCTGGGCGGGGGGAAGGGGGCATCGGGGAAGGAGAAGAGGAGAGAAGGGGATCCGGCGGTGGGGGAGCGAAGGAGCAGCGCAGGGCTGCGGCTGCAGGCTGGGGGCAGCGGCGGGCGGCGTTCAGGGCGGCTTTGGGGCGCGCCGAGCGCGGGGCGCTTCGGGCTCCGCTCGGGTTTGGCTGCGCGGACGGGGCGCTACGAGAGCGGGGCTCGGTCCCGTTTGGGGCCGTTTGCGCTGCTGGGGTTCGGTCCCGTTTGCGGTTATTTGCGGTGGTTTCGGTGGGTTTCTTTCGGTACCGCAGCGTTGCGGTCGGGCGGTCGGTGCCGCTCGGGTCCGTTGCGGGGCGGTTCGGCGGAACGAAGGCGGGGTTGTAGGGGACGGGAAGAGGGGTTATAGGGGAGGGGGTTATGGGGGAAGGGTATGGGAGGGGAGTTATGGGGGAGGGACGGGCGTTATGGGGAGAGGGGAGGGGGGTTATGGGGGGGCAGGAGAGGGGCGTTATGGGGGGAGGAGATGGGGGGGAGGAGGGTTATGGGGGGAGAAGGGAGGGGGGTTATGGGGGAGAAGGGAGGGGGCGACGGCGGTTCGGCGGAACGAACGCGGGGCGGCACCGCACGAAGCGGGGAGGCGGGCGGAACAGCAGGGAGGGAGGCGGGCAGCGGCGCAACGCCGTGCACCGCCACGCACCGCCACGAGGGGGCGCTCACAACGAGAGGGCGCCGAGCGGCTTTGTGGCACCGGGCCGTTTATGGGATGGCAGCGCAGCGGGCGCTGCTTTGGGCTGGAAGCGCTGCTTTGGGCGAGCGGGGGCCGTGCTGGGGTCGTTTGGGGCCGTGCTGGGGTCGTTGGGGGCCGTGCTGGGGTCACTCGCGGTCACCTCGGCCTCACTTTGGGTCATTTCAAGGCCAGTTGCGTCCGTTTGGAAGCCATGGGGGGACACAATGGGGACACAATGGGGGGACATAGGGACACAATGGAGGGACACAATGGGGGCACAGAATGGGGACATGGGGGGACAATAGGGACATGGGGACACAATATGGGGGCACAATGGGGACACGGGGGGGGGTGGAGAGGGATGGGGACATGGGGGGGACAATTGGGGAAACAATGGGGGACATAATAGGGACACAGTGGGGGGATACAATGGGAACACAATTGGGGTGGACAGGGATGGGGGGACGCAATGGGGACAGAATGGGGAGACACGATGGGGACAGGGATGGGGACATGGGGGGGACAAAGTTGGGGGACACAATGGGGACATGGGGGATGGGGACATGGGGGGCCGTCTCAGTTCATTTGGAGCTGCTTTGGGACCAGTCGTGTCCACCTCAGGCAGCTGTGGGGCCGTTCGGGTCGCTGTTGGGCTTTTGGGGTCAATTGTGGGGCCTTTGGGATCCGTTCCGAGTCGTACTGGGGCCGTTCTGATGCCTTTGGGGCCATTTCTGCCCGTTTGGGGCCATCCCACATCTGTTTGGGTCACACTAAGCCTGTTTTGGTCTGATCTGGGGGCGGTCTGGGGCTGTTTTTGCCTCTTCTGAATCAGTTTGGTGCCATTTCTGTGCACTTCAGGCACCGTGCCCCCATTTCTGGGCCAAGTGCAGCCATTTGGGTCCATCCAGGGCTCATCTGGTGCAGTTTGGGTCCATTTGCACCGTTCAGCTCTGGATGCAGACGAGGCGCTGCCTGGCTTTTAACCCTTCCTGATGCCCAAAGTCTCGTCCTGTGTCTCCTCTCCCTCCCAGCTCCCCCAGCAGGGCTCTCAGCTCCGCCATCCAGCACCGCCCCACGATGCCAGCAGGAGAACAGCACCCAAACTCCCTCTCACAACTGGAAGCACAGCCGTCCTGCCCGGGAGACGAAACCCAGCGGGGTAAGAGAACAGAATCTGTGAGCCTCTGCTGGCACGCAGCAGGGAGGGGCTGAATGGGGAACGGAGCCCGAGCCATCGGCTCTCACACAACGGCACCATGGGCAGGGACACCATAGGGATGCATGGGGGACCATAGGGATGCATGGGGACACCATAGGGATACATGGAGACCCGTAGGGACTCCATAGGGACACCATAGGGACACCATAGGGATACATGGAGACCCATGGGGACACACAGGGAACCAGAGGGACACCACAGGGACACTGTAGGGACACCATAGGGATACATGGAGACCCATAGGGACACCATGGGGACACACAGGGAACCATAGGGAACCATAGGGACACCATAGGGATACATGGAGACCCACAGGGACACCATAGGGATACACAGGGAACCATAGGGACACCATAGGGATACATGGAATCACAGCATCACAGCACGGTCAGGGTTGGAAGGGACCTCAAGGATCACGAAGCTCCAACCCCTGTGCCATGCAGGGCCACCAACCTCCTCATGTAATGCAGCCCAGGCTGCCCAGGGCCCCATCCAACCCGGCCTTGAACACCTCCAGGGATGGACGGGGCACCGCAGCCTCTCTGGGCAGCTGTTCAGCACCTCACCGCTCTCACAGCGCAGAATTTCCCCCTCACATCCAACTGAAATCTGCCCTCATCCAGCTTCCAACCACTTCCCCTCGTCCTGCTGTCATCTCCCCTTCCCAAGAGCTGACTCCCCTCCTGTCTGTAGGCTCCCTTGAGGTCCTGAAGGCTGCAATGATTCACGCCGCAGCCTTCTCTTCTCCGTGCTGAACAAGCCCAGCTCCCTCAGCCTGTCTTTGTAGGGGAGGTGCTGCAGCCCTGCTCATCTCTGTGGCTCCTCCGGACCCTCTCCAACAGCTCCCTGCCTTTGTTGTGCTGGGGGCCCCACACCTGGACGCAGTGCTGCAGACGGGGCCTCAAAGAGCAGAGCAGAGGGGGACGATCCCCTCCCTGTCCCTGCTGCCAGCCCTGGTCTCTCTCTGCCCCACCAGGCTGCATACGGAAGCTGGGCAGAAGGGAAGCAGAGCTTTTCCTCCGTGTGATGGGAGTGCTGGGAGTGCTGGTGTGTGTCATCCTCGCGTTTTGGATGGTGTTTGGGAGAGGTGAGTGCCCCCACGTCCCCACTGTGGGCGTAGGATGGGGGATACCGGGGTTTCCCAGCCCCCCCGAGCACAGCCCCCATCCCACCTCCTGGGCTGCCCCAAACCACCTCCTGCTCCCCTTCCCAACCTCTGCAGCCATTCCGAGCCCATCGCCCCACATCGCTGCATCCCAACCCCAACCTGCAGCAGGGGACGATCAAAGTGGGACCGCGATCATTTCGGCTCCCTGTCTCTCACGTACCCAACTCTCTCCCTCTCAGTGCGCCCACGTGAGCCGTGCCCACCCACCCCAGCCTTCTCCCACGTGTGCCCCAATGGCTGGGTCGGCTTCCAAGGGAAATGCTTTTATTTCTCGGGCAACGAGAGAGACTGGAGCGGCAGCATGGAGCTCTGCCAGCAACTCGGAGCTTCCCTGGCCACCCTGCACACGGAGGAGGAGATGGTGAGAGCGGGGGGTGAGCTGCAGTGCCAACATGGGGGTGGGAAACCCACACTTGTGGGGCCGCACCAACGGCTCCTGCTGCCTCCAGTTCACTCCATGGTAAAGCCATGAGCTGCCCTCAATTCACTCCATGGCAAAGCCATGAGATGCCCCCAATTCACTCCAGGCCAAAGCCATGAGATGCCCCCAATTCACCCCTCACAAAAGCCATGAGATGCCCCCAGTTCACCCCACGGCAAAACCATGAGATGCCCCCAGTTCACCCCAGGCCAAAGCCATGAGATGCCCCCAATTCACCCCACGCCAAAGCCAAGAGATGCCCCCAATTGACCCCATGCCAAAGCCATGAGATGCCCCCAGTTCACCCCACACAAAAGCCACAAGATGCCCCCGATTCACCCCAGGCCAAAGCCATGAGATGCCCCCAATTCACCCCACGCCAAAGCCATGAGATGCCCCCAATTCACCCCACGCCAAAGCCATGAGATGCCCCCAATTCACCCCACACCAAAGCCATGAGATGCCCCCAATTCACCCCACGCCAAAGCCACGAGGAGATGCCTTTGGGAAAGCCCTGGGCTGAGCAGGGACAGTGTCACGTCCTCATCTAAGATTGCTTGGCTTGGAAATGAGCTCAGAGATCACCGAGTCCAACCCCAACCCAGCCATCCCACCCCCACTCTAACAGCCCTCCCCTGAATCACGGCCCTGAGCACCACATCCAGGTGGTTTTTATACACACCCATGGATGCTGGCTCAGCCACCTCCCTGGGCAGCCCCTCGCAGTGCTCAACAGCCCCTTCTGTACAGAACTGTTTCCTGAGATCCAACCTAAACCTCCCCTGGCACAACTTGAGGCCACTTCCCCTCGTCCTGTCACCAGTGAGACTGACCAGTGTCACTGCAGTCGCCTTTCAGGTGTTAGAAGAGAGCAGTAATGTCTCCCCTCAGCCTCCATTTCCCCAGGCTGACCAGCCCCCAACCCAACCCTAACCCTAACCCTTGTTGCCCATCTCCATTTCCCAAGCTGAACAGCCCCCAACCCAACCCAACCCTAACCCCTAACCCTTATTGCCCATCTCCATTTCCCCAGGCTGAACAGTCCCCAACCCAACCCAACCCTAACCCTAAACCCTCGCTGCCCATCTCCATTTCCCAGGCTGAACAGCCCCCAACCCAACCCAACCCAACCCTAACCCTCGCTGCCCACCTCTGGCCCTGCTGCAGCACCTTTCTGTGCCGAGGTGCCCAAAACTGAGCCCAGCCCTCGAGGTGAGGCCTCAGCAGTGCCGAGCACAGGGCAGGACGGCTTCCAGTCCCGCTCACCATCCCTGATCCCAGCCGGGATGCCGTCGGCCTCCTTGGCCAGCAGGGCACGGTGCTGGCTCACGCTCAGCCCACTGCCCGTCAGCACGCCCAGCTCCCTTTCCATCATGCAGCTGGGTGATAAAGGATAATTAAAAAGGCTTTTTTAGCAGTAAAAGGAAGACTAGGGAGAACGTGGCTCCCCTGATCGGTGACGGGGTGTTCTGGTAACGGGGGATGCTGAGAAGGCGGAGATGCTGAACGCCTTCTTTGCTTCTGTCTTCAGTGGAAAAGCTCCCGCTCGGGAATCCGAGACCCTGGAGGTTGGTGAAAGGGTCTGGGAATGGCAGACTTCCCTTTAGTCAGGGAGGAGGCGGTCCGAGAGCGCCCGGGCAGCACCAGTGTTCACAAATCCATGGGACCCGATGGGGTGCACCCACGGGTGCTGAGGGAGCTGGCGGAGCTGATTGGTGAACCGCTCTGCCATCTCTGAGAGGTCTTGGAGAACTGAGGTCCCTTCCAACCCCTACAGTTCTGTGATTGTGTGAAAACGCAGGACCCCACACCTGGCCCTACTGAAACTCGCCCCGATTTCCTCAGCCCAGCCCTCTGCAGTGCCCCCATCCCTGCGCTCAGCCCCAGGGCTGTGCCCACGCCGTTACCAGCACAGCGCTGCAGCCAGCTGGGAACTGAGATCTGGGCTGGGGAAAAGTGCTCCCAGGGCTCCAGGCACACCTGGCTTTGTTCACAGGCATTCGTGCGACGGTACCAGGGCTGGAGAGACCACTGGATTGGGCTGCGCAGGGCAGAAGGGGACGTGGCTGATGAATGGACGTGGGCTGATGGCAGAACCTTCACCAACTGGTCAGTGCGTCCGTCTGTCTGTCCGCGTGGGATCTCTGATGGGGTCTGGCTGGGATGGGGTTGGGGTTCTCATTCTGCTCCGTCCTGTGCTACGAAGATGAGCAGGGCTGCAGCACCTCCACTACAAAGACAGGCTGAGGGAGCTGGGCTTCAGCATGGAGAAAAGGAGGCTGCGGGGTGAATCACTGCAGCCTTCAGGACCTCGAGGGAGCCTGCAGACAGGAGGGGAATCGAGGAAAGGGGAAATAAGAGCAGGACAAGGGAAATGGTTGGAAGCTGAATGAGGGCAGATTTCAGTTGGATGTCAGGGGGAAATTCTGCGCTGTGAGAGCGGTGAGGTGCTGGAACAGCTGCCCAGAGAGGCTGTGGTGCCCCGTCCGAGCTGCTCAAGGCCAGGCTGGATGGGGCCCTGGGCAGCCTGGGCTGCATTACATGAGGAGGTTGGTGGCCCTGCATGGCACAGGGGTTGGAGCTTCGTGATCCTTGAGGTCCCTTCCAACCCTGGCCGTGCTGTGATTCCATGTATCCCTATGGTGTCCCTACGGGTCTCTATAGGGTCTCTCTGTATCTCTATATGGTCTCTTTGTATCCCTATGGGTCCCCATGTATCCCTATGGGTTCCCAACGTACCCCGTGGCTTCACGCCGCTGCCATACACTGCAATGGTGTGGTGTCCCTATGGTGTCCCTATGGTTCTCCATGGTGCCCCTATGGGTCTCCATGTATCCCTATGGTGTCCCTATGGTGTCCCAATGGTGTCCCTATGGGTTTCCATGTATCCCAATGGTGTCCCTATGGGTCTCCATGTATCCCTATGGTGTCCCTATGAGTCTCCATGTATCCCAATGGTTCCCTATGGTGTCCCTATGGGTCTCCATGTATCCCTATGGTGTCCCTATGGGTCTCCATGTATCCCTATGGTGTCCCTATGGGTCTCCATGTATCCCTATGGTGTCCCTATGGTGTCCCTATGGGTCTCCATGTATCCCAATGGTTCCCTATGGTGTCCCTATGGTTCCCCATGGTGCTCCTATTGGTCTCCATGTGTCCCTATGGTGTCCCTATGGGTCCCTATGGTGTCCCTATGGTGTCCCAGTGGTGTCCCAATGGTGTCCCTATGGCCCTGCATGGCACAGGGGTTGGAGCTTCGTCACCCTTGAGGTCCCTTCCAACCCAAACCGTTCTGTGATGCTGTGCTCAGGTCCAAGCCGTCAGGCAGAGGCCCCTGCGGGTACCTGAGCAGCGCGGGGCTCGGCTCAACGTTGTGCCACCATGAGAAGCCGCGCGTGTGCAGCACAGCCGACAGCTTCGTCCTCTGGAGGGACGGGGTGCAGCCGCGCTGATGGACCCCCGGCACCGCGCTGCTGCTGGGCGCCGCCGTGCATCGCCGCCGCTGCCGTGCATCGCCACCACTGCCATCTGCCTCCTGCCGGCACAGAAGCGCCCGGCGGCACCAGCAGACGTGCAGAACCCCGGCGTGCCTTAAAGGGAGGGGACTCTCGGGGTCCGTTTGGCTCAGAGCTCCGCACAAGGACCCCACGGTGCTGCCCCCCCCCCAGCTCAGGGTATTTCTGCTCTCCTTTCGGGCTCCGCGGCACGGAACGCTTCCATCACTCCCCGGTTTCGGAGCCTTCTGTGACTTCCATCTTTTTGGAACGAGCATTCATTAGATTTTAATGAACCCAATTCTATTTATTGCATCCCCCGCGGCCGCTGCGGTGGCGCCGCCTCCCGTTGCATCCCTGTGAGCAGCTGCACAGACGGCGGAGGCTGCCGTGGTTTTGTCCCTGCTGCTGTCAGCATTTCCGCACCGTGCAATCAAACAATTAAACAATGAATTCTGCACCTCGCTGAGGGGATCCGGCCCGGCCTTTTGCTCACAGAGAGCAAAGGAGGCTGCTTCCAAACGGCCGCTCCTTCCAGCTCTGCTTCCATCAACTTCCCTTTGTTTGACCTGACTCGATCTCGGTTTCCATTGTGCTGTATGGAGCGGTGCTGCCTGGCATCCCGAAATCACAGTCAGTAAAACAAGTTTTCCTCCCCGGATCGTTCCTGCCGTTCTGGTTCTTCTTCCTCGAGCCCAGCTCCCCTCTCCCGACCCCTCTCTACGGCCTTCCTATCCCACGCAGATCCACACCCGATGCCGGCCGGGTGTCAGACGCCCTCGGGGCGCTCCCGGCGCCCTCATGCGGGCCGTCGACGCACGCAGAAAAAGGCGAGCCCGGCACCGAGCCCCGGGAGCAGCGCCGTAACGGCGCCCAGCCGGACGCGACCCACCGCCCCTCGCGGGCTGCAGCCGCTCCATCCCGATGCCGCGCTCAGGGCGGACCGCGTCGGCGGCCTCCCTTCCCATCCACCGCCCGGTCACCGATCGCAGGGGATCGCTTTGCTCAGGCCGGACCCGCCCGAAGCGAACCCCGCGCCCGGTCCCACGTCGCCCCCCGTCGCGCTGCAGTGCGGGGCGCCTGGCGGCCGCGGGCCGACCGCTGGGGCCGGGAACCGGGCGGGAGAACGGCGGGGCCGGCGACGCGCGTGGGGAGCTCTGGGGGCCGCCATCTTGGAAACGGCGCACGCGGCCACTGGAACCCGGAGGGGATCACGTGATCGCGGCCGTAACCAATTACAACACGCGGCGCCCGTCACGTGACAAGGGCGGCACCTCCTTTCGAAACACGTACGCGGCGTCACCGAGTTGTTTTTTCCAACGCCGTTCGGTGCAGCGCCCGCCGGGCCGCTCCCTGCGGTGCCGCACCGCGTTCGTTCCGCCGAACCGCCCCGCAATGGGCCCGAGCGGCACCGACCTACCGCCCGCAACGAAGCAACGACCGAAACAGCTGCGTTGCGCTCCTCCCTTCCCCTTCCTCCACCCCAATCCTTCGCTTTCCCACATAACCGCCGCTCCCCACACGTACCCGATGCCGTCCGTCCGTCCGTCCGTCCGTCCGTCCGTAGCCGCCGCCCCACCCGCACGCAGCACCGCCCCGGACAGACAACGGCCAGCTTACGCGGGAGGTGTGCGGAACGAAGGGGCGGGGCGTCGTGAGGATCCACCAATAGCAGAGCTGTGCGACGCCCGCGGAACGCGCCCATTGGCTGCGCTGCGGTGACGTCACGACCGCCGCTCTAAACTGCGCACGGCGCTCTGCGTGCCGTGCGCATTCGGGCTGAGGTTTGGCCGCTGGGTCCGTGTTGGAGGCGTTTAATTGCGCGTTGTAATTCATTAGTTCCCGTCCCGTGCCAGCAGGGCACCGATGGCCGCGGAATCGCAGCTGTGCGACTCACGGCCCCATCCCAGCCCGCTCCGTCCCCGGTTTGCCATTGCTGGGCTCTCCGCGGTCACAACCTAATGAGGTTTTACCCGCGTCAATTTGATGCTGCTAATTAATTGTCTCGATTAATTCACTGTCCTCGGTCCTTATCTACGGGATGGAACCGCGGGGCTGCAGCTATGGGGCACAGCTATGGGGTCACATATTAATGGGGCGGAGCTGTGGGGCTCCATATGGGGTCACACGTGAATGGGGCAGAGCTGTGGGGCTCCATATGGGGTCAGACATGAATGGGGCGCAGCTAATAATAAAAGTGATTTCAAGAACTTCAGGCCCGAGATTCGAGAGGGAGCGACAACCATAGAGTGCGGGGGACGGAGGGCTAGCACGGCCCCGCCCCCATTTCCGGCTGCCGAGCGCCCCCCTGCGGGCACCTCCAGGGCTGCG
This sequence comes from Lophura swinhoii, assembly GCA_030408155.1. NCBI lineage: Eukaryota > Metazoa > Chordata > Aves > Galliformes > Phasianidae > Lophura > Lophura swinhoii. Next base: position 95,812 of record CM059454.1, on the reverse strand, counting down.
TTCAGCCACAGTGAGCACGCACAATTACCGAGCGCTCCCAGCGGCCCTCGCGGCTCAAATTAGCATAGACCCGCCCCCTTCTCGGCAACCCTCCTTCCCATTGGACGTCGGAGCTCAGGCCCCGCCTTCTGCCTTGCCCCTCTGCCCGGGGCGAGCCACGTGGTCCCTGTGGACGCTGTGGCGCTGAGATGCGGACGCACGGACACGGGAGTGTCGCGATAGTGCCACAGAAGTGGGCACCGTGCCACGGCAGTGCCACAGTAAAGCCCTTTGTGTAGCAACAGTGCCATCTGTGCCACAAGAATGCCCCTTATGTCGTGATAGTGCCACGATAGTGTCTCAATAGTGCCCTTCATGCCATAATGTGCCATTTGTGCCACAACAGTGCTGCGATAGTGTCCTTTATGTCATGATAGTGTTGCAATAGTGCCACAATAGCGCCACAACAGTGCCATCTGTGCCACAATAGTGCCACGATAGTGCCCTTTATGTCATGATAATGCCACAGTAGTGCCCTTTGTGCCACAATAGTGTCCTTTGTGCCACAATAGTGCCACGGTAGTGCCACAATTGTGCCCTTTATGTCATGATAGTGCTGCAATAGTGCCACAGTAGTGTCACAGTAGTGCCCTTTGTGACACAATAGTGCCACTTGTGCCACGATAGTGTCACAATAGTGCCCTTTATGTCATGATTGTGCCACAATAGTGCCACCTGTGCCACAACAGTGTCCCCTGTGCCACAATAGTGTCACGATAGTGTCCTTTATGTCATGATAGTGCCACAGTAGTGCCCTTTGTGCCACAACAGTGTCCCTTGTGCCACAATAGTGTCACGGTAGTGCTACTGTAGATTCTGTGATTCTGTGATTCTACGATTCTACGATTCAGTGATTCTGTGGTTCTGTGATTCTACAATTCTGTGATTCCGTGATTCTGTGATTCGGTGATTCGGTGATTCGGTGATTCTGTGATTCTACGATTCCATGATTCTGTGATTCTGTGATTCTGTGATTCTGTGATTCAATGATTCTGTGATTCTACGATTCCGTGATTCCGTGATTCTGTGATTCCATGATTCCGTGATTCTGTGATTCTATGATTCAATGATTCTGTGATTCAGTGATTCTGTGATTCTGCGATTCTACGATTTCGTGATTCCGTGATTCCGTGATTCTGTGATTCCGTGATTCTGTGATTCTGTGATTCTACGATTCTGTGATTCTGTGCTTCTGTGATTCCCCGATTCTGTGCTTCTGTGATTCCGCAATTCTGTGATTCCGTGATTCTGCGATTCTGTGATTCTGCGATTCTGTGATTCTACGATTCTGTGATTCAATGATTCTACGACTCTGTGATTCTGTGATTCAGTGATTCAATGATTCTGTGATTCTGTGATTCTACGATTCTGTGATTCTGTGATTCTGTGATTCCGTGATTCAATGATTCTGTGATCCTGTGATTCTACGACCATCTCGTCCAACCGTCCCCCTGTGGGATGGGATGCTGTTCCCGCATTTGCTATTAAAAAGGAGCAGTCGGCGTGAAGAAGTGGAACATCACGCGTTTCTATTCTGTAACTCATCCTTAGAAACAGCTGATCTAAGAAGTAAAATACCGTGTCTGTTAGCGGCACGTTTTAGAGACATTATTACTGGATTCTGTGATTCATTCTATCTTGCAAAACTGCAATAGTTGTTAAATGTCCCAAACAATGCGAGCAGAGTGTTAGGGATTGGGAAACATTGTAGAGCTGTTCTGTTAGGATAAGAAACTCAGCCAAAGGAAGGCAGATTTAGCAAACATCAAAGAAATGAGGGCATTACACACGGCCGGACTGATTCCGTGATTCTGTGAATTGTTTCACTCCGTGAGCAGGCTGGGCTGTGAGGGCAGCACCAGGATGCTCCCCTGCCTCTCTCCCGAGCTGATCTTGGGGGAAGGACCAGCAGATATCCGCAAAATAACAATCAGGTGTGGAAGAAGTTAATTAATTAACTACACATTTGTGCTTACGCAGCAAAAATTTACGTTTGTCCGGCGTTTGCATGTTTAGTGAATCATCAAGAAGATTGTGAATTTAAAGCACTGTGCCAATGGGGAACCAGGGGAGTAAGAGACCAGCGTCGGGGAACAGGGAATAAAAGAGGTAACGCTGTTTCCTGTGCACTCTCCGCCATTGCGATTGCGAATGAAATCTGCTTTATCAGAGAGACCGTCCTGGAAAAGGATTGGGGTATTTCCTACGCCCCACCAGCACTGCTGCCACGAGCACTAAGCCACATCTCGCAGCTCCTCGTCCAGCCTCCTCTCGAGCGCTGCAGGGACGGCGACCCAAAATTTGGGGTCCTGGGACCGGAAAATGTGGGGCTGGGAGGGGGGGGTCCCTAAATTTGAGGTACTGAGACCCCCAACCTGGGGCTGGGGGGGTGGGAATGGACGCCCTAAATTTGGGGTACGGGGGGGGGGGGCTGCCCCTGAGGGTCTGGTTGGCGGTGTCACCCCCCCATCCCGATGTCCCTCCTGCTGTTGGGTGGCGCCAATGGGGGGGGGGGATGACACCACCGGGACCCCCCCCAGTCTGCCCTCCTCGGTACAGGCGCTTCTCATACCTGGGGGGGGGACACAAAAAAGGGAGGGGGTCAGGATTGGGGGTGAGGCTGTGGGATCGCCACCCTCCGCCCCCCCCACAGCACCACGTCAGCACATGCTGTCCCCAAGGGGGGGCACTGTCCCCAAGGAGAGGGGGGCACTGTTCTCAAAAGGGGGAGCGCTGTCCCCATAGGGGGGGCATTGTCCCCATAGGGGTGGCACTGTCCCCAAGGAGGGGGTGGTGGCACTGTCCCCATAGGAGAGGGTGGCACTGTCCCCAAGGGGGGGGCACTGTCCCCATAGGGGGGTGGTGGCTCTGTGCCCACAGGGGGGGCATTGTCCCCATAGAGGGGGGCACTGTCCCCAAGGAGGGGGGGTCCCTGTCCCCATAGGGGGGTGGTGGCACTGTTCCCATAGGGGGGGTGTGGCACTGTCCCCATAAGGGGGGCACTGTCCCCAAGGAGGGGGTGGTGGCACTGTCCCCATAGGGGGGCACTGTCCTCATAGGGGGGATGGTGGCACTGTCACCAACGGGGGAGGCACTGTCCCCAAGGAGGGGGGGGCACTGTCTCTATAAGGATGGCACTGTCCCTAAGGAGGGGGGGGCACTGTCCCCATATGGGGGTGGTGGCATTGTCCCCATAAGGGGGGCACTGTCCCCAAGGAGGGGGTGGTGGCACTGTGCCCATAGGGGAGACATTGTCCCCAAGGAGGGGGTGGCACTGTCCCCATAGGAGTGGCACTGTTCCCATGGGGAGGATGGTGGCACTGTCCCCATAGGGGTGGCACTGTCCCCATATGGGGGTGGTGGCCCTGTACCCAAGAAGGGGGTGGCACTGTCCCCACTTGGGGGGGTCCCGCTCCACACATGGGGGGAAGGAAAGAACATGGCCAGTGCACCGATGTCACCTCAGTGTCATCTCAGTGTCACCTCAGTGTCACCGGGCCGCCTGGCACTGTCACCACGATGCCACCGGGCCACCCGATGTCGTCGCTGTGATGCCACCGGGCCACGGGGCGCCGTCCCCACGATGGTGGCACTGTCACCGCGACGGCACCGGGCCACCCGGCACCGTCACCTCGGTGCCACCAGGATGCCACCGGGCCACCTCGCCTGGCGCTGTCACCGGGATGGTGGCACCGGGTCACCCGGCATCGTCACCCACTGCGCTGCCATCGGGGTGAGGGGGTCACTGGGGACAATGGGGACAAGGGGGTGACAGGGGACGGTGGGGACAATGGGAACAATGGGAGCAACGAGGGCAGTGGGGACAGTGGGGACAATGGGGACAGTGGGGACAACAGGGCAATTAGGGGACAGTGGGGATGATGGAGCCAATAAGAACCGTGGGGACACTGGGGACATTGGGGACAATGGGGATAATGGGGCCATAAGGGGACAATGAGGACACTGGGGGCACTGGAGACAATGGGGGGACAGTGGGGACAATGGGGGGACAGTGGGGACAATGGGGCCACCGATGTTGATGAAGACAATGGGGACAGAGGGGAAACTGGGGACACTGGGGACAGAGGGGACAATGGGGGCAGTGGGGGCAGTGGAGACAATGGGGACACTGGGGACAATGGGGGACAATGGGGGACAATGGGGTCAATGAGGACAATGGAACCACCGGTGTCGATGAAGACAATGGAGACAGTGGGGACAATGAGGACATGGGTGACAACGAGGATATTGGGGACAATGGGGACAGTGGCCCTGCCATGGTGCCGCCCCCCCAGATGTCACCCCTGTCCCTCCAGTGTTCCCCCTGATGTCCCTCCTCAGTGTCCCCCCAATTTCCCCCAATGTCCCCCCTGATGTCCCCCCCAATGTCCCCCTGATGTATCCCCAATGTCCCCCCCCCAATGTCCCCCCCAGTGTCCCCCCGATGTCCCCTAACTGTCCCTTCTTGGTGTCCCCCCCAATGTCCCTCCCTGATGTCCCCCCCAATTTCCCCCAATGTCCCCCCCAATGTCCCCCCAATGTCCCCCATGATGTCCCCCCCAATGTCCCCCTGATGTATCCCCAATGTCCCTCCAATGTCCCCCACTGTCCCCCCTTGCTGTCCCTCCCAATATCCCTCCCCCATGTCCCCCAATGTCCCCCTGATGTCCCCCCCATTTTCTCCCAATGTCCCCCAATGTCTCCCTGATGTCCCCCCCCACCCTCCCCAATCCTCCCATGTCCCCCCCCAATGTCCCCCCCCGACGTCCTCCATCCCCCCTGATGTCCCTCCCTGACGTCCCCCAACTCCCACTCCCCCCATGTCCCCCCCGATGTCCCCCCCGTTGTTCTCCCCAGTGTTCCCCCCCCATGTCCCCATTTAGGGTGGGGAAATCCTTCTGGGACCACCAAATCCATCCACCACCACCATCACCCACCAAACCACGTCCCTAAATGGGATCATGGAACCTTTAGGGTCAGGAAATCCCTTTAGGACCATCGAATCCATCCACCACCAAAGCCCCCCACCAAACCACATCCCTAAATGGGATCAGGGAACCTTTAGGGTCAGGAAACCCCTCTGGGACCACCGAGACCATCCATCCCCACCATGGCCACCAACACTAACCCTAAATGGGGTGATGGGATCATTAGGGTCCAAAATCCCTTTGGGACCACCAAATCCATCTGTCACCAGCATCACCCACCAAACCATGTCCCTAAATGGGATCACAGAACCTTTAGGGTCCGAAATCCTTCTGGGACCACCAAGACCATCCATCCCCACCATCACCCACCAAACCACGTCCCTAAATGGGATCACGGAACCTTTAGGGTCAGGAAATCCCTTTAGGACCACCAAATCCACCCCCCCACCACCCCCACCCACGTTCTCAGCTGTGCCCAATGTCCGGCCGGACATTCTCGCGGCGTGCGTGTCAAAATGTTGCACCCACATCCACGCCGACTGGACACGGATCGCTGCTGCTCACACGCGTGTACGGACACACGGAAACGCGTACGGACACACGGACACGCGTACAGACACACGGACTCATAGGGACGTATGGACACATTTGTCGCGCTCTGGGAGGACCGTGGCGCTCCGTCCAGCAGGGGGCGCTGCTCGGAGCGCGGGGCTGCGGGGGCGGTTCGGTGTCACTGCGGGACCGGGCCGGTTCGGTGTCACTGCGGTTCGGTGTCGCTGCGGGGCGGTTCGGTGTTGCTGCGGGACCGGGCCGGTTCGGTGTCGCTGCGGGACCGAGGCGGTTCGGTGTGGCTGCGGTTCGGTGTTGCTGCGGTGCCGGGGCGGTTCGGTGTCACTGCGGGACCGGGGCGGTTCGGTGTTGCTGCGGTTCGGTGTTGCTGTGGTGCCGGGGCGGTTCGGTGTCACTGCGGCTCAGTGTCACTGCGGGACCAGGGCGGTTCGGTGTCGCTGCAGGGCGGTTCGATGTCACTGCGGTTCGGTGTCGCTGCGGTGCCGGGCCGGTTCTGTGTCTCTGCAGGGCGGTTTGGTGTCACTGCGGGACCGGGGCGGTTCGGTGTCGCTGAGGGGCGGTTAGGTGTCGCTGTGGTCCGGTTCGGTGTCACTGCAGTTCGGTGTCGCTGCGGTTCGGTGTCACTGTGGGACAGAGGCGTTCGGTGTCACTGCGATGCTGGGGCGCTTCGGTGCCGCTGCGGGACCGGACCGGTTCGGTGTCGCTACGGGACTGGGGCGGTCCGATGTCGCTGAGAGGCGGTTCGGTGTCACTGTGGGACTGGGGCGGTTCGGTGTCGCTGTGGGGCGGTGCAGTGTCACGGCGGTGCCAGGCCGGTTCGGTGTCGCTGAGGGACCGGGGCACTTCGGTGTCACTGCGGGACCGGGGCAGTTTGGTGTCGCTGTGGTGCCGGTTCGGTGTTGCTGCGGTGCCGGGCCGGTTCGGAGCCGCTGCAGGACCGGACCGGTTCGGTGTTGGTGAGGGACCGAGCCGGTTCGGTGTCGCTATGGGACTGGGGCGGTTCGGTGTCGCTGAGGGACCGGGTCAGTTTGGTGTCGCTGCGGGACCGGACCGGTTCGGTGTCGCTGTAGTGCCGGTTCGGTGTTGCTGCGGTGCCGGGCCGGTTCGGTGTTGCTGCGGGACCGGGGCGGTTCGGTGTCACTGCGGGTCGGTTCGGTGTCACTTCCGTCACTCTGCTCACGGATTCCCCCCCGCACGGAACCGCCGCGCCGCCGTTATTGTTCCCCGCGGAGCTCCGTGCGGGGCAGGATGATGTCGGCGATGCGGGGCAGCGCGCCGGTGCCGGTGCCGGTGCCGGTATCGGTGTCGGTACCGCGAACCGGGTCCGGTTCCAGCAGCAGCGCGCTCTGCAGTGCCTGGCGCTGCGCGGTCCCAACGCGGCCGTTGTGGTGCAGCCGAAGCCAGGGGTCACCTGCGGGCAGCGGGACGGGGCGCTGGGACACGGAACCGGGACCGACACCGGGACCGGCACCGGGATACGGAACCGGGATACGGCACCGGGACTGGCAAAGGGATGCGGCACCGGGATGCAGCACCTGCTTGTGGCACCGGGACCGACACCGGGATGCGGCACCGGGACCGGCACCGGGATGCAGCACAGGAGTGTGGCACCGGAACCGGCACCTTGATACGGCACCGGGATGGGGCTCTGGGATACGGAACCGGGATGCAGAACCGGGATGCCACACTGGGACCGGCACCGGGATATGGCACCAGGATGCGGCACTGGGATTGGCACCTTGATACGGCACCGGGATGCAAGAACCAGGATGGGGCACTGGGATGTGGCACCGGGTTGCGGCACCGGGATGGGGCACTGGGATGTGGCACCAGGACCGGCACTGGGATACAGCACCAGGATGCGGAACCAGAATGCAGAACCGGGATGCCGCACTGGGAAGTGGCACCGGGATGCGGCACGAGAATGGGGCACCGAGATACTTCACTGGGTTGTGGCACCGGGATGTGGCACTGGGATATGGTGCTGAGATACGGGACCGGGACCGGCACCTTGATACGGCACCGGGATGCAGCAGTGGGATGTGAAACCGGGATGCGGCACCAAGATATGGCACCGGGATGTGGCACTGGGATATGGCACCGGGATGTGGCACTGGGATGGGGAACCGGGATGTGGCACCGGGATACGGCACTGGGACTGGCAAAGGGATGTGGCACCGGGACCGGCACCAGGATGTAGCATAGGGATACAGCACCGGAATGCAGAACCGGGATGCCACACTGGGACTGGCACCGGGATGCGGCATGGGGATGGGGAACCGGCATGGGGAACCGGGACTGACACCTTGATACGGCACCGGGATGTGGCACAGGGACCGGCACCGGGATGCGGAACCGGGATGGGGCACAGGGATGCGGCACTGTGACTGGCACCGGGACCGGCATCAGGATGCAGCACCGGGACCGGCACCTTGATACGGCACCGGGATGCGGCACCGGGATGGGGCACCGGAATGGGGCACCGGGACCGGCACCGGGATGGGGCACCGGGATACAGCACCGGGATGGGGCACTGGGATACGGCACCGGGACCGGCACCGGGACCGGCACCGGGATGCGGCACCAGGATACGGCACCGGGATATGACACCGGGTCCGACACCTTGATATGGCACAGGGGTGGGACACCAGGATACGGCACCGGGACCGACAGCGGGACCGGCACCGGGACGTGCCCCCCCTCCTCCCCCCCTCACCTTCCCGCAGTCGCTGCCCCGCCTCCACCAGCAGCTCGGCTCCCACAGCGGGGTCGATTCTTTCCCCGGCTCGCGTCCGTCCGGCGCCCATCGCGTGCAGCGTCTGCGCCAACGGCAGCGCGGCCACCCCGCGCACCGCGCCTGGGACACCGGGGCACCGCAGCGTCACCGCAGCGCGGGGGGGGGGGGGGGGGAAGGGGGCATGGGGTGGAGATGGGATGGGATGGGGATGAGTGGGGATGGGGTGGGGTGGGGTGGGGTGGGGTGGGATGGGTTGGGGATGGGGGTGGGAATAGAATGGGGATGGGAATGGGAATGGGATGGGGATGGGATGTGATAGGAAGTGGGTGGGACGGGGATGGGATGGGATGGGGTGGGATGGGGATGGGGGTGGGGTGGGATGGGGTGGGATGGGATGGGATGGGATGGGGTGGGGTGGGATGGGGATGGATATGGGATGGATGGAGTGGGGATGGGGATGGGGTGGGGCTGAGGATGGGGATGGGGATGAAGGTGGGGATGGGATGGGATGCGATAGGAAGTGGGTGGGATGGGGTGGGATGGGGTGAAGTGAGGATGGGGATGGGGGTGGGATGGGATTGGGATGGGGTGGGGATGGGGTGGGGATGGGATGGGATGGGATGGGGTGGGGATGGGGTGGGGATGGGGATGGGGTGGGGATGAAGGTGGGGATGGGGATGAAGGTGGGGATGGGATGCAATAGGAAGTGGGTGGGATGGGGTGGGATGGGGTGAAGTGAGGATGGGGATGGGGGTGGGATGGGATTGGGATGGGGTGGGGATGGGGTGGGGATGGGGATGGGGATGAGGATGGGGATGGGATGAGGAAGGGATGCAATAGGAAGTGAGTGGGATGGGATGGGATGGGATGGGATGGGATGGGATGGGATGGGTTGGGATGGGGATGGGGATGGGGATGGGATGGGATGGGATGGGGGTGGGGATGGGGATGGGATGGGATGGGGATGGGATGGGGATGGGGTGGGGATGGGGATGGGGGTGGGAATGGGATGGGGATGGGATGGGATGGGATGGGATAGGACGGGATGAGATGGGATGGGATGGGATGGGATGGGGATGGGGTGGGGTGAAGGCGGAGCTCCCCCGCCCCCCTCACCTCCGCAAGGCGCCCGCAGCTCCTCGCAGTTTCTCGCCCCCCCCAGGACCTGGCGGCGCTGCGGCTCGGTCCCGGCGCACAACAGCCGGGCGGTGTCCGGGGAAACCCCCTGCGCCTCCAGCATGGCCTCGAACCTGCCCAGAGCCGAGCCGTCGTCCAACGCCCGCCCCAGCCGCTCCCCGCCCTGCTCCGGGGTCGCCGCCATCCCGCACTGCCACAGCAGCAGCCCCCCTGCAGGGCGCAGCGTGCGACCCCGGTGAGGGGTGGGGGAAGGAGGGCTGGGGGGACCGTGGGGGTCCCAAGCGGGCCGGGGACACGAGGGGCATCGGAGGGGCCGGGGGCTGACAGCATCCAGCGGGGGATGGGGGTGAGGGGGTGGGGAGGGTGGGATGGGGGGAAGGACGCGGGGGCTGGGCTGAGAAAGGGGGTGTGGGATCAGGGGGCTTGGGGGCAACCACGGGCATCGCCAGGTCCACGCCATCCCCAGTACATCCCGTCTCCCATCCTCATACCCATTCCATCCCCACAGCCATCCCATCCCATCCCCATCCCATCCCCATCCCATCCCATCCCATCCCCATTCCATCCCCATCCCATCCCATCCCATCCCATCCCATTGCAACCTATCCCATCCACAACCCCAACACTTGTCCCACCCCACTCCACCTTCATCCCATCCCCATCCCATCCCCTCCCACCCCATCCCATCCCATCTCATCTCATCCCATCTCATCCCATCCCATCCCATGCCCATCCCATCCCATTCCATCCTATCCCATCCACAACCCCAACCCTTTTCCCACCCCACCCCATCTGCACCCCCATCCCATCCCCACCCCATCCCCATTCCATCCCCATCCCATCCTCTCCCATCCCATCTCATCCCATCTCATCCCATGCCCATCCCATCCCATCCCATTGCATCCTATCCCATCCACAACCCCAACACTTGTCCCACCCCACCCCATCCCATCCCACCCCATCCCACCCCATTCCATGCCATCCTCATCCCATCCCATCCACAACCCCAACCCTTTTCCCACTCCACCCCATCTGCATCCCCATTCCATCCCCACGCCCATTCCATCCACACGCCCATTCCATCCCATCCCATCCCATCCTCATCCCATCCCACCCCATCCCCATCCCCGTCCCAGCCCACCCCCATCCCATCCCACCCCATCCCATCCACAACCCCATCCCTTTTCCCACCCCACTCCATCCGCATCCCCATCCCATCCCCATCCCATCCCACTCCACCCCATCCCACCCCATCCCATCCACAACCCCAACCCTTTTCCCACCCCACCCCACCCCATCCGCATCCCCATTCCATCCCCATGCCCATCCCACTCCACCCCATCCCATCCCCCATCCCATCCCATCCCATTCCAATCCCCACCCCCACTCCGACCCCCATCTCATCCTATCTCATCCCACCTCACCCCATCCCCACCCCATCCCACCCTATCCCCACCCCACCCCACCCCATTCCATCCCATCCCACCCCATCCCACCCCCATCCCCATTCTCATCCACATCCCACCCCATCCCATCCCATCCCATCCCAATCCCCACCCCCACTTTGACCCCCATCCCATCCCACCCCATCCCATCCCATCCCAATCCCCACCCCCAGCCCCACTCTGACCCCCATCCCATCTCATCCCATCGCATCCCACCCCCGTCCCACTCCACCCCATCCCATCCCTATCCCATCCCAATGCCCACCCCCACCTCTACTCTGACCCCCATCCCATCCCATCCCACCCCACTGCACTCCATCCCACCCCCACCCCCACCCCACCCAAATCCCCACACCTCCCCCCCGCCCCTCACCCAGCGCGGTCACCAGCTCCCTCAGGTCCTTGGCTCCCCGTCCCTCCATGCACTCCAGCGCCTCCAGCACCTCCAGCCCGGCTCCGACGCAGCGCCCCAGGGGTTCATCCATGCGGCTCAGCACGGCGGCCGTGCGGATGCCCATCTCCTCCCCCACCTCCACCTGCGTTGCGCAGCGGGCAGGATGCGGCCCCGCCGACCTCCCCGTGTTCCGAGTGCGGGGTCGGGGGTCCCGGGGGTCTCACCAGGCTGCGCGCCAACTCCCTGGCTCCGTCCAGGGTCGGGCACAGAGCCGCGCTGCCGAACTTCACGTCCAGCACCAGCGCCGAGATCCGCTCCGCCGCCTTCTTGCTGAGGATGGAAGCTGAGGACGGGCGGCTCCGTGGGTCCCGGTCGGCCCCCGGGACCCCGCTGGGGTTGGGTGGGGGCCCGACCCCCATCCCGCGGCCGGCCGTACCGGTGATGAGGGGGACGCTGTCGATGGTGGCGGTGACGTCCCGCAGGCCGTACAGCACGCGGTCGGCCGGCACCAGCTCCTCGCTCTGCCCCACGATGCAGCAGCCCGCGCGCTCCACGATGCGGCGCATCTGCAGGGCCGGCCGTGAGCCCACGGGATCCCGTATCGCATCTGCATCCCGTATCGCAGCCGCATCCCGTATCGCCTCCTCATCCCATATCGCCTCTGTATTCCATATCGCCTCCTCCTCCCATATCGCCTCCATATCCCGTATCGCCTCCTCCTCCCATATCGCCTCCATATCCCGTATCGCCTCCTCATCCCATATCGCCTCCGTATTCCATATCGCCTCCTCATCCCATATCGCCTCTGTATCCCAAATCCCTTCCGCATCCCATATCGCCTCCTCATCCCATATCACCTCCACATCGCGTATTGCCTCCATATCCCATCTCGCCTCCTCATCCCAAATTGCCTCTGTATCCCAAATCGCCTCCGTATCCCATATTACCTTCTCATCCCATATCGCCTCCTCATCCCATATCACCTCCTCATTCCGTATCACCTCCTCATTCCATACCACCTCCTCATTCCGTATCGCCTCTGTATCCCATATCGCCTCCGCATCCCATATCGCCACTGCATCCCATATCGCCTCCTCATCCCATCTTGCCTCCTCATCCCATATTGCCTCGGTATCCCAAATCGTCTCTGTATCCCATATCGCCTCCACATCCCATATCGCCTCTGTATCCTAAATCGCTTCCGCATCCCATATTGCCACTGCATCCCCTATCGCCACCTCATCCCATATCGCCTCTGCATCCCATATCACCTCCACATCCCATATCGCCTCCGCATCCCATATCACCTCTGTATCTTATATCACCTCCTCATCCCATATCGCCTCCGCATCCCATATCGCCTCCGCATCCCATATCACCTCCTCATCCCATATCGCCTCCTCATCCCATATCGCCTCTGTATCCCAAATTGCTTCCGCATCCCATATCGCCTCTGTATCCCAAATCGCTTCCACATTCCATATCAACTCTGCATCCCATCTTGCCTCCGCATCCCATATCGCCTCTTCATCCCATATCGCCTCTGTATCCTAAATCACTTCTGCATCCCATATTGCCTCTGCATCCCATATCATCTCCTCATCCCGTATCGCCTCTGTATCCCGTATCGCCTCCGCATCCCATATCGCCTCCACATCCCATATCGCCTCCTCATCCCATGTCGCTTCTGTATCCTAAATCGCTTCTGCATCCCATATTGCCACTGCATCCCATATTGCCTCCTCATCCCACATCACCTCCTCATCCCATATCGCTTCCGCAACCCATATCGCCTCTGCATCCCATATTGCCTCCTCATCCCACATCGTCTCTTCATCCCATATCTTCTCCGTATCCCATATCTCCTCCGCATCCCATATCGCCTCTGTATTTTATATCGCCTCCTCATCCCATATCGCCTCTGTATCCCAAATTGCTTCCGCATCCCATATCACCTCCTCATCCCATATCGCCTCCTCATTCCATATCGCCTCTGTATCCCAAATTGCTTCTGCATCCCATATCGCCTCCGCATCCCATATCACCTCCTCATCCCATATCGCCTCCTCATCCCATATCGCCTCGGTATCCCAAACTGCCTCTGTATCCCATATCACCACCTCATCCCATATCGCCTCTGCATCCCATATCACCTCCTCATCCCATATCACCACCTCATCCCATATCGCCTCCTCATCCCATATCGCCTCTGTATCCTAAATCGCTTCTGCATCCCATATCGCCACTGCATCCCATTTCGCCTTGGTATCCCAGATTGCCTCTGTATCCCATATCGCCTCCTCATCCCATATCGCCTCTGTGTCCTAAATCGCTTCTGCATCCCATATCACCTCCTCATCCCATATCACCTCCTCATCCCATATCGCCTCCTCATCCCATATCGCCTCTGTGTCCTAAATCGCTTCTGCATCCCAAATTGCTTCTGCATCCCATATCGCCTCCGCATCCCATATCACCTCCTCATCCCATATCGCCTCTGCATCCCGTATCGCCTCCACATCCCATATCTCCCCCGCATCCCATATCGCCTCCTCATCCCGTATTGCCTCTGTATCCCACATCGCCTCCGCATCCCACATCCCCCCCGCATCCCACATCCCACTGTCATCCCCCCCCCACCCCTCCCTCCCCCCCCGTCCCACGCCGCCCCCCCTGCCCCCCGCTCTCCTCCCCCACCTGCTCAGGGCTCTGTGTGACGCAGAAGCCCGGGATGGCCTCCAGTTTGTCCAGCGTTCCCCCGGTGTGCCCCAGCCCGCGCCCGCTGATCATGGGCACCTGTGGGCGGGCAGCGGTGGCACCACAGGGCTGCTCCATCCCACCCCACCCCGTGCCCATCCCATTCCATTCCATCCCTTCCCACCCCCACCCCACCCCATCTCCAACCCCACCCCCATCCCCATCCCCGTTCCATCCCACCCCACCCCACCCCACCCCACCCCACTCCATCCCATCCCATCCCACCCCATCCCATCCCATCCCATCCCATCCCATCCCATCCCCATCCCATCCCTCCCCATCCCACCCCATCTCCACCGCATTCCATCCCATCCCACCCCATTCCTGTCTTCATCACCATCCCCACCCCCATCCCCATCCCCATCCCTACCCCCATCCCATCCCATCCCATCCCATCCCATCCCATCCCATCCCATCCCCATCCTTATCCCCATCCCATCCCATCCATCCCATCCCATCCCATCCCATCCCATCCCCATCCTTATCCCCATCCCATCCCATCCCATCCCATCCCATCCCATCCCATCCCATCCCATCCCCATCCTTATCCCCATCCCATCCCATCCATCCCATCCCATCCCATCCCATCCCATCCCATCCCATCCCATCCCATCCCATCCCATCCGAACCCCATCTCCACCCCATCCCATCTCCACCCCATCCCATCCCACCCCATCCCATCCCATCCCATCCCATCCCATCCCATTCTCATCCCCATCCCCATCCCCACCCCATCTCCACTGCATTCCATCCCATCCCACCCCATTCCTGTCTCCAATCCATCCCACCCCATCCCATACATCCGAACCCCATCTCCACCCCATCCCCATCCCATCTCCACCCCATTCCATCCCACCCCATCCCATCCCATCCCATCCCATTCTCATCCCCATCCCCACCCCATCTCCACTGCATTCCATCCCATCCCACCCCATTCCTGTCTCCAACCCATCCCACCCCATCCCATCCATCCGAACTCCATCTCCACCCCATCCCCACCCCATCTCCACCGCATTCCATCCCATCCCATCCCATTCCTGTCTCCATCGCCACCCCACCCCATCCCCATCCCACCCCCCCCCACCCTTTCCCCCCCCCCCCCCCCCCCCACCTTACACCCGCACGCAGCCATGGCCGGAGCCAACACGATGCTGACTTTGTCTCCCACCCCGCCGGTGGAGTGTTTGTCCACCAGGACGCGGCGCCATCCCTGCGGCCATTCCAGCGCCCGCCCGGACGCGGCCATGGCGCGGCTGAGCGCCAGCGTCTCCGCGCGGTCCATGCCCCGCAGCCGCACGGCCATCAGCATGGCGCCTGCCGGCACCCCAGCGCCATCGCGCCGGCTTCGGCTCCGGCCGCGGCCCCGTGCACCCATGCCCCCCCCGCCGTGCCCCCACCCGCCCCCGACCGCTGCGTCCTCGCGTTGGGTCACCGCCGTGCTCCCTGCGGGTCCGTCCACGGCCGCATCCCGATGCTGTGCCCCCCCGTGTCCACCATCCCCACGCTGTGGCCCCCCATATCCCCAGGCCTATGCTGTACCCCCATGTTCCCCACCCCCATCCCCAAACTGTGTCCCCCCGTGTCCCCCATCCCCACGCTGTGCACTCCCATGACCCCCATATCCCCCATCCTCCTCCCCAAGCCGTGCCCCCCCATGTCCCCCATCCCCATCCCCACGCTGTGCCCCCCCATGTCCTTCATGTCCCCCATCCCAACATTGAGTACCCCCCCATGTCCCCATCCCCCCACACTGGACCTCCATATCCTCCACGCTGTGCCCCCCATATCCCCCATTCCCATCCCCAAACTATTTCCCCCCATGTCCCCCACCCCCACGCTGTGCCCCACCAAATTCCCCATGTGCCCCATCCCCACACTGTGTACCCCATGTCCCCATCCCCCCCCATGCTGGACCCCCATGTCCCCCATGCCCCCATCCCCACGCTGTGCCCCCCCATATCCCCAGCCCTATGCTGTACCCCCATGTCCCCCACCCCCACACTGTGTACCCCCATATCCCCCACCCCCATCCCCAAATTATGTCCCCCCGTGTCCCCCATCCCAATGCTGTGCCCTCCCATGTCCCCCATCCCCACGCTGTGTCCCCCATGTCCCCATTCCCCCCCCATGCTGGACCCCCATATCCCCCATGTCCCCCATCCCCACACTGTGGCCCCCCATGTCCTTCATGTCCCCCATCCCCACATTGAGTACCCCCCCATGCCCCCATCCCCATGCTGTGCCCCCCATATCCCCCACCCCCATCCCCATACTGTACCCCCATATCCCCCATCCCCCTCCCCACGCTGTACCCCCATGACCCCATCTCCACCCCGATGCTGTGTCCCCCATGGCCCCCATCCCCACGCTGTGCCCCCCATATCCCCAGCCCTATGCTGTACCCCCACGTCCCCCATTCCCACACTGTGTCCCCCCCATGTCCTTCATGTCCCCCATCCCCACGTTGAGTACGCCCCCATGCCCCCCATCCCCACGCTGTGCCCCCCCATACCCCCAGCCCTATGCTGTACCCCCATGTCCCCCATTCCCACACTGTGTACCCCCATGTCCCCCACCCCCATCCCCACGCTGTGCCCCCCATGTCTTTCATGTCCCCCATCCCATCCCAACATTGAGTACCCCCCCATGTTCCCCATCCCCACGCTGTGTACCCCCATGTCCCCATCCCCCCCCACGCTGGACCCCCCATGTCCCCGATGCCCCCATCCCCACACTGTGTCCCCCCCATGTCCTTCATGTCCCCCATCCCCACGTTGAGTACGCCCCCATGTTCCCCATCCCCACGCTGTGTCCCCCATGTCCCCCATCCCCACGCTGTGCCCCCCCATGTCTCCCATCCCCACGCTGTGCCCCCCATGCCCCCCATCCCCATTCTGTGCCCCCCCATATCCCCATCCCAATGCTGTACCCCCCCATGTCCCCCACCCCCATCCCCAAACTATGTCCCCCTGTGTCCCCCATCCCAATGCTGTGCCCCCCCATGCCCCCCAGCCCCACACTGTGCCCCCCCATATCCCCCATCCCCCATCCCCATGCTGTGTCCCCCCATTTCCCTCACCCCCTTCCCCACACTGTGACCCACATGCCCCCCTTCCCACACTGTGTACCCCCATATCCCCCACCCCCATCCCCACGCTGTGCCCCCCCATGTCCCCCATCCCCACGCTGTGCCCCCCCATATCCCCCATCCCCACACTGTGCCCCCCCATATCCCCATCCCCACACTGTGCCCCCCCATATCCCCATCCCAATGCTGTGCCCCCCCATGTCCCCCATCCCCATCCCCAAACTATGTCCCCCTGTGTCCCCCATCCCCAAACTATGTCCCCCCATGTCCCCCATCCCCACGCTGTGCCCCCCATGTCCCCATTCCCATCCCCACCCTGTGCCCCCCATATCCCCCACCCCCATCCCCACACTGTGCCCCCCCACGTCCCCATCCCCATCCCCACGCTGTGCCCCCCCATATCTCCCACCCCCACCCCCACGCTGTGTCCCCCC
The DNA here is from genome assembly GCA_030408155.1 of Lophura swinhoii. Lineage (NCBI taxonomy): Eukaryota > Metazoa > Chordata > Aves > Galliformes > Phasianidae > Lophura > Lophura swinhoii. Next base: position 78,283 of record CM059454.1, on the reverse strand, counting down.
ATATCCCCCACCCCCCATGCCCCCCATCCCCACCCCCACCCCCACTCTGTGCCCCCCACATTCCCCCCATCCCGTCCCCATCCATGACCCCCCACCTCCCCTCGCACCGCTCCGTCCCCCCCCCCCCGCGCCCCCTCCCCAAATGCGCACCGATCTGGCCGTGCTGCGCGCTTCCCTCGCTCACAGCGCGCACGAAGCCGCGGATCTCGTCGTCCCGCAGCCGCTCCCCGTCCCGCTTTTTGCGGATCAGCTCCGGCATCGCCGCCGCTGCGTCCATCCCGCACCTCCACGCGTCGTCCCCGTTCCCCCCCCCAACCCCCCCCCCGGAGCCGCGCACGGGACCGCGCCGTTCCCTGGACTCTGTCCCCGGGGCAGGGAACGAAGGTGGCGGGGTTGGGGCTGCCCCCCCCGCCCCCCCCCGGCTCCTTCCCGGCCCCTTCCCGACCCCCCCCCTCCACCCCCCCGGCTCCTTCCCGCCCCCCCCTGGTGCCCGGCGTTGTCGCAGCCCCTCCTGGATCGTCCCCACCTCCCGCACAGCGCGGGGCGCTCGTGACCCCAGGTGCCCCCTAACCCCCGTGTCCCCCCCCGTGTCCCCTCCCCGTGTGCCACCCCGTGTTCCCCCCCCCGTGTCACACCCCCGTCTCCCCTCCCCGTGCCCCCCCCGTCCCCTCCCCGTGTGTTCCCCTCGTGTCCCCCCCGTGACCCCTCCCTGTGCCTCCTCCCCGTGCCCCCCCCGGTCGCTTCCCCGTGTGTCCCCTCCCCGTGTCCCCCCCCCGTGTCACACCCCCGTCTCTCCTCCCCGTGCCCCCCCCGGTCCCTTCCCCGTGTGTCCCCCCACATGTCTCTTCCCCGTGTGTCCCCCCCGTGTCCCCTCCCCCTGTCTCCCCCCATTGTCCCCTCCCGTGTCTCCCCCCCCGTGTTCCTCCCCCGTGTCCCGCCTCCGTGTCACACCCCCGTATCCCTTCCCCGTGCTCCCCCCCCGTGCCCCCGCCCGGTCCCCTCCCCGTGGCCCCCACCGTGTCCCCCCCCCCAGTGTCACCCCTCCCGTGTCCCACCCCGTGTTCCCCCCACCGTGTCCCCCACCCATTGTCCCCCCCCGTGTCTGCTCCCCGTGTCCCCCCTCCCCGTGCCCCCCTCGGTGTCCCCCCCCGTCCCCCCCCCCGTGTCCCTCCCTCATTGTCCCCTCCCCGTTTCCCCCCCCGTATCCTCCCCGTGTCCCCCATCCATTGCCCCCCCCCGTGTCCCCCCCCGTGTCCCCCCTCATTGTCCCCTCCCCACTTCTCCCCCCCGTATCCTCCCCATGTCCCCCCCCGTGTCCCTCCCATGTCCCCCCCCCACATTGTCCCTCCCTCACATTGTCCCCCCCCCGTGTCCCCCCGTGTCCCTCCCACGTCCCCCCCCCAACATTGTCGTCCCCCCCCGTGTCTCACCCCTGTCCCTCCCATGTCCCCCCCCCCCATTGTCCCCCCCCCGCGCCCCCCCCCCGTGTCCGTCCCCCCCCCCTTCCCCGCCCCGTGGGAGGAGCAGCCTGTGGCGGGGTGCGGGGGGGGGGTGACCGTGGGGCGGGAGGGGGCAATGGGGGCACAGGAGGCGCTGGGGGCTGGTGGGGAGAAATAGGGGCGGGGTGTGCAGGGGAATGGGGGGGGGCAGGGGGGGGCAAAGGGCCACGGGGGGGGCATTAGGGATGGTGGAGGAGATGGGGGCCATATGGGACCGTATAGGTGCCGTATAGGGACCATTTAGGGGCCATATAAGGGTCATATGGGAGCCAAATAGGGGCCATATAGTGGCTGTATGGGGACCATATAGAGGTCATATAGGGGCTATATGGGGGCCATGTATGGGCCGAATAGGGGTCATATAGGAGTCGTATAGAGGGCATATGGGACCATATAGGGGCCATATGGGACTGTATAGGTGCCGTATAGGGACCATTTAGGGGCCATATAGGGGTCATATGGGGGCCATATAGGGCTGTATAGGGGCCATATGGGACCGTATAGGTGCCGTATAGGGGCCATTCAGGGGCCATATGAGGGCCATATAGGGGGCATATGGGACTGTATAGGGGCCATATGGGACTGTATAGGTGCCATATAGGGGCCATTTAGGGGCCATATAGGGGCCGTATAGGGTCCATATGTGGGCCATATTTGAGCCATATAGGGGCCATTTAGGGGCCATATGAGGGCCATATAGGGGGCATATGGGACTGTATAGGGGCCATATGGGAGCCATATAGGAGCCATATAGGGGCCATTTAGGGGCCATATGGGGGCCATATGGGGGCCATATAGTGGCTGTATGGGGGCCATATAGGGGCCATATAAGGGGCCATGTATGGGCCATATAGGGGTCATATGGGAGCTATATGAGGGCCATATAGGGGCCATATAGGGGCTGTATGGGGGTCATATAGAGGGCATATGGAACTGTATAGGGGCCGTACAGGGGCCATTTAAGGGCCATTTAGAGGCCATATAGGGTCCATATGTGGGCCATATTTGAGCCATATAGGGGCCATTTAGGGGCCATATAAGGGTCATATGGGAGCTATATAGGGGCCATATAGTGGCTGTATGGGGGACATATAGGGGCTGTATGGGGGCCATATAGGGACTGTGTGGGGGCCATATGGGACCATATAGGAGCCATATGGGGGTCATTTGAGGGGCATATGGGACCGTATGGGGCCATGTGGGGGCCTTATAGGTGCCGTATAGGGACCATTTAGGGGCCATATAGGGGCTATATAGGGGCCTTATGGGGGCCATATGGGGGCCATATATCAGCCATATGAGGGCCATATAGAGGCTGTATAAGAGCTGTATAAAGGCCATATAGGGGCCATATAGGGGCCATTTAGGGGCCATATGAGGGCGATATAAGGTCTGTATAGAGGCCATACAGGGGCCATATTGGAGCCATATAGGGCTCATTTATGGGCCATATAGGGGCCATATTGGAGCATTATAGGGGCCATTTAGGGGCCACATGGGAGCCCTATAGGGGCCATTTAGGGGCCGTATGAGGGCCATATAGGGGCCATATGGGGGCTGTATAGGGGCCGTATTGGAGCCCTAGAGGGGCCATTTAGGGGCCATATGGGGGCCACCTAGGGGCCATATGGGGGCCGGATAGGGGCCATATTGGAGCCATATAGGGGCTGTTTAGGGGCCATATGAGGGCCATATAGGAGCCACATGGGACCGTATAGGGGCCATATAGGGGCCATATGGGGGCCATATAAGGGCTGTATAGAGGCCATATAGGGGCCGTTTGGGGGCCTTATGGTGGCCATATAGGGGCCATATAGCAGCCCTATAGGGGCCATTTAGGGGCTATATGGGGGCTGTATCGGGGCCATATTGGAGCCATATAGGGGCCATTTAGGGGCCATATGCGGGCCATATGGGGGCAATAGAGGGGCCATATTGGAGCCCTATAAGTAAGGGCCATATAGGGGCCATATGGGGACATGGGGGGGGGGGGGGTCGCGCTGCTCATCCTGCAGGGAGCGGAGTGCGACTGGGGGGGGAGGGGTACAACGAGTTTGGGGGGGGGGGAAGAGGGGGATGGGACGAGTCGGGCTGCGACCCCATGAGCGGGGGAGGGAGGTGTGTGTGGGGGGGGGCAGCCCTACATGCGACGCACCCGATGCTTCTCCGCCCCCACCTCCCCCCCCCCCCCAACCCATAGGACCCCCAAAGAAACCCTAAAACCTCCCCAATCCATAGACACCCCCTAACACACCTAGAGGACCCCCGAAGCCCTCCCATCCCATAGGAGCCCCCAACTCCCCCCATAGGAGCCCCCAAAGCCCCCCCACCACATAGACCCTCCCTAAGCCCCCTATAGGGCCCCCAAAGCTCCCCCAGTTCATAGATACCCGCTAACACACCTATAGGACCCCCAAAGCCCCCCCACCCCATAGGAGCCCCAACTCCCTGCATAGACCCCCAAAGCCCCCCCACCCCATAGCTCCCCCTAAATCCCCCCATAGGACCCCCATAGGACCCACCACACCCCTTAGTAACCCCAAAGCCCCTCCAACCCCATAGACCCCCCCTAAGCCCCCTATGGGGCCCCCAAAGTGCCCCCAATCCATAGATACCCCCTAACACACCTATAGGACCCCTAAAGCCCCCCAAATCCATAGGACCCCCCAACTCCCCCCATAGGACCCCCAAAGCCCCCTCACCCCAAAGGCCCCCCACCCCATAAGACCCACCACCCCCCATAGGACCCCCAAAGCCCCCCCACCCCATAGGACCCCCATAGGACCCCCAAAGCCCCCTCACCCTAAAGGCCCCCCACCCCATAGGACCCCCACAGGACCCCCAAAGCCCCCTCACCCTAAAGGCCCCCCACCCCATAGGACCCCCACAGGACCCCCAAAGCCCCCCCACCCCATAGTTCCCTCTAAATCCCCCCATAGTTCCCCCATAGGACCCACCACCCCCCAAAGCCCCCTCACCCCAAAGGCCCCCCACCCCATAAGACCTACCACCCCCCATAGGACCCCCAAAGCCCCCCCCCCCCATAGGACTCCCATAGGACCCCCAAAGCCCCCCCCAACCCAAATCCCCCCACCCCATAGGACCCCCATAGGACCCCCAAAGCCCCCTCACCCCAAAGGCCCCCCACCCCATAGGACCCCCACAGGCCCCCCAAAGCCCCCCCACCCCAAAGGCCCCCCACCCCATAGGACCCCCACAGGCCCCCCAAAGCCCCCCCACGCCCCACGGACAGACGCTCGGCGGAGCCGCGTTGCGGGCAGCCACGCGTTGTTGGCAGCCCCCTATGGGGGCACATCCACGATCAGCGGGGTGAGGAATTCCGAGTGGCAAAAGTCCGGCCTTGGGGTCGCCCCGTTCGGGGGCTGTACTGCCCGGGTCCCGGAGTGCTCGGGACGCGGGGGGGGGCGGGGCGGGGCTGCATGCTGTAATGCGGAGCTCGGCGTTTGTAGGCGTCGGGTCCGACCACGCGGTAATTGCACGGCCCGGGGGTCTGCGGGGAGGGGGGCGATGGGGGGCGATGGGGGGCACCGTGGAGACCCTCGACCCCAATGGAGACCACCCCCAGAGTAACCTTAAAGTTCCAACCCATAGGACCCAACAACCCCCCCTAGACCCCCCAAAGCCCCTCCACAGACCCCAAGGCCCCCCGACCCCATTGGAGCCCCCAACTCCCTGCATAGACCCCCAAAGCCCCCCCACCCCATAGGAGCCCCCAACTCCCCCATAGATCCCCAAAGTCCCCCAACCCATGGGACCCACCACCCCCCTTAGTAACCCCAAAGCCCCCCACCCCATAGTTCCCCCTAAATCCCTCCATAGGACCCCCAAAGCCCCCCCACCCCAAAGGCCCCCACCCCATAGGATCCACCACCCCCCATAGGACCCCCAAAGCCCCCCCGACCCCATATGACCCACCAACCCCCCCACAGACCCCCAAAGCCCCCCCCAACCCTCCCATAGACCCCGAAAGCCTCCCCAACCCATAGGAGCCTCCAACCCCCCCCACAGACCCCCAAAGCCCCCCCACTCCATTGGAGCCCCCAACCCCCCCCCACAGACCCCAAAGCCTCCCCAACCCCCCCCATAGACTCCCAAAGCCCCCCTACCCCATAGGAGCCTCCAATTCCCCCCATAGGAACCCCAAAGCCCCCCCAATCCATAGACCCCCCTTAAAACCCATATAGGACCCCCGAAGCCCCCCCACCCCATAGGACCCCACAACCGCCCCCATAGGATCCCCAAAGCTCCCCATAGGACCCACCACCCCCCCTTAGCAATCCCAAAGCACCCCCACCACATAGACCCCCCCAACTCACCCCACAGACCCCCAAGCCCCCCACCCCATAGGAGCCTCCAACTACCCCCACAGACTCCCAAAGCCCTCCCGACCCATATGACCCATCAAACTCCCTCCCCACAGACCCCAAAGCCCCCCCACAGACCCCCAAGGACCCCCGACCCCATAGGAGCCACCAACCCCCCCACAGACCCCAAAGCTCCCCCCAACCGCCCCCATAGACTCCAAAGTCCCTCCACCCCATAGGAGCCTCCAACCCCCCCCATAGACCCCAAAGTCCCTCCACCCCATATGACCCACCAACCCCCCCCCACAGACCCCCAAAACCCCCCACCCCATAGGAGCCTCCAACCCCCACCACAGACCCCCAAAGACCCCCCGACCCCATATGACTCACCAACCCCCCCCTACAGACCCCCAAAGCCCCCCACCCCGTATGACCCACCAACCGCCCCCATAGGACCCCCACAGGACCCCCAAGGCCCCCGACCCATATGACCCACCAACCCCCCCCGACAGACCCCCAAAGCAACCCCAACCCCCCCACAGACCCCCAAAGCCCCCCTACCCCATAGGAGCCCCCAACCGCCCCCACAGACCCCCAAAACCCCCCCATAGACCCCCAAAGCCTCCCCACCCCATAGGAGACCCCACCCCACAGACTCCCAAAGCCCTCTCGACTCATATGACCCACCAATCCCCCCCTACAGACCCCCAAGGCCCCTCCAAACCATTGGACCCCCAACTGCCCCCATAGGACCCCCAAAGCCCCCCCACGCCATAGGACTCACCACTCCCTTAGTAACCCCAAAGCCCCCCCAACCCCATAGACTCCCCCTAAGCCCCCTATAGGGCCCCCAAAGCCCCCCCAGTGCTTAGACCCCCCCTAAAACCCCCATAGGACCCCCAAAGCCTCCCCACCCCATAGGAGCCCCCTAACACCCCTATAGGACCCCCAAAGCTCCCTCACCCCATAGTTCCCCCTAAATCCCCCCATAGGACCCCTAAAGGCCCCCCCCCATAGGAACCCCAAAGCCCCCCCAATCCATAGACCCCCCAACCCCCATATAGAACCCCCGAAGCCCCCCCAACCCATAGGACTCCCCAACCCTGCAGCCCCCATAGTAACCCCAAACCCATTCTGCCCCATAGGACCCCCTAAAGCCCCCCCACAGTAGCCCCAAAGCCCCCCCACCCCATAGACCCCCTCAACCTTCACCCATAGGCAGCCCCCACAGAGACCCCCAGCCCTATGGAGACCCCCAGCCCCTTTGGAGACCCCAGCCACTATGCAGACCCCAAACCCCCACGGAGACCCCCAGCCCTATGGAGACCCCCAACCACTATGGAGACCCCCAGCCCACAGCCACCATGGAGACCCCCAGCCCTATGGGGACCCCCAAACCTTTTGGAGACCCCCAGCCCCCATGGAGACCTGCATCCTGCAGTCCCCATAGAGACCCCCAGCCCCTATGGAGACCCCTATCCTCCAGCCCCCATGGAGACCCCCAGCCCCTTTGGAGACCCCCAGCCCCATGGAGACCCCCAGCCCCTTTGGAGACCCCCAGCCACTATGGAGACCCCCAGCCAGTATGGAGACCCCCAGCCCACATCCCCCACAGAGACCCCCAGCCCACAGCCCCCATGGAGACCCCCAGCCCCTTTGGAGACCCCCAGCCCCCACGGAGACCCCCAGCCCACAGCCCCCAGGGAGAACCCCAGCCCCTATAAAGACCCCCAGCCTCCATGGAGAGCCCAGCCCCTTTGGAGACCCCCAGCCCTATGGAGACCCCCAGCCCTATGGAGACCCCCAACCCCTTTGGAGACCCCCAGCCCTATGGATTCCCACAGCCCCCACGGAGACCCCCAGCCCCTTTGGAGACCTCCATCCCGCAGCCCCCCTGAGACCCTCATCCCCCAGCCCGCCTGGAGACCCCCAGCCCGCAGCCCCCCCCCACCTTGCACAGGTCCTGGTAGAAGGCGCCCACGTTGCTGCGTCCCGACATGGAGTAGTTGGGGGCGGAGCTCTTGGTGACGATGCGGGGTCCCAGCATGGGGGGCAGGTGGTACGCAGCGGGACCTGGGGGGGGAAAAGGGGGTGGGGGGCGCGGGGGGGGTGAGGTGGGGGCTGCAACCCAGGGGAGGTGGGGAGGGTGGGTTTGGGATGGGGATGGGAGGTGGGTTTGGGGTGGGGGTCATAGGGGGGATTTGGGGTTCAATTGGGGCTGGGATTGGGCTGGGGGCTCATAGGGGAGATTTGGGGTTCAGATTGGGGCTGGGATTGGGCTGGGGCTCATAGGGGAAATTCGGGGCTGAGATTGGGGTGGGGGCTCAAAGGGGGGATTTGGGGTTCAGATTGGGGTGGGGGCTCATAGGGGAGATTTGGGGTGCAGATTGGGGCTGGGATTGGGGTGGGGGCTCATAGGGGAGATTTGGGGTGCAGATTGGGGCTGGGATTGGGGTGGGGGCTCATAGGGAAGATTTGGGGTTCAGATTGGGGCTGGGATTGAGATGGGGGCTCAATAGGGGGGATTTGGGGTTCAGGTTGGGGCACGGATTGGGGTGGAGGTCATAGGGGGGATTTGGGGTTCAGATTGGGGTGGGGGCTCATAGGGGAGATTTGGGGCTGGGTTTGGGATGGGGGCTCATGGGGGAGATTTGGGGTTCAGATTGGGGCTGGGATGGGGGTGGGGGCTCATAGGGGGGATTTGGGGCTGGGATGGGGGCTCAGGGGAGATTTGGGGTTCAGTTTGGGGCTGGGATTAGGGTGGGGGCTCATAGGGGCGGTTTGGGGTTCAGATTGGAGTGGGGGCTTATGAGGAAGATTTGGGTTTAAGATTGGGGCTGGGATTGGGGTGGGGGCTCAATAGGGGGTCGGGTTTTTTTTTTCAGGGCTGGGTGCCCAATAGGGGGTCGGGGTTTTTTTTCAGGGCTGGGGGCTCAGCTCGCAGACGAAGCTCTCAGTTGGCGGACTGAGGGCTCATTTCATATCCTGGCGGTTCGGACTGAGGACAGAGGTGTGGGTGGGGGGCTCTATTGCTGGGTCTGGGGTCTCCGCTCGGGGCCGGGGCTCAAACTGGTGCCGGATGGGCTCCGCTCGGTGCCGTTGCCGCTCGTCCTGACGCTGCCGGGATTAGGGGGGTGGGGGGGGAGGAGGGGGGGCGTCCTGCGGTCACGGATAGAGAATCCCCCCCCCCAGTTCCCCTACCCGGCGTGTGGTCGCGGATCTTTCCGCGGTGCGGGCTCGCATCGAGCAGGCGGGCGCCGTCGGATAAGCGAAGCGCTCAGCTTTCTCCGGGAAGTAGCGACCTACGGGGCGGCGACCCCCGACGTGAGACCCCCACCCCCCCAACCTCCCCCAATCCCCCCCACCACGGACGAACCCCCCCCCCCCCACCATCCCACCCCATCCCTTACCTGGCGCGGGGGTCCGGAATGGTTCCAGATCCCGAGGCCGGCCGTAGATGGAGAAGGCGAGGCTGCGGGCCGGGCCGTGGGCGGTGGTCCCGGGGGGCACCAGGTAAGCCGGGCCCGGTGAACCGTCGGTTCGCGGCCCCGCCGTGCGCGTCCCGAAGCTGTAAGCGGGTGCGCGGTGCCGGGAGGGGTCGTGGAGGCGAAACCCTGCGGGGCAGTAGGGGGTCAGAGCGTGTCGGACCCCCACCCCAAACCCACCCCCCGCCCCTCCTCACGACCCCCGCTCACCGACGTTGGTTGGGAGTCCGTATTTGGGCCCGGGGCCGCCGTAGAGGGCGGCGATCGGGGCTCGGGGGCGGTGGGGCCGCCAGGTGCCCACCCAGGTGGGCATCGCGGGGGGGGTCAGCGGGCGCTGCTGCTGCCCCACGGCGCCGCGGGTGGGGTCACAATGCGGTCCGTGTGTGTGTATGGGGGGGGGGGTTCTGGGGTTCGGCGTTGCCCCGTCGACCCCTCCCCACTTCCCCCAACTCCCCTCCCCCCCCCCGTAGGACGGACGGGAGGCGGTGCCGTGGGGGAATTAAAGGCTCCGCGCCCCCCGGAAATGTCGGGGAACCCCGACGCCCCCCGGCGCGCCCCTCATCGCCCGGCACCCCGAAGTTTCAGCCCCCCCCTCCCCGGGATGGAACCCCGCAGCCCCGGCGCTCCGTGCGCTCGCCCCCCCCCCTTCCCACCTCCCCCAGCACCCGGCGCCCCCCACGCGGCTCCCCGGACCCCCATATTGGCGGCTCCCCTCCCCTCCCCCCCCCCCCCCTCCCCACCCGCCCGTGGCCGCAGCCCCATCGCCGGGTCGGGACCCCCCCCCCCGCGGAGTCGGCGCTGCCCCCTCACCACCTCTCCCCGGCCGGTCGTTTCTATGGGACCGGGCACAACAAACCGAGCGGGGCCGGGCCCGGCAGCCCCGGGCCGTCAGCGGGGACACTGGGGGGGAAGGGGGAAGGGGGGGCTGAGCCTTGGTGGGGGGCGGTGCGCTGCTGGGCAATCCGTACCGCCACCAGCCCTGCTTGGGCAGCGTTCCCTGCTCCAGGATGTCCGCACAGCCCGTGCCATCCCCAACCCCCACCCCCATCCCACCCCCATCCCATCCCTACTCTCATCTTCATCCCCATCCCCATATTCCCATCCCCATCCCATCCATCCCACCCCAGTCCATCTGTATTCTCATCTTCATCCCACCCCATCCCCATCCCCATCCCCATCCCCATCCCCATCCCCATCCCCATCCCCATCCCCATCCCCATCCCATCCCATCCCATCCCATCCCATCCCATCCCATCCCCATCCCCATCCCATCCCCATCCCCATCCCCATCCCATCCCATCCTTATCCTCATTCCGTCCTACCCCATCCCGTCCCCATCCCCATCCCATCCCCATCCCCATCCCCATCCCCATCCCCATCCCATCCCCATCCCATCCTCATCCTCATTCCATCCCACCCCACCCCACCCCACCCCATCTCCATCCCCATCCCCATCCCATCCCCACCCCCACCCCCATCCCCATTTCCATCCCCATTTCCATCCCCATTTCCATCCCCATTCCCATCCCCATTTCCATCCCCATCCCATCCCCATCCCATCCCTACCCCATCCCATCCTCATCCCCATTCCATCCCACCCCACCCCATCCCATCCCACCCGCACCCCATCCCCATCCCCATCCCATCCCATCCCACCCCATCCTATCCCATCCCACCCCACCCCACCCCATCCCTTCCCATCTGCTGGAGACACCCAAATGATTTTTATCAGGACGGTTTATCTCTGATAAAGCAGATTTTATTTGCGATTGTGATGCTGGCCGTGCCGCAAGCAGGAGCGCAGCTACGGACACAAGACGCCAGCCTTCAGACCCCGTTTTTCCCTTTTCCCACTCCCTGCCCTGTTTCCCCATTGTCCGGTTGCTGCAGGTTCAGGATCTTATCAGTTTGCATTGGTGGATTCGCTGTTATCTGGTGCCAGACAGCAGCCATCCTGCAGTTCCCTGTTGTCTCAGCTCTCCTCGTCACATTGTGATTGTCTCCAAGTCTGCGTTGAGCAAAGAGCCCTGGGGGAGATGATGCCAGGCCTTCCGATGCCTCTTCAGGCGCTTCCTCAGGTTTGCCATGGGTTTTCTCTGGTTTGGCCTCCTGCAGGACCTTCTTGCAGTGTGTGACAAAACAGAGATACATACGCCTGCATGCAGAGCGTGCATTCCTGGGAAGGTTTGTCTCGAGGAGAAGCGATGTGAGCTGTCAGGGATCTTCCCCAAGGTAAGGAGAAAGACTCCCAAAAAGAGCTGTGGCAGCGGAGATCATGAAATAAAAAATATATTATCCAATTCTAATGAAGAAACAGCATTTGATTTCCACACATCCCATCCCATCCCATCCCATCCCATCCCATCCCATCCCATCCCATCCCATCCCATCCCATCCCATCCCACCCCATCCCACCCCCTTCCCATCCCCATCCCATCCCCACCCCATCCCATCCCATCCCATCCCACCCCATCCCATCCCCATCCTCACCCACCCCATCCCATCCTACCCCCACCCCATCCCATCCCATCCTACCCCCACCCCATCCCATCCCATCCCACCCCATCCCATCCTACCCCCATCCCCATCCCATCCCACTCCATCCCATCCCATCCCCATATCCCCACCCCCACCCCATCTGTTGCCTATCGTAGGCGTGGCGACCTGGTTCGGGAACGGCACGGTGCCCCATCCCAGGTATCTCGGTCCATTGGCTCGCTGACACCAATGTGGTGGACGGCAAATGGCGGTTATCGGTGGGAAAAATGGCCTTATACAACCTGGGCACTGAACGCTATTGGCTGTCGGGACAGGGACCCTGTCTTCCCGTACAGCGCGATATCTTCCGGGCGCCAGACCCTCACTACCTACACCCACATTTGTACCTTTGCCATCGCCCTTCCCCCCAGAGGTTTCATCCTCTTGGCTTGTTTGATTGTGGCGCACGTGTCACAGCCATGGATAACCTGTGCAATAGCATCCACAGTTAAGTCCACCCCTCGGTCTCCAGCCCATTTGTATGTTGCATCTCTTCCTTGGTGGCCCGAGGTCTCATGGGCCCACCGAGCCAGAAATAATTCACCCTTATTTTGCCAATCCAGGTCTGTCTGAGCCACCTCAATTTTGGCAGCTCGGTCCACCCGATGGTTATTTTGCTGTTCTCCAGCAGCCCGACTCTGGGGCACATGAGCATCTTCATGGCGCACCTTTACAACCACATCCTTTATTCGGGCAGCAGTGTCTTTCCACAGCTCAGCAGCCCAAATAGGTTTACCCCTTCTTTGCCAGTTATTTTGCTCCCACCGCTGTAACCACCCCCACAGAGCATTTGCCACCATCCATGAGTCAGTGTAAAGATGGAGCATTGCCCACCTCTCCTGTTCAGCAACACCCAAGGCCAGTTGGACAGCCTTTACCTCTGCACGTTGCCTCGATTCTCCTTTCCCTTCAGCGGCCTCTGCAACTCGTCGTGTGGGGCTGCACACAGCAGCTTTCACCTGCGATGCTTCCCCACAACACGACACGATCCATCATGAACAGGGCAGATGTCTTTTCATTTCCTGGTACTTCACTGTGTGGTGGGGCCTCTTTAGCTCGTGACACCTCTTCTGCTGGTGATGTTCCAAACTTTTTGCCTTCAGGCCAGTCCATGATGACAGAATCACAGAATTGCCAGGGTTGGAAGGGACCTCAAGGATCATGCATCTCCAACCCCCCTGCCACATGCAGGGCCACCAACCTCCTCATTTAATGCCAGCCCAGGCTGCCCAGGGCCCCATCCAATCTGGCCTTGAACACCTCCAGGGATGGACGGGGCATCCACAGCCTCTCTGGGCAGTTGTTCCAGTACCTCACCACTCTCTCTGTAAAGAATTTCCCCCTGACGTCCAACCTAAATCTCCCTTCCCTCAACTTAAAACCATTTCCCCTTGTCCTGGTGTCGCTCACCCTTTCAAAGAGTTGACTCCCCTCCTGTTTGTAGGCTCCCTTTAGGTACTGAAAGGCTGCACTGATTCACCCCACAGCCTTCTTTTCTCCATGCTGAACAAGCCCAGCTCCCTCAGCCTGTCCTCATAGGGGAGGTGCTCCAGTCCCCTGATCATCTTTGTGGCCCTCCTCTGGACCCTCTCCAACAGCTCCCTGTCTTTCTTGTACTGGGGCTCCAGACCTGGACACAGTGCTGCAGGCGGGGCCTCACAAGAGCAGAGTAGAGAGGAACAATCACCTCCCTGTTCCTGCTGGCCACCCCTCTTTTGATGGAGCCCAGGATACCATTTGCCTTCCGAGCCACAAGGGCACACTGCTGGCTCACATTAAGTGACCTCTAGGATCCCAGGACAGCTGAGGTTCCCCATCCGCGCTCGCTGCGTAACCAACGCCATCCACTTCCTCCAAGTGGCATCAGTTGCGTGATGGGTGGGGGGAACTTTTCCCTTGAACATCCAGTTCAGCACTGGCAGTCGAGGTGCCAGCAGGAGCTGTGTTTCAGTACCGACCACTTCAGAAGCAGCCCAAGCCCCCTCATACACAGCTAAGATCTCCTTTTCAGTTGGAGGTAGCCCTCTTCTGACCCCCTGCAGGCCCGACTCCAGAATCCCAGGGCTCGGCCTCGGGTCTCTCCTGAGGCTCTTTGCCACAAACTCCAAGTGGGACCTTTCTCTCCAGCAGCATGTAGAGGATGCTCTGTACATCCTGCCCTGTCCGTACTGGCCCCAGGGCCACGGCACGGGCTGTCTCCTGTTTAATCTGCCCAAAAGCCTGCTGCTGCTCAGGGCCCCATGTGAACTCATTCTTCATTCGCGTCACCCGATAAAGGGGGCTCACAATGAGGCTGTAGTTTGGAACATCCATTCTCCAAAAGCCCACTGCGCCCAGACAAAACTGTGTCTCTTTCTTACTGGTGGGCGGAGACATGGCGGTGATTTTGTCGATCGCATCTGTCGGGATGTGACAGCGGCCATCCTGCCACTTTGTACCCAGGAACTGAACCTCCTGGGCAGGTCCTCTCACTTTGCTCCGCTTAATAGCGAAACCAGCACGCGGAAGGATCTGGATTATTCGCTCTCCTTTCTCAAAAACTTCCTTTGCTGTGTCGCCCCACACAACGATGTCATCGATGTACTGATTCTGTCCCTTGGTGACTCGAGGGCATCAGAGTGCACTGGGCACCAGTGCCCAGCAGGGCCCCATATTTCCGTGATTCTGATGTGCCAGGCCATCTACCCACACGGTCCCATAAACTCTATCATCCCTTTCCCCCCCCGGCTGGGGGCAGGGCCCCTCTATTTGTTACCTCCGTTGTCTGCAGCAACTGCAGCGATCACCTTTTTGGAGAAGTTCCCCTCGGCGGTTGCTTTGCCTTGTAATTCTTTTCCCCGTGCTTGAAGCGCAGGAGTTGGTTGTTTCTGCCTCTCCCTCGTGTCTTCTCCACGGCCACGTAGGTGATGCCACGAGGCACAACGTGACGTCGTCTTACTGCTGTCACTTGCTCCAGCAGGAGGACGGCTGCTTTTGAGAGCTGAGACGTTGGATGACAGCGGCTGGGAGGAAACCGAGCTGATCAGCCCTCCAGCAGGCTGTTCTGGGAGTTCTGGTCCCCACTGGGTGTATCCGTTACCACAGTGGATCCATCAGCATCAGGCACTACTGACAGTTTGTCTGTTACATCTTCTTGTTTGCCCTCCGTTCTGCCCAGCTTTTCAGCTTCTTTTGCGACGGCTGAAACACGAGCTGGCAGAGGGCTTAAATGGAACCCGAAGTCGTGAAGTTTATTAATCAGCTCCTTTACAAGGGGTCTTCTTTCCTTTGAAGGGTATCTTTCCTTTACAGCTACCAGCATCCGCTTCCAGAGGGCGAAGGCCTGGTTCTGGCACGCGCTGATGCCTCCGTCAGCGGCTGCGTCCCTGGCAATGCCACCCGGCTGGCGAGCTCCTCTGCTATGTAGCCACGCACTGCTGGCCCCATTGTCCAGCAGCGAAGCAACCAGGTGGCAACAGGCTCACGTGGGTGACGTGAAAAGTCTTCCCTCAGACGTGGAATTTCATTCCTTTTCAGAGGTCGGCCGACACCGGTAACGACGCCTTGCTCACCTCTCACTCCTTCAGGACTCCCTGTTGCCCTCGGAGGCGTTGGTGACCGTGGTCTCACTGAGGGCCCCATCCCTGGACTCAGGGGCGCTGCTCCTGGGCCTCGGAGCCGCTCCTCCAGACCTCTTTGCTCCTCTTTCTTCTCTTCTGACTGAGCCGAGATCCGTTTCGTTCTCCGTCCTCTCACAGGGGCAACTGACATCCATTGCGCTGCCTCCTGTGGCTGGTCAGGTTGCTCAGCTGCGATGCTCTCATCCTCCGGCTCAGCTTGGAGTCCGTCTCGTCCGATGATGAGAGATCTGGCTCAGACTGCAGGCGTCTCGCTCGGTGCGGAGGACTTAAGGGATCTTGTTGGGATTGAAGACTGTTGAGTTTGGATTGCAGGGAGTCTCTTTCGATTCAGAGGGCATCTCCCTCAGACTGGAGGCCTTTTCTCTCGACCAGGAGACTCTCTCGCTCACTTTGTACTTTTTCCCTGAGACTCTCCCTTTCAGCTCTCAGACCCTCTCTCTCAATTCCACAAACTCTCTCCGTCTCTGGGATGCTATTGAATAAGGCCCGATAAGCATTAGCCAGGCCCCAAACCATTTGTGCCTCCTCAGATCTGCCTGAGCCGCAACATTCCCGTCTCAAACATCTGTTTAAGCTCTCAGGGTCTTCCAGGTGTTCGGGAGTAAAGTTCCATGACACCGAAGATGCCCGTCTGTCTAAAGTCTCTCCCAGGCCTCTGCACACCCCCTGCCACTCGGTATCCTCTGGTTCTGGGGAGGGCTCCCTCAAAATGTGACAAATACTAATCCCGAGTGGAATGATGAGCAGTACACTCAGGAGATTGACAACGCGATCAGGCGAGCATTCACAAACTGCATAAAGGATTCGAAGGAGAGACTGGGAGCCTGCTTAAAAACCCCAAGTCCTGTGAAATTAGCAGCTCCCTCTGGAGCTGTACGTGTGCAGATAGCAGGCACACACTGCATCAGTGTCTGCAGGCGAGTGTATGTACCTACAGCTCCGTAGGGCAAAGTGGCAGACTTAAGTAAGCATCAAAGTTTTGGGCATTAAAAAAGAAGAAACGGTGGCACGCAGTCCCTTGAAAGGCAGTTTTAGAAGAGAAAGATACGTGCTGCTGTCCCTCTGGCCGTGCTCGGCGCTATTCAGGCTGCTCGGTGCCCCCGACTGCTTCCCCTTGCTTCGCCATCGGCTCCAGCACGGAATGTCCCACTGCCACCCGCTGCTCCCAGCTCAGGACGTTCCCGGTGCTCCTTATGGCACAGTGAGCCGCTTTTAAAGCAGCGCCTGCGGAACCCGAGGAAATGTCCGTGCGCGTTGTGAGGCCACAGGTAACAGTGTTGCACTGGGACTGCAGTGCTCCTCGTGGGGCAAAGCCACTGGGGCAGAAGACAGAGGTGCTCTGTTATGTCCCCAGGGCAAAATTCGTGAGGAAATCAACATGTACGCCCACTAAAGCTGCAGTGGAGGATTTCAGAACTGTCACTCGTGGATTCCTTTTGCTGAACTCATATTGCTTCTGAAACTGATGCTACTGCTGAGCAAACCAACCTACAGCCATCTGCAACAGTGGAAACAAATTGCATCACTTCACATTTCCTGTTCTCTCTTTGCCTGACTTCCCTTCCTTTCCCTTTTCCTCACCACCACCCTCCCCCCAGATGCTCTCCCTTGCTGTTGTTTTTTTCAACCCAACCTCCACCTCCGGCCCCAAGCTGACTTCTCTTTCTCCTCGCAAATTCTCTTTCCCACTCTACAATAGCAGCACAAAACACGCCATTAAGCCATAGTGAACGTTCCTTCTCTTTCATGGGCTGACCTGTTCACAGCTCCCCCCACGC
Organism: Lophura swinhoii; assembly: GCA_030408155.1. Classification (NCBI taxonomy): domain Eukaryota; kingdom Metazoa; phylum Chordata; class Aves; order Galliformes; family Phasianidae; genus Lophura; species Lophura swinhoii. The sequence goes on along the minus strand of CM059454.1, from coordinate 61,038 downwards.
CGCTCTCCGTCCCCTTTGGCAGCACTGAGCCACAGCAACGGCAGCCGCTGCTCAGTGCCATCGGTGCCACCTGCAGCCGCCGCTGTGCCCGGGGCTCCTTCTGGCAGCGCCGCTCTCCTTCCCAGCCCTCTCTCCGTGACGCACACAGCGGCACCGAGCGCGCCCTCACTTTGCTGCTGCCCCGCACGGCGCTGCAGGGACACAACGGGAGGACGCGGTGCTGCCATCGCAGCCACAGAACGGCACCGACTGCACGCGACCCGAAAACACGGCGACTTTAATGAGAGCTCAGCGCAAGCACAAAAGGAAGCAGCTCAGCAAGAACGGCAAGTGCAGAAAGCCTCCTGCAGGGCTCCGGCCGTGTAACAGCACCGGGAGCGACATCGCCCGGAGCCAACGTCCGACGGCGGCTGGGAGCGATGGCACCGCGATGTGACACAGTGGTGGCACCGCGATGTGACACAGAGCCCGAAAGGAGAGCAGAAATACCCCCAGCCTCGGGTCCGGCCGCACTGGGGCAGCAGCGTGGGATCGTTTCGTGCTGCTGTGACCTTCAAGACCCTACGAGGATCCTCCCTTGAAGGCACAATGTAATTATCACAGAATCCCAGAATCACCAAGGTTGGAAAGGACCTACAAGATCATCCACCCCAACCGTCCACCCACCACCAATAGCTCTCACTAAACCATGTCCCTCTACACAAAATCCAACCATTCCTTGAACACCTCCAGGGTCGGTGACTCCACCACTTTCCTGGGCAGCCCATTCCAGTGCTTGACCACTCTTTCAGAAAAGCAGTATTTCCTAACCTCCAGCCTACATCTCCCCAGCATATCTTGAAGCCATTCCCTCTAGTTCTATCACTGCTTACACGAGAGAAGAGGCCCCCAGCTCGCTACAACCTCCCTTCAGGCAGTTATAGGGAGCAATGAGGTCTCCCCTGAGCTCCTCTTCTCCACACTGAACAATCCCAACTCCCTCAGCCACTCCTCATAGGACTTGTGCTCCAGACCCCTCACCAGCTTTGTCGCCCTTTGAACAAACTCCAGGGCCTCAATGTCTTTCTCGCAGCGAGGGGCCCAGAACTGGACACAGCACTCAAGGTGCAGCCTCACCAGAGCTGAGTGCAGGGGGACAATCACTGCCCTGTTCCTGCTGCCAACACCGTTCCTGATGCAAGCCAGGAAGCCATTGGCCTTCTTGGCCACCGGGCACACTGCTGGCTCGTGTTCAGCCGAGCATCAACCAACACCCCCAGCTCCATTTCCTCTACACAGTCTTCCAGCCACTCCGTCCCAAGCCTGTAGCACTGCCTGGGGTTGCTGTGGCCAAAGTGTAGGACCCGGCATTTGGCCTTGTTGAACCTCAGCCCATGGGCTTCAGCCCAGCTCTCCAGCCTGTCCAGATCCCTCTGCAGGGCCTCGCTACCCCCAGGCAGATCCACACTTCCAGCCCACTTGGTGTCACCCACAAACTTCCTGAGGGTGCACTCAGTGCCCTCATCCAGGTCATCAGTAAAGATCTTGAAGAGGATTTCTCTCATTTCCACCTCAATTTTATCATCACGTTTAATCAAGTGATTCTTGACACTAATACCATGAATTCATTCCTTATGGTCCTTATTATTAAGTGCCCCTCTTCTCTAAAACTGCCCTTTTATTATTACTTTTCATATTTCCGATCATACACAGATGATTAATAATATTTCTCTTATGATTATTGCTCCAATATCCCCCCATTTTTGTAACTGCATGCAGCAGTCACTCTTTACACCATTACTAATAATACACTTCTGATGATTTCTGTATTCTGTGTCCCACCCCCATTACTCTCTATTTTTGATGATTATCCCATTATTAATGCTATTTGATACCATTATTGCCCCAGTTCCCACAGCGTGGCGTTACAAACACAACCATTACTGATCATCACGGCCACGATGATACACGATCATCATTAAGAGCTCCAAACCCCCCATTACTGCCCCCATTTTTGGGAGTCACCATTTTTGGTGTCGCTTTTGGGGTCCCCATTCTGGGGTGCCCACACGGGGAGGTGGATGCCGGCAATCCCCGCTTCGCACAGAAAGTGAAAGAAACATCAGAGCGTTTCCTGAATACGCGGAGAGACCAGTATGGTCTGGTACTGTCACGCCGTCCGGGCTGTTTCGCACGGCGGCTGAAGCCTCGGCTTCTGCTCTCCCAAAGCAGCAGCGTTTTCACCGTGGATCCCCGCGAGGTGCTCGCTGAGAAGAGCGCTCCGCGGCACCGCCGTGCCCTCAGCCCGACCCTCGTGCGCCCCTGTGCCCGCACACGGCGGCCGCGGCCCCGCACCTCCGCGCCGCTATGGGAGGAAGAGAGCGACCGAGCGCCTCCCCGCTCCGAGAGGTGACGATCCGGCCGGGAGACGGAGAGCGGCAGCGGCAGTGCGGTAATGCCGGGAGGCAGCGGGAAAGGGCCGGGCGGGGAAAAGAGCCCGAGCCCACGGCAGGGAAGAGAGCGGCGGGAGGGAGCGGGGAGCTGCGGCGAGAGCGCGGGAGAGAAGGAGCGTCCGAGTGCGGGAGGAGGGACGGGCGGCGCGGGGACGGCGCGAGGACGGGGCTGGGATGGCAGCGAGAGCGTCGGAAAGGCAGCAGCCCGCAGTGAGCTGCGGGTGGGCGCCGCAGGGGGGGCGGCAAAGAACTCTTTTGTGCGGCGTGCGGAGCTGCGGGGGGCGGCGGGGGATGGAGTTCCGTCCCGCTGAGCCCGTGAGTCGCCTGCGGTGCTCCCGTTCCGTCCCGGCTCGGAGCGGCGGCGGTGCGGGCGGCAGAGCGGCAGGTGCCCGTCCCTCTGCGTGGCACCGCTGGGGCCGCAGCTCAGTGCTGCGCTCGGCGTTGGCCCCTCGCTGCCAGAGAGACGCTGAGGCCCTGCAGCGTGTCCAGAGAGGGGAGCGGAGCTGCGGGGGTCTGCAGCACGGCGCTGTGGGGAGCGGCTGAGGGAGGGGGATGGGGCAGCGTGGGGCACAGGGGCTCAGGGAGAGCTCAGCGCTCTGTGCCGCTGGTGAAAGGAGGCTGGATGAAGGAGGGGTTGGTGTCTATCCGCAGGGAATGGGGGTGGGACGGCAGGGGATGGGCTCAGGGTGCGATGGGGAGGGTCGGGGTGGAGCCTGGGAACAATCTGTGCTGCAAAGAGCGGTCAGCACTGCACAGCTGCCCAGGGCAGTGGGGAATCCCCATCCCTGGGGGTGTTCCAGGAATGTGGGGATGTGGTACAAAGGGATATGGTGTAGTGGGGAAATGATGGTGGTTTGTGAACTGTTGGACAGAATGATCTTAACTAAGAAGAAGCTCTTTACCATGAGAGCGGTGAGGTGCTGGATCAGCTGCCCAGAGAGGCTGTGGATGCCCCGTCCATCCCTGGAGGTTGGATGGGGCCCTGGGCAGCCTGGGCTGCTGTGAAATGTGGAGGTTGGTGGCCCTGCATGTGACGGGGGGGTTGGTGCTTCATGATCCTTGGGATCCCTTCCAGCCCAAACCATCCTGTGGTCCTGTGATGTGATCCTATGAGGTCTTTTCCAACCGTGGTGGTTCTGTGACTCCATGAACTGCTCTCTGTCTGACCAGGCTCCAAATCCAGTGAGCTGAAGAAGAAAAGGCGCCGTGTGCTCTGCATGGCTGTGTGTGCAGTGCCATGGATCCTTGTTTCGGTGCTGGTGGCCGTGATAGGAGAGTGCCACCCGCATCCCCACGGGGATGGAACCTCTATTGTGGGTGTAGGATGGGGGACGATGGGGTTTCCCAGCGCTCTGAGCTGCTCCCCAAGCACAGCCCCCATCCCACCTCCTGGGGTGCCCACGTGGTGCCCCAAACCACCTTCTGCTCCACCTTCCCAACCTCTGCAACCGCTGCGAGGCCATCGCCCCGTGGCCGTGCATCCCAAGCCCACATCTGCTGCAGGGGAACCTTCTTTGCCTCTCACTCGCCCACCTCTCTCCCTCTCAGTGCTCCGGCATCCGTCGTGCTCACCTCGCCCACACTTCTCCCACGTCTGCCCCAACGCCTGGCTCGGTTTCCAAGGGAAATGCTTTTATTTCTCGGACAACGAGAGCGACTGGAACAGCAGCAGGGAGCACTGCCAGCGCCTCGGAGCTTCCCTGGCCACCGTGGACACGGAGGAGGAGGTGGTGAGAGCGGGGCGTGAGCCGCAGTGCCAACACGGGGGTGGGAAACCCACACTTGTGGGGCCGCACCAACTGCTGGCGGTGCCCCCAATTGGCCCCGTGCCACAGCCACGAGGAGATGCCTTGCAGCGAGGTGGGACCTGAGATGGGGCCTTGAGGGGGGAAAGTGCTCCAACGGCTCCAATCACTCCTGGGTTTGTTCACAGCAATTCATGCTGCGGTACCGGCACCCAGCAAACTGTTGGCTTGGGCTGCACAGGGCAGAAGGGGACGAGCACTGGACGTGGGCCGACGGCAGCGCCTTCACCAACTGGTCAGTGTGTGCGTCCGTCTGTCTGGCTGGGATCTCGGACAGGGTCTGTTTGGGATGGGCTGGGGTTGGATTTCCCATTCTGCTCCCTCCTGTGCTCAGGTTCGAGGTGCGAGGCGGAGGCCGATGTGCGTACCTGAATGGGGACGGGATCAGCTCAGCCCTCTGCCACATTAAGAAGTACTGGGTGTGCAGCAGAGCCGACAGCTTCGTCCTCTGGAGGAATGGGACAAATCCACAGTGACGGATCCCAGCGCAGCCAGCTCGTGCCAATGCTGCTGGGCACTGCCATGCCATGGCTGTGTGCTGGAATCTGCCTCTTTCCAGCAGTGCTGCAGCTGTTCCCGCATGGAACCCCGTTATGTCTCAGGGAAGATGTTTAATTGCTCTGTGCCTTCAAGGGAGGGTCCTCCAAGGGTCCTCGAAGGTCACAGCAGCACGGAACGATCCCACGCTGCTGCCCCAGTGCGGCCGGACCCGAGGCTGGGGGTATTTCTGCTCTCCTTTCGGGCTCTGTGTCACAGCGCGGTGCCACCACTGTGTCACATCGCGGTGCCATCGCTCCCAGCCGCCGTCGGACGTTGGCTCCGGGCGATGTCGCTCCCGGTGCTGTTACACGGCCGGAGCCCTGCAGGAGGCTTTCTGCACTTGCAGGTCTTGCTGAGCTGCTTCCTTTTGTGCTTGCGCTGAGCTCTCATTAAAGTCGCCGTGTTTTCGGGTCGCGTGCAGTCGGTGCCGTTCTGTGGCTGCGATGGCAGCACCGCGTCCTCCCGTTGTGTCCCTGCAGCGCCGTGCGGGGCAGCAGCAAAGTGAGGGCGCGCTCGGTGCCGCTGTGTGAGTCACGGAGAGAGGGCTGGGAAGGAGAGCGCCCTTCGTCCTCCGCCTTCCTTTCCCCCCCGTGGCCCCGCGCGGCTCCCCCAGCGCCGTGCCGTTCCCGATCCCATCTCCGCACCCCGCACAACGGCCGCCGTTCTCCCCGCACCGCCCGGCGCCGCCGCCGCCGGGGAGCAGCGGCTCGGCGGCGCCGCCCCGCGGTCACGGAGGGGAAGCGCAGGCGCGCGGCGCTCCGCCCCTGGCGGTGCCCGAGGCCGTTCCGCCCGTGTTCGCCGTGCTGAAGGTGCCGCGTTACAGCAGCACGGCCTCGCACGACGCGTGCCGTCCCGGTATGGCAGTACCTCCGGGCACGGTGCAGCTCCCCCGGGAGGAGTGTTGGCGGTGAAAGGCAGAGCGGGAGCGGCGGTTGCTGGGAGGGCGGTGGCGCCGTGTCCCGCAGGGGGCGCTGTTGTGCGCTCGGCGCTGCGTTGCGTCCCGCGGGGCGCCGTTCGCGGAGCGCGGCGCTGTGCTGCGTGCGCCGCTCGGACCGCGGGGGCGGCCGGAGCCGCTGACGGAGCCTCGCCGTCCCTGCTGGCCACCCCTTTTTTAATGCAGCCCGGAACGCGGTTGGCCTCCCGGGCTGCGAGCGCGCACTGCTGGCTCGTGTCCAGCTTCTCGTCCACCGGGACCCCCAAGTCCTTCTCCGCAGGGCTGCTCTCCAGGAGATCTTCCCCCAGTCTGTATCCATACCTGGCATTGCCCCGACCCAATGCAGCACCCTGCGCTTGGCCTTGTTGAGCCTCATTAGGTTCTCGTGGGCCCGCTTCTCCAGCCTGTGCAGGTCCCTCTGGATGGAATCGGCTTCTCTCACCCACACCTTGAGCTTCAGGGTCCCAGCAGGCACGGGAAGCCTGACCATTACTGAAGGGCGAAGCAAAGCACTCATTGAGCACCTCAGCTTTGTCCGTGTCTGAGGAAGGCAGCTCCCCATTACCTTTCATCGGAGGGGGAACGGGAACGCTCTCCTTGGCCTGTCTCCTCCTGCCTATGGACCTGTAGAACCCCTTGTTATCTTTCACATCCCTCGCCAAGTTCAGCTCCATCGGCACCTAATCCTATCTCTTTCCTAATCCTATCTCTACACACGCAGACAGCAGCCCCATATTCCTCCCGGGCTACACAGCCCTGCTTCCACTTCCTGCACATCTCCCTCTTTTCCCTCAGATTCAGCTACAGGTCCTCGCTCAGCCATGTCGGCCAGCCGCTTCCTCTGCTCAGTTTCTTCTGCAGGGGGATGGAGAGCTCTTGTGCTCACACAAGGGTGTCACAGAATCACAGAATGGCCCAGGGTTGGAAGGGACCTCAAGGATCACGAAGCTCCAACCCCCACCACAGGCAGGGCCACCAACCTCCACATTTCATAGCAGCCCAGGCTGCCCAGGGCCCCATCCAACCTGGCCTTGAACACCTCCAGGGATGGACGGGGCATCCACAGCCTCTCTGGGCAGCTGTTCCAGCACCTCACCGCTCTCTCTGCAAAGAACTTCCCCCTGACATCCAACTGAAATCTGCCCTCCCCCAACTTCCAAACATTTCCCCTTCTCCTGCAGTTATCTCCCCTTTCCAAGAGCTGACCCTCCTGTTTGTAGGCTCCCTTGAGGTCCTGAAGGCTGCAGTGATTCACCCCACAGCCTTCTCTTCTCCAGGCTGAACAAGCCCAGCTCCCTCAGCCTGTCTTTGTAGGGGAGGTGCTGCAGCCCTCTGATCATCTTTGTGGCTCCTCTGTCCTTAAAGAGCTGCCAGCTCAGTTCTGTTCCTATGCCCTTAAGGACAGTTTCCCAGGAGATCACACCCAGCAGTTCCTAGAGCAGACAGAAGTTCGCCCTGCTGAAGTTCAGGGTCCTGACTCTGCTTGTTGCCAGGCCTGCATTCCTCCAGATCGCAAACTGCACCAAGGCACGGCCACTGCAGCCCAGGCTGCCTCCAGTCTTAACCTCTCTGATGCTCTCCTCTGCACCGGTGAGCACCAGGCCAGCAAGGCTTCACCTCGGGTCGGTCCATCTGTTACCTGCACCAGGAAGTTGTCCTCCACAGACTCCGGGAATCTCCTGTACTGTCTGCCACCCGCCGTGCCGCTCTCCCCGCAGGTATCCGGGGGGTTGAAATCCCCATCAGGACAAGAGCCCGCGAGCGCGACAGCTCCTGCAGCTGAAGCAAGAAGGCGTCGTCAGCGGGCTCCCCTGAGCAGGTGGGCTGCAGCAGACCCCAACCAGCAGATGCCCTTTGCTGGAGCCGTCCTTGATTTTTACCCGCAAGCTCTCGACCTGATCGTGGCTGTTCCTCACGCTCAGCTCCTGGCAATCGATCCGCTTCCTATCACAGAGGGCAACTCCGCCACCCTCCTACCCTGTCTGTCCCTTCTGAAAAGCCTGCAGTCCTCAGTCAGGGAATTCCAATCCCTCCATGCTTCTGTGACAGCAATCAGGTCGCACTTTTCCCAGTTGCACCACGGTTTCCAGCTCCTCCTGTTTCTTTCCCGTGCTGCATGCATGGCCATAGAGGCACTTCAGCTCGGCTTCTGGCCTCGTTGCCCTCTCGGAGGACCCCTCCCCAGTGCCTGCAGGACAAGTCTGGGTTTTCCCTCCCGCCTCCCCGGCTGACAGCGTTCCCACGCTCTTCTCTGTCACCCGGCGCAACCCCTTCCCCACCACGTCCAGCGTAAAGCCCCGCTAAGCAGCCCAGCCAGCTCTGCTCCCTGCAATCTTTGCGGCCCTTCCAGTCGGTGGCTCCCATCCCGTGCCGTCACATTGCCCCTTTCTCAAGGCTGCGTCCCAACCTGCAGCACCCAAAGCCCTGAGCACAGCACCGTTCACAAAGCCGCTCCTTCAGCACGTCCGCCCTCCTCCTTCCGTGCGGGTCCCAACCAGCACCCGAGAGCACAGAGGAGAAACTTTTGCGCTCCCGATCCCGTCAGCGGTTTTCCCAGAGCCCCGAAGTCCCTTTGCACCGCTCAGAACTTCTTTTGGCGACCTCTGCATTTCCAACGTGCAAAACCGGTAAAGGCTTTGGAGCCGGTGACGGTTTTGTTTCCTTCCAAGCCGACCATTCCCCGGTTCCACGATCCCTGCCAACCGTGCCAGGGCCGTTGGTGCGGTTGGGTCCATCCCGTCCCATCGCTGTGCGTCCGCAACGCCTTCAGCCGATCGCCCGGCGCTGACAGAGCGGCTCCTGCGGGTGCCGACCGCGGGCCGTTCCTTCGGCGCTGCCGGAGCGGAGCTGCGGCGCCGTGGGAAGGAGGCGGTGGATGAGGGGCGGGGCTATGCTAATCTACGGCGCAGGGGCCGCTGGTAGTTCTCCACCACGATGCACCGGGGATCGGCGGCGCCGCCATCGGGGCGGAGCGGGAGCGGAGCGGAGCGGTGCGGCGTGGGGAGCGGCGCTGGGGCGGCGGAGGAGGGGTCGGTGCAGGAGGGGTCGGTGCGTGCGGCGTGCGCGCGTCCGCGAGATGTCGGGGGCGCGCGTGGGGGCGGGTGTGGTGCGGGGAGCGCGTTGGGTATCGCTTCTCGGCCTTTTGGCTAAGATCAAGTGTAGTATCTGTTCTTATCAGTTTAATATCTGATACGTCCTCGATGAGAGGACTTTATATTAAACGGGTTTTTGGGCGCGGGAGTTGGACCCGGAGCTTGCTCCCTCCGCTCCGCGCATCGTCCCGGTACGGCAGTACCTCCGGGCACGGTGCACCTCCCCCGGGAGGAGCGTTGGCGGTGAAAGGCAGAGCGGAGGAGGGGGGGGGAACGGCGCCCGGAGGGCCGTTTGTGGCACTGCGTGCGCGCTGCGCGACGAAGGCTGCCTTTGCGATCTGTTCTCCTCGTCGCGGCCGTTTTTCTGCCGCTTCGGGACCGCTGTACGGACGGCGCCCTGTGAGTGCGCTGCAGTGCGGCCGTGACTTTGAGCGACCGGAGGAACTGGGGCTGTGCGGTGTGGGGAAGAGGAGGCTGAGGGGAGACGTCGTTGCTCCCTTCCAGGACCTGAAAGTGATTGCAGTCAGAGCGGGGCTGCTCTCTTCTCACTGCTGACAGGACGAGGGGAAACGGCCTCAGGTTGTGCCGGGGTAAGTTTGGGTTGGATCTCGGAAACGCTTCAGTACGGAAAGGGTTGTTAAGCACTGGGATGGGCTGCCCAGGGGGCGGTCGAGTCACCAGCCCCGGATGTGTTTGAAAAGCGTTTGGATGTGGTGCTCGGGGCCGTGATTTAGCGGAGGGCTGTCAGGGTTGGGGTAGGAAGGTTGGGTTGGGGCTGGACTTCGTTATCCCGGGGGTCTTTTCCAAACGGGGCGGTTCTGTGATTCACTCGGGCCGTGGCAGTCCGCCGTCAGCTCCGTTCTCCACTGGCTTTACGCACCGGCCCTGTGGGGCTGCTCAGAGGTGAGGAGTTCTGCTGATCACCGCCTGACTCTCCGGCTGACGGATCAACTTCTGAACGGGGAGCAAGGAATCCCTGCTGGTGCTGTTGGAAATGTCCAAACAATTTCTGTCGGAACGGTATCTCTGATCGCAGCAGAGTTTATTCGCTTATCTCCGTTGATTATGAGAGATGTGGTTCATCCAATCTACGTTCTTGTTGATCAGCACCCCGCAGGACAGTGACTCAAACCCTGCAGCAATTTGATTTCTCACCTCAAAATCAGCAGGGACAACAAGAAGTGAAAGGTTTCGATCCTTAGCTTGCCCACAAACCAAACAATTACTGATATTAGTAAACTTTGCAATGATGGTTTTCACAAGAGACACATAAGCGTTTCCATCAAACGCTGCACTTATCAAATGAACATTTCTAACAATTACAAGTGCCCACATCACTGTCTTTGGATTCACAGTTCTAAGGGTGCAGCTGACTTCAGTTCCCATTGTGCTCCAGGGACCTTCTTCTCTCTCCTGTGATGTATCCACAGTGCTTGTTCCTTACTTCTTACTGCTGTGTGGGACGTCAGCAGCACCTGGAACAGACCGACCCACCTCGGTGCCAGGTGAACCTGAAAGAGGTCTGCTAAATACCTACAATCTCCTGGCAAAATATTGTGCATCGAGCCGTCAGGGCCGTGGGCTCTAGTTCCTAGAACCAGTTTCTCTGTTTCCCAAAGCCGTTCCTGCAGACTCATCACACGCTCAGTATTTCACTCCCTACTGGTCGAGATCCCCGTTTGTACACCATCAGGCCTTTTGTACAGTACTTTGAAAGGAGGTAACCCCTCTTCGGCTCTAGGTTTCGTTCTGCTCCTAAGGAGAGCCAAAGGCCGCAACTGTGGCAGGACAGCCCAGCTTCCTGGCCGTTTTACAGCCTGTGATTCAATTCCATGGTTCACCTTTTCCAGCTGCCCGCTCGCCGGTGGTCTGTGTGCTTTGTGCCATTGCCAGTTTGTTCCCAAGGCTTGCTGACCTGCTGGACAACCTCTGCAATAAAGTGAGTTGAAGGGTGTTGCTGCAGGACCCCCAGACCTCGGAATAACCTCCCGCAGCCATACCTTGGTTATTTCTGTGGCTTCATTGGTCCTGCAAGGGAATGCTTCTGGCCGCCCTGAAAGGGTGTTGGTTAGAACCAGCATGTACCAACCCCTCCTTTTTCCTAGCAGCTCTGAAAAGAGTCAATTTGCAGTTGTTGCCCTGGAAGGTTCCCTTTCCCAACAAGCCCCACTTGCACCCTGTTCCTGGTATAGGATTGTACAGTTGCTTTCTGGTGAACCAAATTCACAGCAGTGTGTCCATCTGGGTGTGCACCCACCTGCCAGCTTGCTCTCTTCCCTTCTAAATCATTCATTAGATTCCTATCCTCCCTACAATACCTTACAGGTTCTGACTGAGGTTCAGATATTTTAAGTTTACCGTCTGGAGTTAAAGCCAGTTCACCAATTTCTTTTCCTTCAGCTGCCTGTTCTGCCCCCAGTCCACCATCACATCCCAGTTTCCTGTGCAGTCTCACTCTTCTGCTGTCCTTCAGTGCATAACAGCCACGCCGCTCTTTGGTAGATTCACATCGTGCTGAATTTGTTTCCTTGTGTGTAAGCAGCCCTCGCTCTTTGCAGACGGCACCATGAGTGGCTGCCACCCCAAAAGCACACTTAGCATCTGTCCGTACATCTCGGGCTCTTGTCAGGGCAGTCATTTCAGCCTTCTGAGCGGAATCCCCACAGCTGATGGCTGTGTTCTGTTACCTCGTCAGTAGCAGCTGCTGCACGTCCTGCCTGGAGGAACCCAAGTCTCAGGCTCACGAGCTGAGCAGTTCTCAAAAATCATTGGGCTGTTCTCACAACCCTGGTAACACTGTCCAGATTAACTGGTTTTTGTTTTCTTACTTTTTTATTTTTTTATTCTCTCTCCCTGTATTAGGGTTTTCCTATTCAAAGGCAAATAATTCTAGACTTTTTTTTTTTTTTTAGCAAAACCAGGCAGAAAAGGTGTCCTTCAAATCCAGAACGGCAAACCCCACCTACTTATTCCTTTCCTTGGTTAATAAAGTGCATGGCTTTGCCACCATGGGTTGTGTTTCTATTCACTGCCCTCAAATCTTGTTCCAAACTACAGCTCTTGCCATCCAATTGTTCATTTGCAGGATTGGGGTGCTGTGTTTGGAATCCCGTCCAATTAATAATCCAAAATCCCAAAAGTTATTTATTATTTCTGTTATCCTCCTACAGTCTCGTGTCCTCAGAGGGCACTGCTTCACCCTGCCTGGGCTGGCTCCCGGCTTTAACTTAACTTTCATTGGGCTGCATTTTGGGCTCTGCCAGGCATTCCTGATGCCTGCAATCCTGTGTACACCTGATTTAGGATTTACGTAACTTCTGGGGGTACAACATTGCTTTTCCCAGTTTGTGTTAAAGCCAGACTTAAGATTTTCAGTCAATTGCTCTTGCTTGACACTTTGCTCCAATCTTCTCTTCTGAATTTCCTCTCCACATTCAACTGTTCTACGACGTCGTGCCCAAGTAATGGTTTTGGAGAACCTGGCATGTACAAGAATGCATGTATTCCTACTTATCTCCTCGCTTTCCATCCCGTGCTGACATAAAGACCACTTTGGTGCCTTCAGGGCCGATGCAGTTTCACTGCCGTGCACGCTGCATTGCCCAGCCCGACCCACCAGTGCTTCTCCCAGAGGCCTTAACCAAAGGGCAGAACCAGAGAAGGAGAACCCAGACTTAGGGCTACCTTTACCCAGGGGATGTTGTCTGCCCCTGCACTGATCCTCCTGAGACTTGCAGTCCCCCCTGACGGGGACAGGCTGCCCAGGGAGGTGGTGGAGTCTCCTTCTCTGGAGATATTCAAGTCCTGCCCGGACACCCTCGTGCAACCTGGTGTAGGGAAGCTGCTTGGGCAGGGGGTTGGACTCGATGATCTCTGGAGCTCCCTTCCAACCCCTACGATTCTGTGATGCTGTGCTGTGGATCCCCATCCCTGCAGGCATTCCAGGCCAGGCCGATGTGGCTCTGGGCAGCCTGGGCTGCTGGTTGGCGACCTGCACACAGCAGGGGGTTGGAACCAGATGAGCACTGTGGTCCCTTGCAACCCAGGCCATCCTATGGTTGTATGATTCTATGATCCACGCCACGTGTTCGCTCTCCAGGTAATTTCCTCCATAACCTTCTCAGGCACTGCGTGCAGTTGACTGCCTGTAGGTTGGAAGGACCGCAAGGATCACCACGTGCCAAACCCTCTCCACAGGCAGCGCCGCCAGCCGTTACATCTCGTCCTGGATCGGAGCGCTCAGGGCCCCATCCAGCCCGGCCTGGAGCGCAGCCAGGGGCGGAGCATCCACAGCCCATAAGGGCAGCTGTGCCAGCACCTCGCCGCTTGTGGGGAAGTCTCTGGACTCTCAGGAACGCGGTCGGAGACATAACAGCACACCAGTGTGCTTAAAAGCTGTCAGTCTGCTTTATTCTTAAGCACTACTCCATTTATATATTAACATATATCCATTTGTATGTTAACAGAGCATCCTGCGAAACTGCCCCGACCGCAGACACAGGCGCTCAGCCAATCAGAGCCGTGAGATGTTCGTTCTTCTTCTAAAGGCGTCCTTGGTTCTCATGCCTTGTCTTGCTCCGCAGCTGCTGCTCTGAACAGTTTCTTTTTGTTGCTCCACAGCTGCTGCTCTGAGCAGTTTTTCCTTACGTTTCCCACAACCGCTCCCTCAGGAAACAGCTTCCCCTGTATCAAAACCGAATCCAACCTCCTTTGCTTTATAGACATTATTACCCCAGCTCCTATCAGTATCTAGCCGCGAAGTTTGTACTGCATGTGAACGCGCTCTTTGCCGCCCTCCCTGCGGCGCCCACCCGCAGCTCACTGCGGGCTGCTGCCTTTCCGACGCTCTCGCTGCCATCCCAGCCCCGTCCTCGCGCCGTCCCCGCGCCGCCCGTCCCTCCTCCCGCACTCGGACGCTCCTTCTCTCCCGCACTCTCGCCGCAGCTCCCCGCTCCCTCCCGCCGCTCTCTTCCCTCCCGTGGGCTCGGGCTCTTTTCCCCGCTCGGCCCTTTCCCGCTGCCTCCCGGCATTACCGCACTGCCGCTGCCGCTCTCCGTCTCCCGGCCGGATCGTCACCTCTCGGAGCGGGGAGGCGCTCGGTCGCTCTCTTCCTCCCATAGCGGCGCGGAGGTGCGGGGCCGCGGCCGCCGTGTGCGGCTCAGGGGCGCACGAGGGTCGGGCTGAGGGCACGGCGGTGCCGCGGAGCGCTCTTCTCAGCGAGCGCCTCGCGGGGATCCACGGTGAAAACGCTGCTGCTTTGAGAGAGCAGAAACCGAGGCTTCAGCCGCCGTGCGAAACAGCCCGGACGGCGTGACAGTCCCAGACCATACTGGTCTCTCCGCGTATTCAGGAAACGCTCTGATGTTTCTTTCACTTTCTGTGCGAAGCGGGGATTGCCGGCATCCACCTCCCCGTGTGGGCACCCCAGAATGGGGACCCCAAAAGCGACACCAAAAATGGTGACTCCCAAAAATGGGGGCAATAATGGGCGCTCTGGAGCTCTTAATGATGATCGTGTATCATCGTGGCCGTGATGATCAGTAATGGTTGTGTTTGTAACGCCACGCTGTGGGAACTGGGGCAATAATGGTATCAAATAGCATTAATAATGGGATAATCATCAAAAATAGGGAGTAATGGGGGGTGGGACACAGAATACAGAAATCATCAGAAGTGTATTATTAGTAATGGTGTAAAGAGTGACTGCTGCATGCAGTTACAAAAATGGGGGGATATTGGAGCAATAATCATAAGAGAAATATTATTAATCATCTGTGTATGATCAGAAATATGAAAAGTAATAATAAAAGAGCAGTTTTAGAGAAGAGGGGCACTTAATAATAAGGACCATAAGGAACGAATTCATGGTATTAGTGTCAAGAATCACTTGATTAAACGTGATGATAAAATTGAGGTGGAAATGAGAGAAATCCTCTTCAAGATCTTTACTGATGACCTGGATGAGGGCACCGAGTGCACCCTCAGGAAGTTTGTGGGTGACACCAAGTGGGCTGGAAGTGTGGATCTGCCTGGGGGTAGCGAGGCCCTGCAGAGGGATCTGGACAGGCTGGAGAGCTGGGCTGAAGCCAATGGGATGAGGTTCAACAAGGCCAAGTGCCGGGTCCTGCATTTTGGCCACAACAACCCCATGCAGCGCTATAGGCTTGGGGACGAGTGGCTGGATGACTGTGAAGAGGAAAGGGACCTGGGGGTGTTGGTTGATGCTCGGCTGAACGTGAGCCAGCAGTGTGCCCGGGTGGCCAAGAGGGCCGGCGCCATCCTGGCCTGCATTAGAAACGGTGTGGCCAGCAGGAGCAGGGACGTGATCATCCCCTGTACTCAGCTCTGGTGAGGCCGCACCTCGAGTGCTGTGTCCAGTTCTGGGCCCCTCACTACAAGAAAGACATTGAGGCCCTGGAGCGTGTTCAAAGAAGGGCAACAAAGCTGGTGAGGGGTTTGGAGCACAGGGCTTATGAGGGAGCTGGGATTGTTCAGTCTGGAGAAGAGGAGGCTCAGGGGAGACCTCATTGCTCTCCATAACTACCTGAAGGGAGGTTGTAGCGAGCTGGGGGTCGGCCTCTTCTCTCGTGTGACTGGTGATAGGACTAGGGGGAATGGTTTCAAGCTGCGCCAGGGAAGATTCAGGCTGGATATTAGGAAATACTACTTCTCTGAAAGGGTGGTCGGGCACTGGAATGGGCTGCCCGGGGAGGTGGTGGAGTCATCGACCCTGGAGCTGTTCAAGGAACAACTGGATGTTGTGTTGAGGGATATGGTTTAGCGAGAACCATGGGTGATGGGTGGATGGTTGGACTGGATGATCTTGTAGGTCTTTTCCAGCCTTGGTGATTCTGTGATTCTGTGATTCAGCTTAAAAATTGACTTCTGGCTTGAGAATCGATTTTGAAACAAAACAAGGGAAAAACACAGAGTCTTAGAGGGACCAAGGGCTCCCATAAAGGGATCTCAGAATCCCTGAGCACATGAGATGTAACAGAAATGCCTGCCTGGATATTATATCTACACCCGCCCCTGATTCTTCTGGGCTTTTATTCGTTTCCCTGTGAGCTCTGCAGCCCTTGCTTAGCATGCATTTAGGTGCCTGATTCCAGTTTGTTATCCACTGTAAATCTGGAGTTTCTGGATCGCTACAGCGAGAGCTGCCTCTGCTGCTGCCTCCATCCCTTGGCCTTCCCTGACCTGCCGCAATGAATTATTCACACAGCAGTTGCTCATGAATAACAACAGGCAGTTATTTTTAGCCCTAACTCTTATTACCGTGCTGCCCTTTGTTCACAGCCAGCTCCTTATTTTCGGCAGGAGGAACCTTGCAACACTGCTGTGGGCTGGGACTCCCTTTGGATTGACACATTACCAGTTCCTTCCCAGTTTATGAGATGGTCATCTGCATTCTTCCTTGTTAAGATCTGATGAGTGGGGTTGGGGGCTTTCTGTCACTCCTCTCTGCTGTCCCCACTCTGTCACCTGCAATGAAATTCATAGAATCATAGAATGGCCTGGGTTGCAAAGGAGCACAATGCTCATCCAGTTCCAACCCCCTGCTATGTGCAGGGTCGCCAACCAGCAGCCCAGGCTGCCCAGAGCCACATCCAGCCTGCAAACAATGTGAAAGAATCTAGCAGAAGCAGGATGCATCTCTAGGAGGATTTGTCCTAAAGCAGCCCCATCAGTTAACAACGGGATTTCTGATCACTTTAGGGGGAATCTGGTGCAGATACACGAAAGGAGAAGGGGAAAAAGGACAGCGATTGCTTCCTGCAATTGCTCCTGCAGCTGCTCCCTCTGCCGAGCCTTTGGCATGGGTGAATATTTACAGATGGTTTTAGCTCAGATGCCATCAGGGGACACAGCCCAGCTCGGGTGCCTGCTGGGACTCACAGTTTGTTCAGCTTTCTCATCATTGTTCTATTTTTAATCATAGTTTAGGTAATTATTAAGGGTAATAGATATCCTTAATACCCAGGTTGCCCAAGGAGGCTGTGGATGCCCCATCCCTGCAGGCATTCAAGGCCAGGCTGGATGTGGCTCTGGGCAGCCTGGGCTGCTGGTTGGCGACCCCGCACACAGCAGGGGGTTGGAACTCGATGATGTTTGATGTCCTGTTCAACCCAGGCCGTTCTATGATTCTATGATCCGCTTTGCTATCTGCAGCTACAAGGGAGAACAGACACCCGGTCACTGTGCTTTGGGGCAGCAACAACCTAAAACGGGTCTTTTCCCAGATCCGACGGTAATATGACATTAAAAATAAATACACTAATTAATATTCTCAATCCCGCTGCTGACACCCAAAGCTGGGACCGGAGCTCAGCTGCCGGCCCGCAGATTCCAGATCCCCGCCCCACGCGGGGAGCGCTGCCCTCCGCGCCACCCCTCCGCCTCCTCCGCGCCGATTGGCTGCCGCTGCTGCTCGTCAACTCCCGCGACTTCCCCTTTGCTTCCCATTGGCTGACTCGCGACGGCGCCGCCCAATGAGGAGCGGAACTCCCCCCGCGGTGGCGGGAAAACGCTCGGTTTTGGCACCAAAGGAGGAGCGTGGAGACCGCTGCGATCGGGGCCGGCGTTCGGGATCGCGTCGTGGGCGCCGCCGGGGATCTTTTAGGATCCGTTCGGGAGCAACCCGGTGCCTGACTGTTTGCCGCCGCCTCCCGGCACCATGGCGGCTCCGGCGGGCGGGTTGGACGACGCGGAGCTGCGAGAAGCTCAGCGGGATTACCTGGATTTCCTGGACGATGAGGTGAGGAGCGGGGCGTTCAGCGGGCTGCATCCTGCCCTCGTTCCCAGGGCCGGGCGCGGCTTCGCACCAAGCCCCCAACCGGAGCCCGTGGTTCTGGGGCTGCTTTTTTTCCCCAGAGAGGGAAATGGCTGTGAGAAATTGAGGGTTGCGTTGTATCTGTGCAGGAAGATCGAGGGGTTTATCACGGCAAAGTGCGCGATATGATCAGCGACAACCAGTACCGCCTGCTGGTCAACATCAACGACCTGCGGAGGAGGAACGAGAAGAGAGCCAGCCGGTGAGTGGAAGCGGGGGGGGGCAGGAGGGGCTGCTGGGGGCCGCTGTGCCGTCCAGCCCTTCCGTGCTTGCAATTGGCAAAACCTTTGTTGGAGTCCTTAGAGTGAGCTGCGGTTGTTTGCGTGGTGTGAGGCGGCTCAGCTTTTAGGGTTCTGGGGTTTTTTTGCACGAGGAGAGGTGACAGCCTCAACTCCGAGGTTTGGGTTGGATGTTAAGAAATATTAAGAACGATTTCTTCTCGTAAAGAGCGGTGATGCAGTGGCACAGCTGCCCAGGGAGGTGGTGAGGTCAGTGTCCATGGAGGTGTTCCAGAACCGTGGGGATGTGGCACTGAGGGACACAGTGGGCATGGTGGGGTGGGCTGGGGTTGGGCTGGGTGCTTGCAGAGATATATCACAGAATCACAGAATGGTTGGCTTGGAAGGGACCTCAAGGATGATGAAGCTCCAGCCCCCCACCACATGCAGGGCCACCAACCTCCACGTTTCATAGCAGCCCAGGCTGCCCAGGGCCCCATCCAACCTGGCCTTGAACACCTCCAGGGATGGACGGGGTATCCACAGCCTCTCTGGGCGGCTGTTCCAGCACCTCACCGCTCTCATAGCAAAGAACTTCCCCCTGACATCCAACCTCAATCTTCCCTCCTTCAACCTAAAACCATTTCCCCTTGTCCTGTTGTTATCTACCCTTTCAAAGAGTTGATTTCCACCCTTAATTTCCTGTTATGTTTTCCAGGTATAACTGTGCTTGTTCACCATCTGGCTCTTGGTTTCTGTGAGCTGTGGGATCCTTTTTTAATAGTATTCCCAATACTCTTTCAGAATGCACGTGGCATCTGGAAGAGCTTTCTTAGAGCTGCCTCTGTGGGGATGGCAGAAGGGGTTGCCAGCAAGATGCAGCTCTCAACCATCACCTCCCTCTCTTTGCAGGCTTTTGAGCAACGCCTTTGAGGAGCTCATTGCCTTCCAGCGTGCTCTGAAGGACTTTGTTGCCTCTGTTGATGCCACCTATGCCAAGCAGTATGAGGACTTCTACGTTGGGCTGGAGGGCAGCTTTGGTTCCAAGCACGTCTCGCCACGGACGCTGACTGCCTGCTTCCTGAGCTGCATCGTTTGTGTGGAGGGCATCGTGACCAAGTGTGAGCCTGGGGGCAGGTTGGGGTGCTGGGCAGGGTGAGGAGCAGAGGGTTGGGGTGTTTTGTACAGCAGGAGTCCTCCAGGACCAGTGGCAGGACAGCTGCAATGAGGGTAACAGGGGACTTGGCAAAAGATGGGAGTTTTGGAAACTCTGCCTTATATGACCTTATATCATCACAGAATCATAGAAAGATCTGGGTTGAAAAGGACCACAATGATCCTCTAGTTCCTACACCCTTGCTATGTGCAGACCACCAGCCCAGGCTGCCCAGAGCCACGTCCAGCCTGGCCTTGGATGCCTGCAGGGATGGGGCATCCACAGCCTCCTTGGGCAACCTGTTCCAGTGCCTCACCACCCTCTGTGTGAAAAACTTCCTCCTAATATCCAACCTAAACCTCCCCTGTCTCAGTTTAAAACCATTCCCCTTGTCCTTTCACTATCCACCCTCATAAACATTCATCCCCCACTTGTTTGTACGTTCCCTTCCAGTACTGGAAGGCCACAATGAGGTCTCCCCAGAGCCTTCTCTTGGCACTCTGGTTGCCAGCACTTGTATCCTGCACAACTAGTGGATATCTTTTTGGTGTTTCATGGTGACAAATAGGTGGGACTTTTCTGCCCCTAACTCTTCTTTCTCCCAAACCCAGGCTCTCTGATTCATCCTAAGGTTGTCCGGAGTGTCCATTATTGCCCAGCCACCAAGAAGACTTGAGCGCCGATACACAGACTTGACATCCCTGGATGCTTTCCCTTCCAGCTCTGTTTACCCTACAAAGGTGAGGTGAAGCAGCCTCATATGGGGAATATCTGCAGGTTCCTCTGGGGAGAACGCGCTGGTTCGGAGAAGCAACCTGATCAGCTGGTGGTTGGCATGCTTGTATGTGTCAAGGGAATTGAAACTAGATTGTCTTTAGGGTTTTTTCCAACCCAAACCATTCTAGCATCCTGTGGTTGCTGTCCTGGAGGGTACATGGACCCTTGTGTGCAGGGATTGCCCTGTGCTTGGGGATGGAGGAAGGCTGACCTGAGCTGTGTCTGTGCCGCACATGCATTCTTCTGCACGGACTGGAAGCAGTGCTTGGAGAGCTCTAATGTAGCAGTGCTGGGTGCTGACAGCATTAGATCAGGGGGAGCTGTATTGCTGATCAACTCCAGGATCTGAAAGTCCTGGTAAAGCAAACCTTAGCAGCACTCTTGTGTGTGTTGTGTGATGCTTTCTTCCCATTGCTGCTCATTTCTTTATCGCTTTGCCTTCCTCCTTAAGGACGAGGAGAATAACCCCCTGGAGACAGAGTTTGGCCTCTCAGTCTACAAGGACCATCAGACCATCTCCATCCAGGAGATGCCTGAGAAGGCACCAGCAGGGCAGCTGCCACGCTCAGTGGATGTCATTCTGGATGATGACCTGGTGGACAAAGTGAAGCCTGGAGATCGCATCCAGGTGGTCGGGACGTATCGCTGCCTGCCAGGAAAGAAAGGAGGTTACACATCGGGGACGTTCAGGTGAGCCTTCTGTTGGCTGGAAGGACAACATCAGCCCCGCCACTCCTTTTTAGCAGGGTCCCATCTCTGGAAGATGAGAGATAGAGCAGGCTGGATGGGGCTGTGAGCGACCTGGTCTAGAGGGAGGTGTCCCTGCCTATAGTAGGAGGTTGGAACTGGATGATTTTAAAGGTCCCTTCCAACCCAAACCATTCTGTGAATTTCTGCTGTTGTTACGGTGACCCTGAAGGCTCTGTGAGTGATCATGGCTGTGTCACTTTTCCAGGACTATCCTCATTGCCTGCCATATCAAGCAGATGAGCAAAGATGCTCGGCCTCTCTACTCTGCTACTGATGTGGCCAAGATCAAGAAATTCAGTAGGAATCGCTCTAAGGTATTTATGTAGCTCTTATTTCTAAGGTCGCCTTCTGTGATTTTTCCACTTGCTTTCTCTGCATTTTCTACATAGCTTTTTGTCAATTTCTGTGATGTGTGTGTCTGTATATATACATACATACATACATATATATATATATATATATACACACACACACGTATACATATGTATGTATTACATATATGTAGCTATAATAGAGTTTCTTGATGGCTCTGCTCTGTTGTGCATTGCTGCTGAAATGGAGCTCTGGCTGGACTGTGTGTGCCCCCACTGCTCACTGGTTGTCAGAGAAGCTCCTCTGCAAAATTCTACTTTTCCTCCTCAAACCTAAGAACAGAATTAGATGACAGCCTGGATTTCTGAAAGGAAATAAAGCAAAATGCCAGTTCTTTGGCTAGGGGATGGAATGGGGTCTGCCCTAGCCTGGTCCTGCGTTCAGATCTTTGTTCTTGGGGGGTTGCTGCTTTCAGTGCTTGCAAGGTGGTTTAGGACTTCACAGCCACATTGAAAGAATATTCCAACTGTCTTTTCCCGTCTAAGTAATCTTCATCAGTGCAGTTCTGTGATAGGAATAAGTTCCTTTTTTGGTGCTGAAATGGGCTTGTGAAGAATTGCTCCTTGTTCTTCGGTCCACTTACATCCACTTACAAGCTGTGCTTTGCTTCTTCTGCCTTTAGGATATCTTTGACCAGCTGGCAAGATCCCTGGCACCCAGCATCCACGGGCACGAGTTCATCAAGAAGGCCCTTCTGTGCATGCTGCTTGGAGGGGTGGAGAAGGTCCTGGAGAATGGGAGCCGCATCCGAGGAGACATCAACATCTTGCTGATAGGTAGGATTTTATCATCTCCAAGGACAGAGGCAGCTGTGGCTGGGCTGTGGGAGTGAGATGAGGTTGTTCAAATGGAATTTCCACGTTGCCTCTTCTCCTGTCACCATATGTGTCTCAAAACCCCGGCTCCATCTTCTTCTCATTGGGTTGATGGAGAACACGATCCACTCACCTTCTTTTCTGAAGGATGAACAAACTCAATTCTTAGTCACTTACATTCGTTTCCCCGCTGACACTGTTTGCTAAACCCAATCTTCTCTCTTTCAGGAGACCCTTCTGTCGCCAAATCCCAGCTGCTGCGCTATGTGCTGAGCACTGCTCCCCGTGCCATTGGCACTACTGGCAGGGGCTCCTCTGGTGTTGGCCTGACTGCTGCTGTCACCACCGACCAAGAAACCGGTAAGGAACGTGCTGGTTCCCAGTGGGAGCTGGTGGAGGGATGGTAGTAAATCCCTGGGATGAACTCTGCAAGGTTCAGGACTGTTTGTCATAGAATCATAGAATAGCCTGGGTTGAAAAGGATCATCCAGTTCCAACCCCCTGCTGTGTGCAGGTCGCCAACCAGCAGCCCAGGCTGCCCAGAGCCACATCCAGCCTGGCCTTGAATGCCTGCAGGGATGGGGCATCCACAGCCTCCTTGGGCAACCTGTTCCAGTGCCTCACCACCCTCTGGGTGAAAAACTTCCTCCCAGAGTGAACATCCCTGAGACTGAGGGTGATGATCCTCCTCACAGGGATGCTGCTGCAGTGGAAGGAGACAGCAAGAGATACTTCGACCCGTTAAACGACACCGACCTTCTTTTCTCCGCCCTCCCATCTCAGGTGAACGGCGTCTGGAAGCAGGGGCCATGGTGTTGGCTGACAGGGGTGTGGTGTGCATCGATGAGTTTGACAAGATGTCTGACATCGACCGCACGGCCATCCACGAGGTGATGGAGCAGGGCCGTGTCACCATCGCCAAGGCTGGCATCCACGCTCGCCTCAACTCCCGCTGCAGCGTCCTGGCAGCTGCCAACCCCGTCTATGGCCGGGTGAGTGCTGGGGTTTGCTGCTCCCCCCCCTGTGGAGGGCTGTTAGGAGCTGTCCTTGGAAATGATAAAATCCAAAAGATCTCCCAGATTGGATTCTTAGTGGAACTGAGGTGCGAGAAGACTTGGTTTGCTTGGCTGCTTATGGGTATCGTAAAGGTTGTGGTGGCTCTGTCCAGTGTGGCCTTGAGCACTCCCAGGGATGGGGCATAAAATAGCATTTACTCCTTCAGCAGGCTGTGCTTAGCACGGTGTCTTTGGTATTCAGCTTCTGTGCATCTATGTGAAGGCCTGGCTTGAGAGGTTCTTTCCACCTTCCCTAGCAACCAGCAGTGACCCATGAGAATCTCTTCTAATCCCTTTCTTCAATCTCTTGTAGTATGACCAATACAAGACACCCATGGAGAACATTGGCCTGCAGGACTCCTTGCTCTCCCGTTTCGACCTGCTCTTCATCATGCTGGACCAGATGGACTCCGAGCAGGACAGGGAGATCTCGGATCACGTCCTGCGAATGCACCGCTACCGCAACCCCAACGAGCAGGATGGGGATGGTGAGTTCCTCTTGCTGTCTATAAAGCCCAGGAGCTACAGGTTTTCTTTGGCTGTGGTTGCTTTCCTTCCCCTTAGAGCAAGAAGGGTAAAGCCCCTGGTCTGGACCCTGCGGCAGGGGGGTTGAAACTAGATGATCATTATGGTCCCTTTCAACCAAGGCTGTTCTGTGATTCCTTTGTCCTCAATGGGACCTTGAACACTGCAAAGCAAAAAGCATCCATCTCTCCTCCGTAGCTGGTGCCCATCTGTACTGGGCAGCTGTGGTTGAGGTGATGGGGTAGTAGATAGGGGTGGGTTCCTTGCAGTGTGACACTGAGACACAACTCCAGGCTTCCCAGGTTGTCACTTGTCACGCAGCTCTTTGGGTTCAGTTGTCCGTGGCTTTGCTCAGTGCTGCCAGTAGGTGACTGTGAGAAGCTAAAATCCTGTTCTTGGCAACCTTTCCCTCTCCAGCCATGCCCCTGGGCAGCGCCGTGGAGATCCTGGCTACGGATGACCCTGATTTTGCACAGGAGGAGGAACAGGAGCTCCAAGTGTATGAGAAACACGATGACCTCCTGCATGGGCCCAACCGCCGCAAGTGAGTCTCCTGTCCCTTGTGCCATGTAGCTCTGGGGGATTCCGTGATGATGAGCTGATGCTAAAATGCTCTGGATTTGGCTGGAGCATCAGGGTGTTGGCTCATTGCTGGGGGCAGCGATGCTGTAGATTGTCCACAGCAAGGTGTGTGGGTGGGATGCAAGGGGAGCCTGCTTTGGATACGCTGTTCTCAAGTGCCAGGCAGGTGGGAGAACATCTGGAGCACAATTCTGCATTGTAACTGGATGCCCCTAAGAATAGCACTCTGTGGGTGCAGCCTGCACGTGCCCTCTGCTTGTCCCCTGTGCTCCCCTCAAGGACACGGGCATGTGTGCATCTCCCTGCAGGGAGAAGATCGTCAGCATGGAGTTCATGAGGAAGTACATCCACGTGGCAAAAATGATCAAGCCTGTCTTGACCCAGGAGTCAGCGGATTACATAGCAGAGGAGTACTCACGTCTGCGCAGCCAGAACCAGATGAACTCAGACATTGCCAGGGTGAGCTCCACCTTCCCTCCAATCACACCAGGAGGAAAACTGAAGCATGCACTCCTCTTTCACATTACAGGTGTTTTCCTCCTTCCATCACAGAGTGGCTGAGGTTGGAAGGGAGCTGTGGATGTGAGCTCTTGGTGTTGCAAAGAGGGGTGAACCAGATGCTGGTTTGAATGCTACAGTGGGGGTCCAGCACGGTCTCACGGGCTCCAGTGTCTCACCACCATCTTCCTCCTTTCCAGACCTCCCCAGTTACAGCCCGTACTCTGGAGACATTGATCCGCCTCTCCACGGCCCATGCTAAAGCCAGAATGAACAAGACTATTGATCTGCAGGATGCAGAGGCAGCTTTGGAGCTGGTGCAGTTTGCCTACTTCAAAAAGGTGGGGGAAAGATGCGGGGTCCCAAAGGTTTCATTGAAAGGATCAGGCACTGTTGAGGCACTAAAATATTACTGGGAAGCTTTGGCAGTGCAGAATAAGAGGTGCTGTGGGAGGTTGCTGAGCCCCTCAGCTCACAGCAGGTGTGTGTGGATGAAGCTGAGGGTGTGGGTTCTGTGCAGTGGACAGGTTTACTTTGGGAGCCATCAGGAGCGATGCTCTGGGAGGGGGGGCAGAGAGGTGGGGTCCCTGCCTGTCTTGAAATCAGGCCAAGTCCTGCTTGCTGGTTTTCATAGAATCATGGAGTGGGCTGGGTTGAAAAGGACCTCAAAGTTCATCTAATTTCAAACCCATGCTATGTGCAGGGTCACCAACCACCAGACCAGGCTGCCCAGAGCCACATCCAGCCTGGCTTTAAATGCAATGTCTCGTGCAGGTGCTGGAAAAGGAGAAGAAGCGCAAAAAGCAGGTGGAGGATGACTCAGAGACTGAGAAGGAGGAGGAGGAGACGCAGCCTGAGAAGGAGGGCAGGAAGCAAAGGTAGTCATGACAGGTCTTGGGGAGATACTTGTGTTAAATCCAGCGGGTCTTTTGGGCAACACTTGTAATGCTGGAGCCTTTGGGAAGAGCTCCCAAACTTCAGGTTTTGTGACCAAGTGGTGGTGGATGAGCTCTGGGTTTACCCCCAAGCTGCAGCTGCCCTGCCTTCTCCTGGCCAGATAGTTCCAGGAGCCCTGGGGATGTCTCCTGAGGTCTGTCTTCTGGTGGATCAGAGCTGACCTCTTCTTCCCCCACACAGGAGGAAGAAGGCGCGCACAGAGGGCGAGGAGGAGTCCTACGACCCCTATGACTTCAGTGACACTGAGCAGGAGATGCCCGATGGTGAGACAGGGGTTTCAGTGGCACCACCTGAGAGTTTGGCATCACCCACCCTGTCCAAAAAGGCCACCTGCTTTTGTGCAGCTCTCTGGCTGTTTGAAGAAGCGGGCTGAAGCAACTTCTCTTCCTCTTCCAGTCCAGGCACATACTCCCAAGACACCTGAAGCCTCTGCTACTGGTGAAGCGAAGAAGCCAGAGTTGGCTGAGCCACGGTGAGTGGGGGCTGGAGAAGCAGCAGGACGATGCTTGTCCTTGCCTGCTCCATAGTGACCCTATAACAACTCCATACTGACCCCATAGAACTAAATAGTGATCCTGTAACAGTTCCATTATGACCCCATGGAATTCCATAGTGACCCCATAACAGCTCCATTATGACTCCATTGAACTTCAGAGTGACCCCATAAGAGCTCCTTGTGACCCCGTTACAGCTTCATGGTAACCCCATAGAGCTTCATGGTGACCCCTTATCAGTTCCCTTGTGATCCCATAGAGGTTCACAGGGACGTCAAAACAGTTTCATAGAGACCCCATGGAGCTCCATAGTGGCCCTATAAGAGTAACATTGTGACCACATAGGAGGTCCATGGTGTCCCCATAACATTTCCATTCTGACCCATCCGAGCTCCATTGTGAAGCCATAGAGCTCCATTGTGACCCCATCCAAGTTCCACTGTTGCACCTTAATAGCTCCATTATGTCGCCATAGATGTCTGTAGTGACCCCAGAACTGTTCCATTATGACCCCATAACAGCTCCATAGTGACCCCATAGAGCATCCTAGTGACCACAGTCAAGTTGTATTATGACCCCATAGAGTTCCAAAAAGATCGCAAAAGAGCTCCATTTTGACCAGAAGACAACCATAGTGACACATAGAGGTCCAAAGTGACCCCCTAGACCTTGAGAGTGACCACCTAAAAGGTCCATGATAAACTCTTAGAGTTCCATAGAGACTCCATACCATTGCCATAGTGACCCCATAGCAGTTCCATTCTAACCCCATTGAGCTTTCTTGTTACTCCATTAAAATTCCATTATGATCCCTTAGACTTTCAAGGTGACCCCTTATCAGTTCCCTTGTGATCCCATGGAGGTTCTTAGGAACCTCAAAACAGTTTGATAGAGACCCCATGGAGCTCCATAGTGGCCCTATAAGAGTACCATTGTGACCACATAGGAGGTCCATGGTGTCCCCATAACATTTCCATTCTGACCCATCCAAGCTCCATTGTGACCCCATAACAGTGGTATTATGATGCCATAGAGCTCCATAGTGACCGCATCAAAGTTCCACTGTTGCACCATAATAGCTCCATTATGACGCCATAGATGTCTGTAGTGACCCCAGAACTGTTCCATTATGACCCCATAACAGCTCTATTATGACCCCATAGAGCTTTATAGTGAACCCAGAACTCATACATTATGACCCCGTAAAAGCTCCATTATGACCCCATAGACAGCGTAAGAGCTCCATAGTGACCCCTTAGAGCTCCATTGTGGCCCCGTTAGAGTCCCACTGTGATCCCATGGAGATTTCTAGTGACCCCCTAAGAGCTCCATCGTGACCCAATAGAGCTCCCAAGTGACCTTACAGAGGTGCATAGTGACCCCATAACAGCACCATTCTGAGAGCATAGAGCTCATTAGAGCCCCCATAACAGTTCCATTCTGGCGGCATAGAACTTCCAAGTGACCCCATAAGAGCTCCAATGTGACCCGTTACAGCTTCATATTAACCCCTTAGAGCTTCATGGTGACCCCATAAAAGTTGCATTAAAACCCGTTCTGGCTCAGTAGTGACTCCATAATGTTGCCATAGTGACCCCATAAGAGTTCCATTCTAACCCTATTGAGCTTTCTTGTTACTCCATTAAAATTCCATTATAATCCCTTCGCCTTTCAAGGTGAGCCCTTATCAGTTCACTTATGACCCCATTGGAGGTTCTTAGGGACCTCAAAAGAGTTTGATAGAGACCCCATGGGGCTCCATAGTGGCCCTATAAGAGTAACATTGTGACCACATAGGAGGTCCATGGTGTCCCCATAACATTTCCATTCGGACCCATTCAAGCTCGATAGCGACCCCATACAAGTTCCACTGTTGCACCATTATAGCTCCATTATGACGCCATAGATGTCTGTAGTGACCCCAGAACTATTCCATTATGACCCCATAAAAGCTCCATTATGACCCCATAGAGCTGCATAGTGACCCCATAAGAGTTCAGTTATGACCTCCTTGAGCTCCAGAGTGAGCTTGTAACAGTTCCATTCTGACCCCATAGAGCTCCATAGAGACACCCTAAGAGCTCTATAGAGACCCCATAGTGCTTCATAATGACCCCATGAGAGTTCAGTTATGACCCCGTTGAGCTCCAGAGTGAGCTTGTAACAGTTCCATTATGACCCCATAGAGCTCCATAGAGGCACCATAAGAGCTCCATAGTGACCCCATAGAGCTGCATAATGACCCCATGAGAGTTCAGTTATGACCCCATAGAACTCCAGAGTGAGCCCATAACAGTTCCATTATGACCCCTTCAGAGCTCCATTATGACCCCATAAGAGCTCCGTAGTGACCCCCTAAAAGTTGCATTAAAACCCCTTCTAGCCCAGTAGTGACTTCGTAACATTGCCATAGTGACCCCATACAGCTCCAAAGTGTCCCTATAACATTTCCACTATGACCCTATAGAGTTTTATAGTGACCCCATAACAATTCCACTGTGACCCCATAGAGTTCTATAGTGACCCCTTTGAGCTGCTTTGTGACCCCATAAGAGCTCCATTTTGACCCCATAAACCTCTATAGAGACACCGTAAAAACTCTGTAGTGACACCTTAGAGCACCATAGTTACTCCTTTACAGTTTGATTATAATCCCATAGTTGCTCCGTTCTGACCCCTTAGAGCTCCATTGTGGCCCCATAAGAGTCCCATTATGATCCCATAGAGCTTTCTAGTGATCCCATAAGAGCTCCATCGTGACCCAATAGAGCTCCAAAGTGACACTAGAGAGCTGCATAGTGACCCCATAACAGCACCATTATGACACCATAGTGCTCATTAGAGCTCCCATAAAAGTTCCATTCTGGCGGCATAGATCTTACAAGTGACCCCATAAGAGCTCCAGTGTGACCCCATAACAGTTGTATTATGATGCCATAGAGCTCCACAGTGACCCCATAAAAGTTCCAGTGTTACACCATAATAGCTCCATAATGAGGCCTTAGATCTCTCTAGTGACCCCAGAACTGCTACATTATGACCCCATAAAAGCTCTTTTATGACCTCATAGATGTTTATAGTGATCCCAGAAGTGTTACATTATGACCCTGTAAAAGCTCCATTATGACCCCATAAGAGCTCCATATTGACGCTGTAGAGCTCCAAATTGAGCATATAGAGCTGCATAGTGACCCCAGAACAGCTCCATTTTGACCCCATAGAGCTCCATAGAGTCACCATAAGAGCTCCATAGAGACCCCATAGAGCTCCATAGTGCTCCCATAGGAATTTTATTAAAACCTCTTATAGCTCAGCAGTGACTCTCTAACATTGCGTTAGTGACCCCATAAAACTGCATAGTTACCCAATTGAGCTGCATTGTGACCCCTCAATACTGCCATTATGACTCCATAGAGCTCATTAGTGACCCCATATCAGTTCCGTTATGACCGCATAGAACTTTAAAGTGACCCTATACGAGCTCCAATATGACCTTGTTATAGCTTCATAGTGACCCCATAGAGCTTCCTAGAATCCCCTTATCAGTTCCCTTGTAACCCCATAGAGGTTCTTAGGGACGTCAAAACAGTTTCATAGAGACCCCGTGGAGCTCAACAGTGGTCCTATGACAGAAGCATTATGACCACATAGCAGCTCCATGGTGTCCCCATAACTTTTCCATTCTGACCCCATCAGAGGTCCGTAGTGAAGCCATAGAGCTCCATTGTGACCCCATAACAGCTGTATTATGATGCCATAGAGCTCCATAGTGACCCCATAAAAGTTCCACTGTTACACCATAATAGCTCCATTATGACGCCATAGGTCTTTATAGTGACCCCAGAACTGTTCCATTATGACCCCATAAAAGCTCCATTATGATCCCATAGAGCTTTATAGTGACCCAAAAGAGCTCCACTGTGATGCAGTAGAGCTCTAAAGTGACTCCACAGTGCTGCATAGTGACCCCATTACAGCGCCATTATGATCGCATAGAACTTTATAGTGACCTCATAAGGGCACTAATATGACCCCGTGATGGATTCATAGCAACCCCATAGAGATCCATAGTGTACCCCAGACGTGCTCCATTGTTAACCCGTAGAGTTCCATACTGACCCCATAACAGTTCCATTATGCTGGCAGAGAACTTCAGAGTGAGCCCGTAAGAGCTACAATGAGACCCGTTATCGCTTTATATTAACCCCGTAGAGCTTCATGGTGACCCCATTACAGTTCTATTGTGATGCCATAGAGCTCCATCGTGACCCCATAAAAGTTCCAGTGTTACACCATAATAGCTCCATTATGATGCCATAGTTGTCTATAGTGACTCCAGAACTGTTTCTTTATGACCCCATAAAAGCTCAATTATGACCCCATAACAGTTGCATTATAACGGCATAGGTCTCTGTAGTGACCCCAGAACTGTTACTTCATGACCCCATAACAGCTCCATTATGACCCCTTAAGAGCTCCGTAGAGACCCAATAGAGCTCCAAAGCGACCCCATAGAGCTGCATAGTGACCCCAGAACAGCTTCATTTTGACCCTATAGAGCTCCATAGTGACCCCATAGAGCAGCCTAGTGACCCCAGTCAAGTTGTATTGTGACCCCATAGAGCTCCATAAAGATCCCAAAAGAGCTCCATTATGACCAGAAGACAACCATAGTGACACATAGAGGTCCAAAGTGACCCCCTAGACCTTGAGAGTGACCACCTAAAAGGTCCATGATAAACTCTTAGAGTTCCATAGAGACTCCATACCATTGCCATAGTGACCCCATAAGAGTTCCATTCTAACCCCATTGAGCTTTCTTGTCACTCCATTAAAATTCGGTTAGGATCCCTTAGACTTTCAAGGTGAGCCCTTATCAGTTCCCTTGTGACCCCATTGGAGGTTCTTAGGAACCTCAAAACAGTTTGATAGAGACCCCATGGAGCTCCATAGTGGCCCTATAAGAGTAACATTGTGACCACGTAGGAGGTTCATCGTGTCCCCATAACCTTTCCATTCTGACCCATCCGAGCTCCATTGTGACCCCATAACAGTTGTATTATGATGCCATAGAGCTCCATAGTGACCTCATACAAGTTCCACTGTTAAACCATAATAGGTCCATTATGACGCCATCGATCTCTATAGTGACCCCAGAACTGTTCCATTATGACCCCATGAAAGCTCTGTTATGACCCCATAGAGTTCCATAGAGACACCATGAGAGCTCCATAGAGAGCCCATAGAGTTGCATATTGACCCCATAAGAGTTCAGTTTTGCCCCCATAGCGCTCCAGAGTGAGCTCGTAACAGTTGCATTATGACCCCATAAGAGATCTGTGGTGACCCCATAAGAGATCCATAGTGACCCGACAACAGTTGCATCAAAATTCCTTATTGCTCACAAGTGACTGCATAACATTGCCAGAGTGGCCCCATAAGTGTCCCATGATGACCCCATAGAGCTTTCTAGTGACCCCATAAGAGTTCCAATATGACCCCGTTATAACTTCATAGTAACCCCCTAGAGCTTCATGGTGAGCCCTTATGAGTTCCCTAGTGACCCCATGGAGGTTCTTAGGGACCTCAAAACAGTTTCACAGAGACCCCATGGAGCTCCATAGTGGCCCTATAAGAGTAACATTGTGACCACATAGGAGCTCCATGGTGTCCCCATAACATTTCCATTCTGACCCATCTGAGGTTCATTGTGACCCCATAACAGTGGTATTATGATGCCATAGAGCTCCATAGTGACCCCATACAAGTTCCACTGTTAAACCATAATAGGTCCATTATGACGCCATAGATGTCTGTAGTGACCCCAGAACTGTTCCATTATGACCCCATAACAGCTGTATTATGACCCCATAGAGCTCCATTGTGGCCCCATAACAGTGGTATTATGATGCCATAGAGCTCCATAGTGACCCCATCCAAGTTCCACTTTTAAACTATAATAGCTCCGTTATGACGCCATAGATGTCTGTAGTGACCCCAGAACTGTTCCATTATGACCCCATAAGAGCTCTATTATGACCCCATAGAGCTTTATAGTGAACCCAGAACTATTACATTGTGACCCCATAAAAGCTCCATTATGACCCCATAGACAGCGTAAGAGCTCCATAGTGACCCCTTAGAGCTCCATTGTGGCCCCGTAGGAGTCCCACTGTGATCCCATAGAGCTTTCTAGTGACCCCATAAGAGCTCCATCGTGACCCAATACAGCTCCCAAGTGACCATACAGAGGTGCATAGTGACCCCATAACAGCACCATTATGACACGGTAGAGCTCATTAGAGCCCCCATAACAGTTCCATTCTGGCGGCATAGAACTTCAGAGTGACTCCATAAGAGCTCCAATGTGACCCGCTATAGCTTCATAGTAACCCCATAGAGCTTTCTGGTGAGCCCTTATCAGTTCCCTTGTGACCCCATAGAGGTTCTTAGGGAGCTCAGAACAGTTTCATGGAGACCCCATGGAGCTCCATAGTGGCCCTGTAACGGTACCATTGTGAGCACATAGAAGGTCCATGGTGTCCCCATAACCTTTCCATTATGACCCATCCGAGCTCCATTGTGAAGCCATAGAGCTCCATTATGACCCCATAAGAGCTGTATTATGATTCCATAGAGCTCCATAGTGACCCCATCCAAGTTCCACTGTTAAACCATGATAGGTCCATTATGACGCTTTAGATATCTGTAGTGACCCCTGAACTGTTCCATTATGACCCCATAAAAGTTGTATTATGCCCCCCTTGAGCTCCATTGTGGCCCCGTAAGAGTCCCATTGTGAGCCCATAAGAGCTCCATAGTGACCCCATACAAGTTCCACTGTTGCACCTTAATAGCTCCATTATGACGCCATAGATCTCTGTAGTGACCCCAGAACTGTTCCATTATGACCCCATAAAAGCTCTATTATGACCCCATAGTGCTTTATAGTGATCCCAGAACTATTACATTATGACCCCATAAGAGCTCCATAGTGGCCCCATAGAGCTGCATAGAGCCCCCATAAAAGTTGCATTAAAACCCCGTATAGCTCAGACGTGACTCCTTAACATTGCCATGGTGACCCCATAGAGCTCCAAAGGGACTCAATAACATTTCCACTATGACCCCATAGAGTTTTATAGTGACCCCATAACAGTTCCACTATGACCCCATAGAGCTAGAAATGACGCCTTATCAGTTCCCTTGTGACCCCATAGTGGTTCTTAAGGACGTGAAAAGAGTTTCATGGAGACCCCATGGAGCTCCATAGTGGCCCTATAAGAGTAACATTCTGACCACATAGGAGCTCCATGGTGTCCCCATAACTTTTCCATTCTGACCCCCTCAGAGGTCCGTAGTGAACCCATAGAGCTCCATTGTGACCTATAACAGTAACATTATGATGCCATAGAGCTCCAGCGTGACCCCATAGCAGTTGTATTATGATGCCATAGAGCTCCATAGTGACCCCATAAAGGTTCCATTGTTTCCCCCTAAGAGCTCCATTATGACCAGAAGAGAACCATAGTGACCCTTAGAGGTCCAAATTTACCCCACAGATGTTGATAGTGACCACATAAAAGGTCCATTATAACCCCCTAGAGATCCATAGTGACCCCATAAGAGTTCCTCTGTGTCCCCATATCCGTTCCATGATGACCCCATCAGAGCTCTGTGGTGACCCATTAAGATCTCCATAGAGACCCTATAACAGTAGAATTAAAAGCCCGTAAAGCTCAGTAGTGATTGCATAACATTGCCATAGTGACCCCATAGAGGTCCATGGTGGCCACGTAAGAGTCCCATTGTGACCCCACAGAGCTTTCTGGTGACCCCATAAGAGCTCCATGGTGACCCAATAGAGCTCCAAAGTGACGCCATAGAGCTGCTTTGTGACCCCTTAATAGCACCATTATGACACCATGGAGCTCATCAGTGACCCCATATCAGTTCCGTTATGACACCATAGAACTTTATAGTGACCCTATAAGAGCTCCAGTATGACCTTGTTATAGCTTCATAGTAACCCCATAGAGCTTCATGGTGAGCCCTTATCAGTTCCCTTGTGACCCCATAGAGGTTCTTAGGGACTTCAAAACAGTTTCATGGAGACCCCAAGGAGCTCCATAGTGGCCCTATAACAGTAGCATTATGACCACATAGCAGCTCCATGGTGTCCCCATAACAATTCTATTATGATGCCATAGAGCTCTATAGTGACCCTATAAAAATTCCACTGTTTCACCATAATAGCTCCATTATGACACCATAGATCTTTATAGTGACCCCAGTACTGTTCCATTATGACCCTATAAAAGCTCCATTGTGACCCCATAGAGCTCCATAGAGACACCATAAGAGCTCCATAGAGACTCCATAGAGCAGCCTAGTGACTCCAGTCAAGTTGTATTGTGACCCCATAGAGCTCCATAAAGATCCCAAAAGAGCTCCATTATGACCAGAAGACAACCATAGTGACAGTTAGAGGTCCAATGTGACCCCATAGACCTTGAGAGTGACCACCTAAAAGGTCCATTATAAACCCTTAGAGCTCCATAGAGACTCCATACCATTGCCATAGTGACCCCATAAGAGTTCCATTCTAACCCCATTGAGCTTTATTTTTAGTCCATATATATTCCATTATGATCCCATAGACATTCATGGTGACCCCTTGTCAGTTCCCTTTTGACCCCATAGTTGTTCATAGGGACCTCAAAACAGTTTGATAGAGACCCCATGGAGCTCCATAGTGGCCCTATAACAATAACAGTATGACCACGGAGCAGCTCCATGGTGTCCCCATAACATTTCCATTATGACCCATCAGAGCTCCATTGTGAAGCTATAGAGCTCCATAGTGACCCCATAACAGTTGTATTATGATGCCATAGAGCTCCACATGTGTGGACCCCATAAAGGTTCCAGTGTTACACCATAATAGCTCCATTCTGACGCCATAGATGTCTGTAGTGACCCCAGAACTGTTCCATTATGACCCCTTAAAAGCTCCGTTATGACCCTATAAGAGCTCCATAGTGACCCCATAGAGCTGCATAGTGACCCCATCAGTTATGACCCCCTTGAGCTGCAGTGTGAGCTTGTAACAGTTCCATTCTGACCCCGTAGAGCTTCATATTGACCCCATGAGAGTTCAGTTTTTACCACATAGAACTCCAGTGTGAGCCCGTAACAGTTCCATTCTGACCAATTCACTGCTCCGTGGCGACCCCATAAGAGCTCCGTACTGACCCCATAAAACTTACATTAAAACCCCTTCTAGCTCAGTAGTGACTCCATAACACTGCCATAGTGACTCAATAGTATTCCCAAGTGACCCCATAACAGCTCCATTTTGACCCCATAGAGCTCCACAGAGACACCA
Source organism: Lophura swinhoii (assembly GCA_030408155.1). Lineage (NCBI taxonomy): Eukaryota > Metazoa > Chordata > Aves > Galliformes > Phasianidae > Lophura > Lophura swinhoii. Next base: position 25,815 of record CM059454.1, on the reverse strand, counting down.
TAAAAGCTCCATAGTGACCCCTTAGAGCACCATAGTTACTCCTTTACAGTTTCATTATAATCCCATAGTTGCTCCATTATGAGCCCCTAGAGCTCCAGAGTGACCCCATAAAGGTTCCATTGTTTCCCCATAAAAGCTCCGATATGATCAGAAGAGAACCATAGTGAGCCTTAGAGGTCCAAATTTACCCCACAGATGTTGATCGTGACCACATAAAAGGTCCATTATAACCCCCTAGAGATCCATAGTGACCCCCTAAGAGTTCCACTGTGGCCCCATAGAGCTTCATAGTTACCCCCTAAGAGCTCCATCGTGACCCAGTACAGCTCCAAAGTGACAATAGAGAGCTGCATAGTGACCCCATAACAGCAGCATTATGTCATCATAGAGCTCATTAGAGACCCCATAACAGTTCCATTCTGGCGGCATAGAACTTCAGAGTGACCCCATAAGAGCTCCAGTGTGACCCGTTACAGCTTCATAGTAACCCCATAGAGCTTCATGGTGAGCCCTTATCAGTTCCCTTGAGACCCCATAGAGGTTCACAGGGACCTCAGAACAGTTTCATGGAGACCCCATGGAGCTCCATAGTGGCCCTGTAACGGTACCATTGTGAGCACATAGAAGGTCCATGGTGTCCCCATAACATTTCCATTCTGACCCCATCAGAGGTCCATAGTGAAGCCATTTAGCTCCACTATGGCCCCATAACAGTTGTATTATGATGCCATAGAGCTCCATTGTGACCCCATCCAAGTTCCACTGTTACACCATAATAGCTCCATTATGACCATAAGAGCTCCATAGAGACACCGTAAAAGTACCACTGTTTCACCATAAAACCTCGGTTATGACCCCAGAGCAGCTCAATATGACCCGAAAAAGCTTCTTTACGGGAGCTTACGGGAGCTCCATATTTACCCATTAAGCGTTCAGTTCTGATCCCATAGAGCTCCATATTGGCCCCATAAGCGTTCAGTTATGACACCTTCGAGTACCAGAGGAAGCCCATAACAGTTCCATTATGACCCGTTCAGAGCAGCATGCTGACCCCATAAAGGTCCATAGTGACCCCATAGAGATCCAAAGTGACCGCACGGAGCTTGATAGTGACCACATAACAGTTACATTATGATCGCAGCAGAGCTCCATTGTGAACCCATAGAGCTCCATAGTGACCCCATAAAAGCTCCACTGTTACACCATAATAGCTCCATTATGATGCCATAGATCTCTATAGTGACCCCAGAACTCTTCCATTATGACCCCATAAAAGCTCCATAGAGACCCCATAGAGTTCCATAGAGACACCATGGGAGCTCCATAGAGACCCCATAGAGTTCCATATTGACCCCATAAGAGTTCAGTTTTGCCGCATAGCGCTCCAGAGTGAGCTCGTAACTTGCATTATGACCCCATAATGCTCGTAGTTGCATTATGTCCTCATAAGAGATCTGTGGTGACCCCATAAGAGATCCACAATGACCTGACAACAGTTGCATTAAAATTCCCTATTGCTCACTAGTGACAGCATAACATTGCCAGAGTGGCCCCATAAGTGTCCCATGATGACCCCATAGAGCTTTCTAGTGACCCCATAAGAGTTCCAATATGACCCCGTTATAACTTCATAGTAACCCCCTAGAGCTTCATGGTGAGCCCTAATGAGTTCCCTTGTGACCCCATGGAGGTTCATAGGGACTTCAAAACAGTTTCATAGAGACCCCATGGAGCTCCATAGTGGCCCTATAAGAGTAACATTGTGACCACATAGGAGCTCCATGGTGTCCCCATAACATTTCCATTCTGACCCATCCGAGCTCCATAGTGACCCCATAACAGTGGCATTCTGATGCCATAGAGCTCCATAGTGACCCCATCCAAGTTCCACTGTTGCACCTTAATAGCTCCATTATGACGCCATAGATGTCTGTAGTGACCCGAGAACTGTTCCATTATGACCCCATAACAGCTCTATTATGACCCCATAGAGCTTTATAGTGATCCCAGAACTCTTACATTATGACCCCGTAAAATCTCCATTATGACCCCATAGACGGCATAAGAGCTCCATAGTGACCCCTTAGAGCTCCATTGTGGCCCCGCAAGAGTCCCCCTGTGATCCCATAGAGCTTTCTAGTGACCCCATAAGAGCTGCATCGTGACCCAATAGAGCTGGAAAGTCACCATACAGAGGTGCATAGTGACCCCATAACAGCACCATTATGACAATAGAGAGCTCATTAGAGCCCCCATAACAGTTCCATTTTGCCAGCTTAGAACTTCCAAGTGACCCCATAAGAGCTCCAATGTGACCCGTTACAGCTTCATATTAACCCCTTAGAGCTTCATGGTGACCCCATTACAGTTGTATTACGATGCCATAGAGCTCCATTGTGACCCCATAACAGTTGTATTATGATGCCATAGAGCTCCAATGTGACCCCATACAAGTTCCACTGTTAAACCATGATAGGTCCATTATGATGCCATAGATGTCTGTAGTGATCCCAGAACTGTTCCATTATGACCCCATAACAGCTCCATTATGACCCCATAAGAGCTCCATAAAGACCCTATAAGAGCTCCAAAGCGACCCCATAGAGCTGCATAGTGACCCCAGAACAGCTCCATTGTGGCCCCATAAGAGTCCCATTGTGACCCCATAGAGCAGCCTAGTGACCCCAGTCAAGTTGTATTGTGACCCCATAGAGCTCCATAAAGATCCCAGAAGAGCTCCATTATGACCAGAAGACAACCATAGTGACACATAGAGGTCCAATGTGACCCCATAGACCTTGAGAGTGACCACCTCAAAGGTCCATGATAAACTCTTAGAGTTCCATAGAGACTCCATACCATTGCCATAGTGACCCCATAAGAGTTCCATTCTAACCCCATTGAGCTTTCTTGTTACTCCATTAAAATTCCATTATGATCCCTTAGACTTTCAAGGTGACCCCTTATCCGTTCCCTTGTGACCCCATTGGAGGTTCTTAGGGACCTCAAAAGAGTTTGATAGAGACCCCATGGAGCTCCGTAGTGGCCCTATAAGAGTAACATTGTGACCGCATAGGAGGTCCATGGTGTCCCCATAACATTTCCATTCTGACCCATCTGAGCTCCATTGTGACCCCATAACAGTGGCATTCTGATGCCATAGAGCTCCATAGTGACCCCATCCAAGTTCCACTGTTGCACCTTAATAGCTCCATTATGACGCCATAGATCTCTGTAGTGACCCCAGAACTGTTCCTTTATGACCCCATAAAAGCTCTATTATGACCCCATAGAGCTTTATAGTGATCCCAGAACTATTACATTATGACCCCATAAGAGCTCCATAGTGGCCCCATAGAGCTGCATAGAGCCCCCATAAAAGTTGCATTAAAACCCCGTATAGCTCAGACGTGACTCCTTAACATTGCCATGGTGACCCCATAGAGCTCCAAAGGGACTCAATAACATTTCCACTATGACCCCATAGAGTTTTATAGTGACCCCATAACAGTTCCACTATGACCCCATAGAGCTAGAAATGACGCCTTATCAGTTCCCTTGTGACCCCATAGTGGTTCTTAAGGACGTGAAAAGAGTTTCATGGAGACCCCATGGAGCTCCATAGTGGCCCTATAAGAGTAACATTCTGACCACATAGGAGCTCCATGGTGTCCCCATAACTTTTCCATTCTGACCCCCTCAGAGGTCCGTAGTGAACCCATAGAGCTCCATTGTGACCTATAACAGTAACATTATGATGCCATAGAGCTCCAGCGTGACCCCATAGCAGTTGTATTATGATGCCATAGAGCTCCATAGTGACCCCATAAAGGTTCCATTGTTTCCCCCTAAGAGCTCCATTATGACCAGAAGAGAACCATAGTGACCCTTAGAGGTCCAAATTTACCCCACAGATGTTGATAGTGACCACATAAAAGGTCCATTATAACCCCCTAGAGATCCATAGTGACCCCATAAGAGTTCCTTTGTGTCCCCATACCCGTTCCATGATGACCCCATCAGAGCTCTGTGGTGACCCATTAAGATCTCCATAGAGACCCTATAACAGTAGAATTAAAAGCCCGTAAAGCTCAGTAGTGATTGCATAACATTGCCATAGTGACCCCATAGAGGTCCATGGTGGCCACGTAAGAGTCCCATTGTGACCCAACAGAGCTTTCTAGTGACCCCATAAGAGCTCCATGGTGACCCAATAGAGCTCCAAAGTGACGCCATAGAGCTGCTTTGTGACCCCTTAATAGCACCATTATGACACCATGGAGCTCATCAGTGACCCCATATCAGTTCCGTTATGACACCATAGAACTTTATAGTGACCCTATAAGAGCTCCAATATGACCTTGTTATAGCTTCATAGTAACCCGATAGAGCTTCATGGTGAGCCCTTATCAGTTCCCTTGTGACCCCATAGAGGTTCTTAGGGACTTCAAAACAGTTTCATGGAGACCCCAAGGAGCTCCATAGTGGCCCTATAACAGTAGCATTATGACCACATAGCAGCTCCATGGTGACCCCATAACAATTCTATTATGATGCCATAGAGCTCTATAGTGACCCTATAAAAATTCCAGTGTTACACTATAATAGCTCCATTATGACGCCACAGATCTCTATAGTGACCCCAGTACTGTTCCATTATGACCCCATAAAAGCTCCATTATGACCCCATAGATCTCTATAGTGACCCCAGAACTGTTCCATTATGACCCCATAAAAGCTCCATTATGACCCCATAGATCTCTATAGTGACCCCAGAACTGTTCCATTATGACCCCATAAAAGCTCCATTATGACCCCATAGAGCTCCATAGGGACACCAGAAGAGCTCCATAGTGACCCCACAGAGCTCCATATTGTCCCCATGAGAGTTCAGTTATGACCCCATAGAACTCCAGAGTGAGCCCATAACAGTTCCATTATGACCTCTTCAGAGCTCCGTGGTGACCCCATAAGAGCTCTGCAGTGACCCCATAAAAGTTGCATTAAAACCCGTTGTAGCTCAGTAGTGACTCCATAACATTGCCACAGTGATACCATAGAGCTCCAAAGTGACCCTATAACATTTCCACTATGAGCCCAGAGAGTTGTATAGTGACTCCATAACAGTTCCTCTATGACCCCTTAGAGCTACAAATGACACATTATCAGTTCCCTTGTGTCCCCATTGAGGTTTTTAGGAACCTGAAAACAGTTCCCTAGTGAGCCCATGGTGCTCGTTAGTGATCACTTAGAGCTCCTTAGTGACCCCATGAAAGTTCGAGTGTTACACCATAATAGCTCCATTACGACGCCATGGGTCTCTATATTGACCCCAGAACTGTTACTTTATAACCCGATCAAAGCTCCATTATGACCCCATAAGAGCTTTATAGTGACCCCATATGAGCTCCATAGTGACCATAGAGCTGCAAAGTGACTGCTGGGTAGAGCTGCATTGTGACCCCATAAGAGCACCATTATGACACCATAGAGCTCATTAGAGACCCCATAACAGTTCCATTCTGGCGGCATAGAACTTCCGAGTGACCCTATAAGAGCTCCAATGTCACCCGTTATAGCTTCATAGTAACCCCATAGAGCTTTCTGGTGAGCCCTTATCAGTTCCCTTGTGACCCCATAGAGGTTCTTAGGGAGCTCAGAACAGTTTCATGGAGACCCCATGGAGCTCCATAGTGGCCCTGTAACGGTACCATTGTGAGCACATAGAAGGTCCATGGTGTCCCCATAACCTTTCCATTCTGACCCATCCGAGCTCCATTGTGAAGCCATAGAGCTCCATTATGACCCCATAAGAGCTGTATTATGATTCCATAGAGCTCCATAGTGACCCCATCCAAGTTCCACTGTTAAACCATGATAGGTCCATTATGACGCCATAGATGTCTGTAGTGACCCCAGAAGTGTTCCATTATGACCCCATAAAAGCTGGATTTTTACCCCATAAGAGCTTTATAGTGACCCCTGAACTGTTCCATTATGACCCCATAAAAGTTGTATTATGCCCCCCTTGAGCTCCATTGTGGCCCCGTAAGAGTCCCATTGTGAGCCCATAAGAGCTCCATAGTGACCCCATACAAGTTCCACTGTTGCACCTTAATAGCTCCATTATGACGCCATAGATGTCTGTAGTGACCCCAGAACTGTTCCTTTATGACCCCATAAAAGCTCTATTATGACCCCATAGTGCTTTATAGTGATCCCAGAACTATTACATTATGACCCCATAAGAGCTCCATAGTGGCCCCATAGAGCTGCATAGAGCCCCCATAAAAGTTGCATTAAAACCCCGTATAGCTCAGACGTGACTCCTTAACATTGCCATGGTGACCCCATAGAGCTCCAAAGGGACTCAATAACATTTCCACTATGACCCCATAGAGTTTTATAGTGACCCCATAACAGTTCCACTATGACCCCATAGAGCTAGAAATGACGCCTTATCAGTTCCCTTGTGACCCCATAGTGGTTCTTAGGGACGTGAAAAGAGTTTCATGGAGACCCCATGGAGCTCCATAGTGGCCCTATAAGAGTAACATTCTGACCACATAGCAGCTCCATGGTGTCCCCATAACTTTTCCATTCTGACCCCCTCAGAGGTTCGTAGTGAACCCATAGAGCTCCATTGTGACCTATAACAGTAACATTATGATGCCATAGAGCTCCAGCGTGACCCCATAGCAGTTGTATTATGATGCCATAGAGCTCCATAGTGACCCCATAAAGGTTCCATTGTTTCCCCCTAAGAGCTCCATTATGACCAGAAGAGAACCATAGTGACCCTTAGAGGTCCAAATTTACCCCACAGATGTTGATAGTGACCACATAAAAGGTCCATTGTAACCCCCTAGAGATCCATAGTGACCCCATAAGAGTTCCTTTGTGTCCCCATATCCGTTCCATGATGACCCCATCAGAGCTCTGTGGTGACCCATTAAGATCTCCATAGAGACCCTATAACAGTAGAATTAAAAGCCCGTAAAGCTCAGTAGTGATTGCATAACATTGCCATAGTGACCCCATAGAGGTCCATGGTGGCCACGTAAGAGTCCCATTGTGACCCCACAGAGCTTTCTGGTGACCCCATAAGAGCTCCATGGTGACCCAATAGAGCTCCAAAGTGACGCCATAGAGCTGCTTTGTGACCCCTTAATAGCACCATTATGACACCATGGAGCTCATCAGTGACCCCATATCAGTTCCGTTATGACACCATAGAACTTTATAGTGACCCTATAAGAGCTCCAATATGACCTTGTTATAGCTTCATAGTAACCCCATAGAGCTTCATGGTGAGCCCTTATCAGTTCCCTTGTGACCCCATAGAGGTTCTTAGGGACTTCAAAACAGTTTCATGGAGACCCCAAGGAGCTCCATAGAGGCCCTATAACAGTAGCATTATGACCACATAGCAGCTCCATGGTGTCCCCATAACAATTCTATTATGATGCCATAGAGCTCTATAGTGACCCTATAAAAATTCCAGTGTTACACTATAATAGCTCCATTATGACCCCATAGATCTCTATAGTGACCCCAGAACTGTTCCATTATGACCCCATAAAAGCTCCATTATGACCCCATAGAGCTCCATAGGGACACCAGAAGAGCTCCATAGTGACCCCACAGAGCTCCATATTGTCCCCATGAGAGTTCAGTTATGACCCCATAGAACTCCAGAGTGAGCCCATAACAGTTCCATTATGACCCCTTCAGAGCTCCGTGGTGACCCCATAAGAGCTCTGCAGTGACCCCATAAAAGTTGCATTAAAACCCGTTGTAGCTCAGTAGTGACTCCATAACATTGCCACAGTGATACCATAGAGCTCCAAAGTGACCCTATAACATTTCCACTATGAGCCCAGAGAGTTTTATAGTGACCCCATAACAGTTCCACTATGACCCCACATAGCTACAAATGATGCCTTATCAGTTCCCTTGTGTCCCCATTGAGGTTTTTAGGAACCTGAAAACAGTTCCCTAGTGAGCCCATAGTGCTCCTTAGTGATCACTTAGAGCTCCTTAGTGACCCCATGAAAGTTCGAGTGTTACACCATAATAGCTCCATTACGACGCCATGGGTCTCTATATTGACCCCAGAACTGTTACTTTATGACCCGATCAAAGCTCCATTATGACCCCATAAGAGCTTTATAGTGACCCCATATGAGCTCCATAGTGACCATAGAGCTGCAAAGTGACTGCTGGGTAGAGCTGCATTGTGACCCCATAAGAGCACCATTATGACACCATAGAGCTCATGAGAGACCCCATAACAGTTCCATTCTGGCGGCATAGAACTTCCAAGTGACCCCATAAGAGCTCCAATGTCACCCGTTATAGCTTCATAGTAACCCCTTAGAGCTTCATGGTGACCCCATTACAGTTGTATTGTGATGCCATAGAGCTCCATAGTGACCCCATAAAAGTTCCAGTGTTACACCATAATAGCTCCATTATGACGCCATAGGTCTCTATAGTGACCCCAGAACTGTTCCTTTATGACCCCATAAAAGCTCCATTATGACCCCATAAGAGCTCCATAGTGACCCAATCGAGCTGCAAAGTGACCGCTGGGTAGAGCTGCATAGTGACCCCATAACAGCTCCATTTTGACACCGTAGAGCTACATGGAGACCCCACAAGAGCTCCATAGTGACCCCATAGAGCAGCCTAGTGACCCCAGTCAAGTTGTATTGTGACCCCGTAGAGCTCCATAAAGATCCCAAAAGAGCTCCATTATGACCAGAAGACAACCATAGTGACACATAGAGGTCCAACGTGACACCCTAGACCTTGAGAGTGACCACGTAAAAGGTCCATTATAAACCCTTAGAGCTGCTTAGAGACTCCATACCATTGCCATAGTGACCCCATAAGAGTTCCATTCTAACCCCATTGAGCTTTCTTGTTACTCCATTAAAATTCCATTATGATCCCTTAGACTTTCAAGGTGAGCCCTTATCAGTTCCCTTGTGACCCCATTGGAGGTTCTTAGGGACCTCAAAACAGTTTGATAGAGACCCCATGGAGCTCCGTAGTGGCTCTATAAGAGTAACATTATGACCACATAGGAGGTCCATGGTGTCCCCATAACATTTCCATTCGGACCCATCTGAGCTCCATTGTGACCCCATAACAGTTGTATTATGATGCCATAGAGCTCCATAGTGACCCCATAAAAGTTCCACTGTTGTACCATAATAGCTCCATTATGTCGCCATAGATCTCTACAGTGACCACAGAACTGTTCAACTATGACCCCATAAAAGCTCTATTATGACCCTATAAGAGCTCCATAGTGACCCCATAAGAGTTCAGTTATGACCCCCTTGAGCTCCAGAGTGAGCTTGTAACAGTTCCATTCTGACCCCATAGATCTCCATAGAAACACCATGAGAGCTCCATAGAGACCCCATAGAGTTGCATATTGACCCCATAAGAGTTCGGTTTTGCCCCCATAGCGCTCCAGAGTGAGCTCGTAACAGTTGCATTATGACCCCATAAGAGATCCGTGGTGTCCCCATCAGAGATCCGTAGTGACCCGACAACAGTTGCATCAAAATTCCTTATTGCTCACAAGTGACTGCATAACATTGCCACAGTGGCCCCATAAGTGTCCCATGATGACCCCATAGAGCTTTGTAGTGACCCCATAAAAGGTCCAATATGACCCCGTTATAACTTCATAGTAACCCCCTAGAGCTTCATGGTGAGCCCTTATGAGTTCCCTAGTGACCCCATGGAGGTTCTTAGGGACCTCAAACCTGTTTCACTGAGACCCCATGGAGCTCCGTAGTGGCCCTATAACAGTAACATTATGACCACATAGGAGGTCCATGGTGTCCCCATAACCTTTCCATTCGGACCCATCCGAGCTCCATTGTGAAGCCATAGAGCTCCATTATGACCCCATAACAGTGGTATTATGATGCCATAGAGCTCCATAGTGACCCCGTCAAAGTTCCACTGCTAAACCATAATAGGTCCATTATGACGCCTTAGATGTCTGTAGTGACCCCAGAACTGTTCCATTATGACCCCGTAAAAGCTCCATTATGACCCCATAGAGCTGCATGGTGACCCCATAAGAGTTCAGTTATGACCCGCTCTAGCACCAGAGTGAGCTTGTAACATTTCCATTCTGACCCCATATAGCTCCATGGAGACACCATAAGAGCTCCATAGTGACCCCATAGAGCTGCATAATGACCCCATGAGAGTTCAGTTATGACCCCATAGAACTCCAGAGTGAGCCCATAACAGTTCCATTATGACCCCTTCAGAGCTCCATTATGACCCCATAAGAACTCTGCAGTGACCCCATAAAAGTTGCATTAAAACCCGTTGTAGCTCAGTAGTGACTCCATAACATTGCCACAGTGATACCATAGAGCTCCAAAGTGACCCTATAACATTTCCACTATGAGCCCAGAGAGTTGTATAGTGACTCCATAACAGTTCCTCTATGACCCCTTAGAGCTACAAATGACACATTATCAGTTCCCTTGTGTCCCCATTGAGGTTTTTAGGAACCTGAAAACAGTTCCCTAGTGAGCCCATGGTGCTCGTTAGTGATCACTTAGAGCTCCAAGGTGACCCCGTGAAAGTTCCATTCTGAGCCCATCAGAGCTTTGTACTGACCCCATCAGAGCTCCATAGCGACCCCGTAACGGTTCCAATATGACCCCATAGAGCTTCCTACTATCCCCTTATCAGTTCCCTTGTGACTGGATAGAGCTTCTTAGGGACTTCAAAACAGTTTTGTGGAGACCACATAGGAGCTCCATGGTGTCCCCATAAAAGCTCCATTCTCACCCTATCAGAGCTCCATATTGAACCCATAAGAGCTCCATTGTGACCCCATAAGAGTTGTATTATGATGCCATAGAGCTCCACAGTGACCCCATAAAAGTTCCAGTGTTACACCATAATAGCTCCATAATGAGGCCATAGATCTCTCTAGTGACCCCAGAACTGCTACAGTATGACCCCATAAAAGCTGTTTTATGACCTCATAGAGCTTTATAGTGATCCCAGAAGTGTTACATTACGACCCTGTAAAAGCTCCATTATGACCCCATAAGAGCTCCATATTGACGCTGTAGAGCTCCAAGTTGAGCATATAGAGCTGCATAGTGAACCCATAACAGCTCCATAGAGACCCCATAGAGCTCCATAGTGCTCCCAGAGGAATTTTATTAAAACCTCTTATAGCTCAGCAGTGACTCTCTAACATTGCGTTAGTGACCCCATAGAACTGCATAGTTACCCAATTGAGCTGCAAAGTGACCCCATAGAGCTGCATTGTGACCCCTCGATACCGCCATTATGACTCCATAGAGCTCATTAGTGACCCCATATCAGTTCCGTTATGACCGCATAGAACTTTAAAGTGACCCTATAAGAGCTCCGATATGACCCCGTTATAGCTTCATAGTGACCCCATAGATATTCCTAGTATCCCCTTATCAGTTCCCTTGTGACCCCATAGAGGTTCTTAGGGACGTCAAAACAGTTTCATAGAGACCCCGTGGAGCTCAACAGTGGCCCTATAACAGAAGCATTATGACCACATAGCAGCTCCATGGTGTCCCCATAACTTTTCCATTCTGACCCATCCGAGCTCCATTGTGACCCCATAACAGTGGTATTATGATGCCATAGAGCTCCATAGTGACCCCCTACAAGTTCCACTGTTAAACCATGATAGGTCCTTTATGACGCCATAGATGTCTGTAGTGACCCCAGAACTGTTCCATTATGACCCCATCAAAGCTGTATTATGACCCCATAGAGCTCCATTGTGGCCCCGCAAGAGTCCCATTGTGAGCCCATAAGAGCTCCATCGTGACCCCATAGAGCTCCAAAGTGTCACTACAAAGCTGCATAGTGACCCCATAAGAGCACCATTATGAGAGCATAGAGCTCATTAGAGACCCCATAACAGTTCCATTATGGCGGCATAGAACTTCCAAGTGACCCCATAAGAGCTCCAATGTCACCCGTTATAGCTTCATAGTAACCCGATAGAGCTTCATGGTGAGCCCTTATCAGTTCCCTTGTGACCCCATAGAGGTTCTTAGGGACCTCAGAACAGTTTCATGGAGACCCCATGGAGCTCCATAGTGGCCCTGTAACGGTACCATTGTGAGCACATAGGAGGTCCATGGTGTCCCCATAACATTTCCATTCTGACCCCATCAGAGCTCCATTGTGACCCCATAACAGTGGTATTATGATGCCATACAGCTCCATAGTGACCCCCTTCAAGTTCCACTGTTGCACCTTAAGAGCTCCATTATGACGCCATAGATGTCTGTAGTGACCCCAGAACTGTTCCATTATGACCCCATAAGAGCTCCGTAGAGACCCAATAGAGCTCCAAAGCGACCCCATAGAGCGGCATAGTGACTCCAGAACAGCTCCATTTTGACCCCATAGAGCTCCATAGTGACCCCATAGAGCAGCCTAGTGACCCCAGTCAAGGTGTATAGTGACCCCATTAGGATCCTTTAGACTTTCAAGGTGAGCCCTTATCAGTTCCCTTGTGACCCCTTTGGAGGTTCTTAGGGACCTCAAAACAGTTTCATAGAGACCCCATGGAGCTCCATAGTGGCCCTATAAGAATAACATATGAGTGACCCCCTAAAAGTTGCATTAAAACCCCTTCTAGCTCAGAAGTGACTTCATAATGTTGCCATAGTGACCCCATACAGCTCCAATGTGACCCTATAACATTTCCACTCTGAGCCCAGAGAGTTGTATAGTGACCCCATAACAGTTCCTCTATGACCCCTTAGAGCTACAAATGACACATTATCATTTCCCTTACGTCCCCATAGAGCTTCTTAGGAACCTGAAAACAGTTCCCTAGTGAGCCCATGGTGCTCCTTAGTGATCACTTAGAGCTCCAAGGTGACCCCATGAAAGTTCCATTCTGAACCCATCAGAGCTTTGTACTGACCCCATCAGAGCTCCATCGTGACCTCCAAGAGCTCCCTCGTGTCCCCATAACGGTTCCGATATGAGCCCATAGAGCTTCCTAGTATCCCCGTATCAGTTCCCTTGTGACCCCACAGAGGTTCTTAGGGACGTCAAAACAGTTCCATGGAGACCCCACGGAGCTCCATAGTGGCCCTATAACAGTACCATGATGAGCACATAGCAGCTCCATGGTGTCGCCATAACTTTTCCACTCTGACCCCATCAGAGGTCCGTAGTGAAGCCATAGAGCTCCATTATGACCTATAACAGCTGCATTATGATGCCATAGAGCTCCAGCGTGACCCCATAACAGTTGTATTATGATGCCTTAGAGCTGCATAGCGACCCCATAAAGGTTCCATTGTTTCCCCCTAAGAGTTCCGTTATGACCAGGAAAGAACCATAGTGACCCTTAGAGGTCCAAATTTACCCCATAGATGTTGATAGTGACCACATAAAAGGTCCATTATAACCCCCTAGAGATCCATAGTGTCCCCATAAGAGTTCCTTTGTGTCCCCATATCCGTTCCATGATGACCCCATCAGAGCTCTGTGGTGACCCATTAAGATCTCCATAGAGACCCTATAACAGTAGAATTAAAAGCCCGTAAAGCTCAGTAGTGATTGCATAACATTGCCATAGTGACCCCATAGAGGTCCATGGTGGCCACGTAAGAGTCCCATTGTGACCCCATAGAGCTTTCTGGTGACCCCATAAGAGCTCCATGGTGACGCCATAGAGCTCCAAAGTGACGCCATAGAGCTGCTTTGTGACCCCTTAATAGCACCATTATGACACCATGGAGCTCATCAGTGACCCCATATCAGTTCTGTTATGAGCGCATAGAATTTAAAGTGACCCCATAAGACCTCCATTATGACCCCATTATAGCTTCATAGTAACCCCATAGAGCTTCATGATGACCCCTTATGAGTTCCCTTGTGACCCCATGGAGGTTCATAGGGACCTCAAAACAGTTTCATAGAGATCCCATGGAGCTCCATAGTGGCCCTATAACAGTAGCATTATGACCACATAGCAGCTCCATGGTGTCCCCATAACCTTTCCATTCTGACCCATCCGAGCTCCATTGTGACCCCATAACAGTTGTATTATGATGCCATAGAGCTCCACAGTGACCCCATCAAAGTTCCACTATTGCACTGTAATACCTCCATTATGAGGCCATAGATGTCTGTAGTGACCCCAGAACTGTTCCATTATGACCCCATAAAAGCTGTATTATGACCCCATAGAGCTTTATAGGGATCCCAGAACTGTTCCATTATGACCCCATAAAAGCTGTATTATGACCCCATAGAGCTCCATTGTGGCCCCATAAGAGTCCCATTGTGAGCCCATAAGAGCTCCATCGTGACCCAATACAGCTCCAAAGTGTCAATACAGAGCTGCATAGTGACCCCATAAGAGCACCATTCTGAGAGCATAGAGCTCATTAGAGACCCCATAACAGTTCCATTATGGCAGCATAGAACTTCCAAGTGACCCCATAAGAGCTCCAATGTGACCCGTTATAGCTTCATAGTAAGTCCATAGAGCTTCCTGGTGAGCCCTTATCAGTTCCCTTGTGTCCCCATAGAGGTTCTTAGGGAGCTCAGAACATTTTCATGGAGACCCCATGGAGCTCCATAGTGGCCCTGTAACGGTACCATTGTGAGCACATAGGAGGTCCATGGTGTCCCCATAACATTTCCATTCTGACCCCATCAGAGCTCCATCGTGACCCCATAAGAGCTGTATTATGATTCCATAGAGCTCCATAGTGACCCCATCCAAGTTCCACTGTTGCACCTTAATAGCTCCATTATGACACCATAAGAGCTCTATAGTGACCCGATTGAGCTGCTTTGTGACCCCATAAGAGCTCCATTTTGACCCCATAGAGCTCCATAGAGACACCGTAAAAACTCCATAGTGACCCCTTAGAGCACCATAGTTACTCCTTTACAGTTTGATTATAATCTCATAGTTGCTCTGTTCTGAGCCCATAGAGCTCCATTGTGACCCCATAATAGCTGTATTATGATGCCATAGAGCTCCATAGTGACCCCATAAAAGTTCCAGTGTTACACCATAATAGCTTCATTATGACGCCATAGATCTCTACAGTGACCCCAGAACTGTTCCATTATGACCCCATAAAATCTCTATTATGACCCGATTGATCCTTATAGTGATCCCCGAACTGTTCCATTATGAGCCCGTAAAAACTTCATTATGACCCCATAGACAGCATAAGAGCTCCATAGTGACCCCTTAGAGCTCCATTGTGGCCCCGTAAGAGTCCCATTATGATCCCATAGAGCTTTCTAGTGATCCCATAAGAGCTCCATCGTGACCCAATAGAGCTCCCAAGTGACCATACAGAGGTGCATAGTGACCCCATAACAGCACCATTATGACACCATAGAGCTCATTAGAGCCCGTATAACAGTTCCATTATGGTGGCATAGAACTTCCAAGTGACCCCATAAGAGCTCCAGTGTCACCCCATTACAGTTGTATTGTGATGCCATAGAGCTCCACAGTGACCTCATAAAAGTTCCAGTGTTACTCCATAATAGCTCCATAATGAGGCCATAAATCTCTCTAGTGACCCCAGAACTGCTGCATTATGACCCCATAAAAGCTCTTTTATGACCTCATAGAGGTTTATAGTGATCCCAGAAGTGTTACATTATGACCCTGTAAAAGCTCCATTATGACCCCATAAGAGCTCCATATTGACGCTGTAGAGCTCCAAATTGAGCATATAGAGCTGCATAGTGACCCCAGAACAGCTCTTTTTTGACCCCATAGAGCTCCATAGAGTCACCATAAGAGCTCCATAGAGACCCCATAGAGCTCCATAGTGATCCCAGAGGAATTGTATTAAAACCTCTTATAGCTCAGCAGTGACTCTCTAACATTGCGTTAGTGACCCCATAGAACTGCATAGTTACCCAATTGAGCTGCAAAGTGACCCCATAGAGCTGCATTGTGACCCCTCGATACCGCCATTATGACTCCATAGAGCTCATTAGTGACCCCATATCAGTTCCGTTATGACCGCATAGAACTTTAAAGTGACCCTATAAGAGCTCTGATATGACCTTGTTATAGCTTCATAGTGACCCCATAGAGCTTCATGGTGAGCCCTTATCAGTTCCCTTGTGACCCCATAGAGGTTCTTAGGGATGTCAAAACAGTTTCATAGAGACCCCGTGGAGCTCAACAGTGGTCCTATGACAGAAGCATTATGACCACATAGCAGCTCCATGGTGTCCCCATAACTTTTCCATTCTGACCACATCAGAGGTCCGTAGTGAAGCCATAGAGCTCCATAGTGACCCCATAACAGCTGTATTATGATGCCATAGAGCTCCATAGTGACCCCATAACAGCTGTATTATGATGCCATAGAGCTCCATAGTGACCCCATAAAACTTCCACTGTTACACCATAATAGCTCCGTTATGACGCCATAGGTCTTTATAGTGACCCCAGAACTGTTCCATTATGACCCCATAAAAGCTCCATTATGACCCCATAGAGCTTTATAGTGACCCAAAAGAGCTCCACTGTGATGCAATAGAGCTCTAAAGTGACTCCACAGAGCTGCCTAGTGACCCCATTACAGCGCCATTATGATCGCATAGAACTTTATAGTGAGCTCATAAGGGCACTAATATGACCCCGTGATGGATTCATAGTAACTCCATAGAGATCCATAGTGTACCCCAGACGTGCTCCATTGCTAACCCATAGAGTTCCATACTGACCCCATAACAGTTCCATTGTAACCCCGTGGGAATGCACCGTGACTCCATAACATTGCCATAGTGACTCCATAGAGCTCCATTGTGGCCCCATAACAGTTCCATTATGACACCATACAGCATTATAGTGAAACCATAACAGCTCCATTATGACCCCGGAAAGCGTTCTAGTGACCCCGTAAGTGCTGCATAGTGACCCAATAGAGCTCCAAAGTGACCCTCTCACATTTCCACTATGACCCCATAGAGCTTCCTAGTATTCCCTTATATTGTGACCCCATAGAGGTTCACCAGGACATCAAAACACTTTCATGGAGACCCCATGGAGCTCCATCGTGACCCCATAACAGTGGTATTATGATGCCATAGAGCTCCATAGTGACCCCATCCAAGTTCCACTGTTAAACCATTATAGGTCCATTATGACGCCATAGATGTCTGTAGTGACCCCAGCACTGTTCCATTATGACCCCATAAAAGCTCTATTATGACCCCATAGAGTTCCATAGAGACACCATGAGAGCTCCATAGTGACCCCATAGAGCAGCCTAGTGACCCCAGTCAAGTTGTATTGTGACCCCATAGAGCTCCATAAAGATCCCAAAAGAGCTCCATTATGACCAGAAGACAACCATAGTGACACATTGAGGTCCAAAGTGACCCCCTAGACCTTGAGAGTGACCACCTCAAAGGTCCATGATAAACTCTTAGAGCTCCATAGAGACTCCATACCATTGCCATAGTGACCCCATAAGAGTTCCATTCTAACCCCATTGAGCTTTCTTGTTACTCCATTAAAATTCCATTATGATCCCTTAGACTTTCAAGGTGAGCCCTTATCAGTTCCCTAGTGACCCCACGGAGGTTCTTAGGGACCTCAAAACCGTTTCATGGAGACCCCATAGAGCTCCGTGGAGTGGCCCTATAAGAGTAACATTGTGACCACATAGGAGGTCCATGGTGTCCCCATAACATTTCCATTCTGACCCATCTGAGCTCTATTGTGACCCCATAACAGTGGTATTACGATGCCATAGAGCTCCATAGTGAGCTCATACAAGTTCCACTGTTAAACCATGATAGGTCCTTTATGACGCCATAGATGTCTGTAGTGACCCCAGAACTGTTCCATTACGGCCCCATAAAAGCTGTATTATGACCTCATAAGAGCTTTATAGTGATCTCAGAACTGATCCATTATGACCCCATAAAAGCTGTATTTTACCCCATAGAGCTCCATTGTGGCCCCGTAAGAGTCCCATTGGGAGCCCATAAGAGCTCCATCGTGACCCAATAGAGCTCCGATGTGTCACTACAAAGCTGCATAGTGACCCCATAAGAGCACCATTCTGAGAGCATAGAGCTCATTAGAGCCCCCATAACAGTTCCATTCTGGCGGCATAGAACTTGCAAGTGACCCCATAAGAGCTCCAATGTGACCTGTTATAGCTTCATAGTAAGTCCATAGAGCTTCCTGGTGAGCCCTTATCAGTTCCCTTGTGACCCCATAGAGGTTCTTAGGGACCTCAGAACAGCTTCATGGAGACCCCATGGAGCTCCATAGTGGCCCTGTAACGGTACCATTGTGAGCACATAGGAGCTCCATGGTGTCCCCATAACATTTCCATTCTGACCCCATGAGAGCTCCATCGTGACCCCATAACAGTGGTATTATGATGCCATAGAGCTCGATAGCGACCCCATCCAAGTTCCACTGTTGCACCTTAATAGCTCCATTATGACACCATAGATGTCTGTAGTGACCCCAGAACTGTTCCATTATGACCCCATAACAGCTCCATTATGACCCCATAAGAGCTCTATAGTGACCCCATTGAGCTGCATAGTGACCCCATAATAGCTCCATTTTGACCCCATAGAGCTCCATAGAGACACCATAAAAACTCCATAGTGACCCCTTAGAGCACCATAGTTACTCCTTTACAGTTTAATTATAATCCCATAGTTGCTCCGTTCTGAGCCCGTAGAGCTCCATTGTGACCCCGTAGTAGCTGTATTATGATGCCATAGAGCTCCATAGTGACCCCATAAAAGTTCCAGTGTTACACCATAATAGCTTCATTATGACGCCATAGATCTCTACAGTGACCCCAGAACTGTTCCATTATGACCCCATAACAGCTCTATTATGACCCGATTGATCCTTATAGTGATCCCCGAACTGTTCCATTATGAGCCCGTAAAAGCTTCCTTATGACCCCATAGACAGCATAAGAGCTCCATAGTGACCCCTTAGAGCTCCTTTGAGGTCTCTTAAGAGTCCCATTATGATCCCATAGAGCTTTCTAGTGATCCCAATAGAGCTCCAAAGTGACACTACAGAGCTGCATTGTGACCCCATAACAGCACCATTATGAGAGCATAGAGCTCATTAGAGCCCCCATAACAGTTCCATTCTGGCGGCATAGAACTTCCAAGTGACCCCATAAGAGCTCCAATGTGACCCGTTAGAGCTTCATAGTAACCCCATAGAGCTTCATGGTGACCCCTTATCAGTTCCCTTGTGATCGCATAGAGGTTCACAGGGACGTCAAAACAGTTTCATGGAGACCCCATGGAGCTCCATAGTGGCCCTATAACAGTAGCATTATGACCACATAGCAGGTCCATGGTGTCCCCGTAGCATTTCCATTCTGACCCCATCCGAGCTCTGTGGTGACCCATTAAGATCTCCATAGAGACCCTATAACAGTAGAATTAAAAGCCCGTAAAGCTCAGTAGTGATTCCATAACATTGCCATAGTGACTCCATAGAGGTCCATGGTGGCCGCGTAAGAGTCCCATTGTGACCCCATAGAGCTTTCTAGTGACCCCAATAGAGCTCCAAAGTGACGCCATAGAGCTGCTTTGTGACCCCTTACTAGCACCATTATGACACCATGGAGCTAATTAGTGACCCCATATCAGTTCCGTTATGACCGCTTAGAACTTCAAAGTGACCCTATAAGAACTCCAATATGACCTTGTTATAGCTTCATAGTAACCCCATAAAGCTTCATGGTGAGCCCTTATCAGTTCCCTTGTGACCCCATACAGGTTCATAGAGACCTCAAAACAGTTTGATAGAGACCCCATGGAGCTCCATAGTGGCCCTATTATACTAACATAATGACCACATAGGAGCTCCATGGTGTCCCCATAACATTTCCATTCTGACCCATCTGAGCTCCATTGTGACCCCATAACAGTTGTATGATGATGCCATAGAGCTCCATAGTGACCCCATCCAAGTTCCCCTGTTGCACCTTAATAACTCCATTATGACGCCATAGATGTCTGTAGTGACCCCAGAACTGTTCCATTATGACCCCATAAGAGCTCCATAAAGACCCAATAGAGCTCCGAAGCGTCCCCATAACTTTTCCATTCTGACCCCATCAGAGGTCCGTAGTGAAGCCATGGAGCTCCATTGTGACCCCATAACAGCTGCATTATGATGCCATAGAGCTCCAAGGTGACCCCATAACAGATGTATTATGATGCCATAGTGCTCCATAGTGACCCCATAAAAGTTCCAGTGTTAAACTATAATAGGTCCATTATGACGCCATAGATCTCTATAGTGACCCCAGAACTGTTCCATTATGAACCCATAAAAGCTCTTTGATGACGCCATAGATCTCTGTAGTGACCCCAGAACTGTTCCATTATGACCCCATAACAGCTCCATTATGAGCCCATAAGAGCTGCATAGAGACCCAATAGAGCTCCGAAGCTCCCCCATAGATCTGCAGAGTGACCCCATAACAGCTCTATTTTGACCCCGTAGAGCTCCATTGTGGAGCTCATAAGAGTTCAGGTTTGCCCCCATAGAGCTCCAGAGTGAGCTCGTAACAGTTGCATTATGAGCCCATAAGAGATCCGTGGTGACCCCATAAGAGCTCCTTAGTGACCCGACAGCAGTTGCATTAAAACCCCTTATTGCTCACTAGAGACTGCATAACACTGCCAGAGTGACCCCATAGAGCTCGTCTGTGGCCCCATAAGTGTCCCATGATGACCCCATAGAGCTTTCTAGTGACCCCATAAGAGCTCCAAAATATGACCCCATTATAACTTCATAGTAACCTCATAGAGCTTCATGGTGACCCCTTCTCAGTTCCCTTGTGACCCCATAGAGGTTCTTAGGGACCTCAAAACAATTTCATGGAGACCCCGTGGAGCTCCATAGTTGCCCTATAACATTAACATTATGACCACATAGCAGCTCCATGGTGTCCCCATAACATTTCCATTCTGACCCATCCGAGCTCCATTGTGACCCCATAACAGTGGTATTATGATGCCATAGAGCTCCATAGTGACCCCATCCAAGTTCCACTGTTGCACCATGATAGCTCCATTATGACGCCACAGATCTCTGTAGTGATCCCAGAACTGTTCCATTATGACCCCATAAAAGCTGTATTATGACCCCATAAGAGCTTTATAGGGATCCCAGAACTGTTACATTGTGACCCCAGAACAGCTCCATTATGACCCCATAGACAGCATAAGAGCACCATAGTGACCCCTTAGAGCTCCATTGTGGCCCCGTAAGAGTCCCACTGTGATCCCATAGAGCTTTCTAGTGACCCCATCAGCGCTCCATCGTGACCTCCAAGAGCTCCCTCGTGTCCCCATAACGGTTCCGATATGAGCCCATAGAGCTTCCTAGTATCCCCTTATCAGTTCCCTTGTGACCCCCTAGAGTTTCATTGGGACCTCAAAACAGTTCCATGGAGACCCCATGGAGCTCCATAGTGGCCCTATAACAGTAACATGATGACCACATGGGAGCTCCACGGTGTCCCCATAACATTTCCATTCTGACCCCACCAGAGGTCCGTAGTGAACCCATAGAGCTCCATTGTGACCCCATAACAGTTGTATTATGAGCCCACAGAGCTCCATTGTGACCCCAGAACTGTTCCATTATGACCCCACAAAAGCTCCAGTATGACCCAATAAGAGCTCTGTAGTGACCCAATGGAGCTCCATTATGACCCCATTGAGCTGCATTGTGACCCCATAATAGCTCCATTTTGACCCCCTAGAGCTCCATAGAGACACCATAAAAACTGCATGGTAACCCCTTAGAGCACCATAGTTACTCCTTTACAGTTTCATTATAATCCCATAGTTGCTCCATTATGAGCCCATAGAGCTCCAGAGTGACCCCATAAAAGTTCCATTGTTTCTCCATAAGAGCTCCGTTATGACCAGAAGGGAACCATAGTGAGCCTTAGAGGTCCAAATTTACCCCACAGATGTTGATCGTGACCACATATAAGGTCCATTATAATCCCCTAGAGATCCATAGTGACCCCATAAGAGTTCCGTTGTGGCCCCGTAACCGTTCCATTATGACCCCATAGAGCTCCATTGTGACCCCAAAACGGTTGTATTATGATGCCATAGAGCTCCATTGTTGCCCCATAACAGTTGTATTATGATGCCATAGAGCTCTATACTGACCCCAGAAGTGTTACTTCATGACCCCATAAGAGCTCCATATTGACGCCACAGTGCTCCAAAGTGACCCCATAGAGCTGCATAGTGACCCCATAACAGCTCCATTTTGACCCCATAGAGCTCCATAGTGATCCCACCGGAATTCTATTAAAACCCCTTCTAGCTCAGCAGTGACTCTCTAACATTGCCTTAGGGACCCATAGAAGTGCATAGTTACCCAACTGAGCTCCCAAGTGACCCCATAACATTTCCACTATGTCCCCAGAGAGTTTTATAGTGACCCCAGAACTGTTCCATTATGACCCCATAGAGCTACTTATGACCCCTTATCAGTTCCCTTGTGTCCCCATGGAGCTTCCTAGGAACCTCAAAACAGTTCCCTAGTGAGCCCATGGTGCTCCTTAGTGATCACTTAGAGCTCCAAGGTGACCCCATTAAAGTTCCATTCTGAGCCCATCAGAGCTTTGTGCTGACCCCATCAGAGCTCCATCGTGACCTCCAAGAGCTCCCTCGTGACCCCATAACGGTTCCAGTATGACCCCATAGAGCTTCCTAGTATCCCGTTATCGGTTCCCTTGTGACCCCATAGAGGTTCACAGGGACGTCATAACAGTTTCATGGAGACTCCATGGTGCTCCATAGTGGCCCTATAACAGTAAGATTATGACCACATAGCAGCTCCATGGTGTCCCCATAACATTTCCATTATGACTCCATTAGAGCTCCATTGTAACCCCCATAGAGCTCCATTGTGACCCCATAACAGCTGCTTTATGTTTCCATAGACCTCCATAGTGACCCCAGAACTGTTCAATTATGACCCCCTAACAGCTCTATTATGACCCCATAGAGCTTAATAGTGACCCCAGAACTGTTCCATTATAACCCCGTAAAAGCTCTATTATGACCCCATAGAGCTTTATATTGACCCCATAAGAGCTCCGTAGTGACCCAATAGAGCTCCAAAGCAACGCCATAGAGCTGCATAGTGACCCCATAACAGCTCCATTTTGACCCCATAGAGCT
Organism: Lophura swinhoii; assembly: GCA_030408155.1. NCBI lineage: Eukaryota > Metazoa > Chordata > Aves > Galliformes > Phasianidae > Lophura > Lophura swinhoii. Next base: position 2,529 of record CM059454.1, on the reverse strand, counting down.
CCATAGAGACACCATAAGAGCTCCATAGAGACTCCATAGAGCAGCCTAGTGACTCCAGTCAAGTTGTATTGTGACCCCATAGAGCTCCATAAAGATCCCAAAACAGCTCCATTATGACCAGAAGACAACCATAGTGACACTTAGAGGTCCAAAGTGACCCCATAGACCATGAGAGTGACCACCTAAAAGGTCCATTATAAACCCTTAGAGCTCCATAGAGACTCCATACCATTGCCATAGTGACCCCATAGCAGTTCCATTATAACCCCATTGAGCTTTATTTTTAGTCCATATATATTCCATTATGATCCCATAGACATTCATGGTGACCCCTTGTCAGTTCCCTTTTGACCCCATAGTTGTTCATAGGGGCCTCAAAAGAGTTTGATGGAGACCCCATGGAGCTCCATAGTGGCCCTATAACAATAACAGTATGACCACGGAGCAGCTCCATGGTGTCCCCATAACATTTCCATTATGACCCATCAGAGCTCCATTGTGAAGCTATAGAGCTCCATAGTGACCCCATAACAGTTGTTTTATGATGCCATAGAGCTCCACATGTGTGGACCCCATAAAGGTTCCAGTGTTACACCATAATAGCTCCATTCTGACGCCATAGATGTCTGTAGTGACCCCAGAACTGTTCCATTATGACCCCTTAAAAGCTCCGTTATGACCCTATAAGAGCTCCATAGTGACCCCATAGAGCTGCATAGTGACCCCATCAGTTATGACCCCCTTGAGCTGCAGTGTGAGCTTGTAACAGTTCCATTCTGACCCCGTAGAGCTTCATATTGACCCCATGAGAGTTCAGTTTTTACCACATAGAACTCCAGTGTGAGCCCGTAACAGTTCCATTCTGACCAATTCACTGCTCCGTGGCGACCCCATAAGAGCTCCGTACTGACCCCATAAAACTTACATTAAAACCCCTTCTAGCTCAGTAGTGACTCCATAACACTGCCATAGTGACTCAATAGTATTCCCAAGTGACCCCATAACAGCTCCATTTTGACCCCATAGAGCTCCACAGAGACACCATAAAAGCTCCATAGTGACCCCTTAGAGCACCATAGTTACTCCTTTACAGTTTCATTATAATCCCATAGTTGCTCCATTATGAGCCCCTAGAGCTCCAGAGTGACCCCATAAAGGTTCCATTGTTTCCCCATAAAAGCTCCGATATGATCAGAAGAGAACCATAGTGAGCCTTAGAGGTCCAAATTTACCCCACAGATGTTGATCGTGACCACATAAAAGGTCCATTATAACCCCCTAGAGATCCATAGTGACCCCCTAAGAGTTCCACTGTGGCCCCATAGAGCTTCATAGTTACCCCCTAAGAGCTCCATCGTGACCCAGTACAGCTCCAAAGTGACAATAGAGAGCTGCATAGTGACCCCGTAACAGCAGCATTATGACATCATAGAGCTCATTAGAGACCCCATAACAGTTCCATTCTGGCGGCATAGAACTTCAGAGTGACCCCATAAGAGCTCCAGTGTGACCCGTTACAGCTTCATAGTAACCCCATAGAGCTTCATGGTGAGCCCTTATCAGTTCCCTTGAGACCCCATAGAGGTTCACAGGGACCTCAGAACAGTTTCATGGAGACCCCATGGAGCTCCATAGTGGCCCTGTAACGGTACCATTGTGAGCACATAGAAGGTCCATGGTGTCCCCATAACATTTCCATTCTGACCCCATCCGAGCTCCATTGTGACCCCATAACAGTTGTATTATGATGCCATAGAGCTCCATTGTGACCCCATCCAAGTTCCACTGTTACACCATAATAGCTCCATTATGACCATAAGAGCTCCATAGAGACACCGTAAAAGTACCACTGTTTCACCATAAAACCTCCGTTATGACCCCAGAGCAGCTCAATATGACCCGAAAAAGCTTCTTTACGGGAGCTTACGGGAGCTCCATATTTACCCATTAAGCGTTCAGTTCTGATCCCATAGAGCTCCATATTGGCCCCATAAGCGTTCAGTTATGACACCTTCGAGTACCAGAGGAAGCCCATAACAGTTCCATTATGACCCGTTCAGAGCAGCATGCTGACCCCATAAAGGTCCATAGTGACCCCATAGAGATCCAAAGTGACCGCACGGAGCTTGATAGTGACCACATAACAGTTACATTATGATCGCAGCAGAGCTCCATTGTGAACCCATAGAGCTCCATAGTGACCCCATAAAAGCTCCACTGTTACACCATAATAGCTCCATTATGATGCCATAGATCTCTATAGTGACCCCAGAACTCTTCCATTATGACCCCATAAAAGCTCCATAGAGACCCCATAGAGTTCCATAGAGACACCATGGGAGCTCCATAGAGACCCCATAGAGTTCCATATTGACCCCATAAGAGTTCAGTTTTGCCGCATAGCGCTCCAGAGTGAGCTCGTAACTTGCATTATGACCCCATAATGCTCGTAGTTGCATTATGTCCTCATAAGAGATCTGTGGTGACCCCATAAGAGATCCACAATGACCTGACAACAGTTGCATTAAA